>CM053769.1:300204801-300240665 GCA_028658325.1 Potorous gilbertii | reverse complement strand
AGAGAGAGAGAGAGAGAGAGAGAGAGAGAGAGAGAGAGAGAGAGAGACTTGCCCAAGCTTACAAATTCAATTAGGGACAGAGCATGAATTAGAACCCTGATCTATTGACTCCCAAACTTATAATCTCATGCTATACTATATGGCAAACCCATACCTCATGCAATGGGTCTCTCCTCATATTTCGGCCAGCCAGTGGCTCATCATGGGGAAAGACGATGGAGTAATTCTTGGCATATGATTCATGACTCCGCTCCCGGATCCAAAGGCGGTTATCAGTGAGTGAGTGGTGAAAGCGCCTGAGTCACAGACAGAAAGGATGATCATTAGTGCCCAAGTATAGGATGGATAAATGGCCCTGCAAAGACTAGGCAAAATTTGAAAGCTTCACTGGGGGCAAATAATATTCTAATCCTTGGGGGTAGAAAGGGAGGGATAATAACTTACATTTATACTATGTTTTAGAGTATCCAAAGTGCTTTTCTCATAACCCGGCAAAACTTGTTTTTATAGATGAGGAAATTCAGATTCAGTTTATATCCAAGGCCATTCTGCTAATAAATGGTGGAACTGAATTCAGATTGTCTGGCTCTATACCCAGCTTTCTAAAATGCGCTCTTTCAGGAAAGTGTCATGTCCAGCTAACTTTCCTACCACTTATCACTTGAAAGAAGACGATCTTCCCATATCCCTCTGCGGAGGAGGGAGGTCCACAAATATTGTACAAGGCACATAGTTTCACACTTTTTTGATGTATTGCTCAGCTATGCTGATTTTTTTACTCATCCTTTTCTTGATATTATCTTTGAAACACACTACTTATATGGGATAGCTTCGGGGAGGGAAGAAACTAGAGGAAACCATGATTGTGTAAAAAAACAAAACAAAAAAAATCAATAAAAACTTAGTTTTTAAAAATGTTAAAGAAGCCAGAGAGTTGGGGTGGAGTGGAGGGTTGGGGGTGGTTAGAATGAGGTAGAGGGGAGGGTAGTCTGGTCTTAAAAGTCAGAAAGTTTTTGTTGTTCAGTCAGTTTAGTCCTGTCCAATTCTTTATGAGCCCATTTGGGGTTTTCTTGGCAAATATATTGGAGTGATTTACCATTTCCTTCTCCAGCTCATTTTTCAGATGAGGAAACTGAGGTAAACAGGGTTAAGTAACTTGCCCAGGGTCACACAACTAGTACATGTTTGAGGCCAAATTTGAACTCAAGAAGATGAGTCTTTCTGACCTCAGGCCTGGCACTCTATGCACTATGGCACCACCTCGCTGCCTGGATTCACATCCTATATCTCAAACATACTAGTTGTATGACCATGGATCCACTTACTTTAGATGAACTTGTGATTTGCACTGGTGGGCAGGAGTTTCCACAGTGGATTTTTACCACCACAATAAAATCACAAGGCAAAGCAAAAATAAAAACAAAGTTTACACCAAACAACGCAACAGTAATACACCCACCCTCCAAAACAGGAAGGCAGCATGGTTGGCTCAAGATCTCCCAACTAGGTAGTGACAAAACTGGTGAAATAACAAAAAATAAAACAGGAACAGAAAAAACAAACAGCACTCTTGACTCCTACAGCAGGACTTGAATTCTGGGAACACAGTCCAATGTTTCCTCCACCACAGACTCCCAGATCTGTTTATTCCCCTCTGGCCTCCTCCCGTCCACCTCCGATGTCTCCATTTGATCTTGGGGCTTCCTCCACAAATCCCACCGTGTTTGCTCCCAGCACATCCCTCAGCAGAGATCAGAAGTTTCCCTCAGACTCTGCATCTCCTCCCTCACCTCTCCCTCCTGGCCTAGAAAACACTGACAGAATCTGGGTGTCGGCTTTGATGTAGAATTGCTAATTGTAACAGAAGCAAATGTTAATGGAAGGCTCTCTCAGAAAACCCTTTGCAAGAAGAAAGGTTCATCACTGAAGCCTAAAGAGAATCTCGTGAGGGAGAAAGCAGCAGAAAAAGGAAAAAATGGTCTGTGCTTTCAACCAATGAATTACAGCCTCTTGGGATTGGGCTGGTGCCCCTTACCATCCAATTGTGTGCCAACAGAGCAGTGTTAGATGGAGTGGAACGTCAGGGTGGGTTGGTTTTTCTTAATACAAACTGAGTTCTGAGAGTAGACTCAACACTAATGAGTATCTGCAATCAGTGAAGAAGGGGGATACATGAACCTCTACTTCTCTCCTTATTGTCCTCATAGAAGTAGAAGTAGTTACTGTAGGCTGTAACGTTAGGACCACCTGATATAACATAAAGAGTCCTTTACTTGGTAAGAGGACCTGAATTCAAATCTTGACTGCTACTGACCTATCCATGGGACTTCATATCTCTGGGCCTCAGTTTCCTCATCTGTAAAATTGGAAAGAGGTTACACTGACTGATCTATAAGGTATCTTCCTTTGTCTAAATCTAAGATCCTATGAAAACTTTGAACAAGGACTTAGAAATCTGAGGGTTAGGACTTAGAATGTTAGCTCTCAAAGAGTCCCTAGAACATGAAATGTTACAGAATGTAGAATTCTATTGGGAGTTTTCTTCTCCTGTTGTTGATCAGTCATTTCAGTTGTATCCAACTCTTCATGACATCATTTGGGGTTTTCTTGGCAAAGATACTAGAATGGTTTTCCATTTCCTTCTCTAACTCATTTTACAGATGGGGAAATTGAGTTCAACAGGGTTAAGTGACTTGCCCAAGGTCACACAGCTAATACGTGTCCAAGACTGAATTTGAACTCAGGTCTTCCTGACTCCAGACCTGGCCCTCTATCCCTTGCAACCATGTAGCTGTGTTATCTTCCATAATCCTCCATATTACTAAAATAAAACTAAAATTCAGAAAGGGTAACCCCCTTGCTGAAAGTTGGGCAGTAATTCAGAACCCAAGTCCCATGATTCCCACTCTACAGCTTTTCCCTCCATCTAAGCCTAGGGTTGGCTTCTGCAGAGAACCACTGAGTTTCTTGAGGGTGACCTGTGAGCCTGGTCCTGTCTTAGGTATTAGAGGGGAAATATATACAAGTACAAGCTTAAGGAGCTTCAAATCCACCTAAGCCGCAAGGGGGAAACTGAAAGATGAGACTAGAACAGGCAAAGGAGTCTATTTCCATGTCAGGCATCGCTTAAAAGACAATCCTTGGCTATATGCCTGTTTTGTTTGGGATTTTCTGGATGTTAGGTTTTATAATGTAAGTCTTCAAAGAGATACTAAGAGGTCATCCAACCAAATCTGTGTCTGAAGAGGAGTCTGTTCTATAATATCCCTCACAAGGGGTCATCGAACTTTTACTATGAGATTTCTTTGAAGAGGATAGAGGGTTGAAATGATACAGTACAGGAAGACCTGTGTTTGAATCCTGACTCATGCACTCACTAGCTGCATGACCTTGGGAATTTACCTTTTGGGTCTCCATTTCCTCATCTGAAAATGGGGGGATTGGACATGGTGACTTCTATCATCCAACTCAGTTCTAAATCTGCGTTTCCTTGATGGGGAACCCACTACCTCCTGCATGAACCCAATCTATTTTGTATTATTTTAGGCAGTTTTCTTTTCTCCTACTGGGACAAAATCTGGTTCCCTGAAATTCCCACCCACTGTTTCAGGTTCTGTCCTCTGGGGTTAAGCAGTATAATGATGTTCCTTCCTCTATATCACAGCCCTTTCAAGGTTCTAAGGTTTCTGACAGTTTGAAAGACCCTGATCCCGAGTTCCCTTTTGTTCTCCTCTTTAGATTAACCATCCCCAATTCTTTCTTTTATTGGGCATGGAGGTTTCTGTTCCCCTCACTGTCATGGTGAACAAAATATAGATGACTTTTGGGGGCTACACCAGGAATTCCCAAAGATCCATTCTCATTTGACTGAAATGGCTCCCTGCACACTCATGGATGGTGACCTACTGCAGTCCCTTCCAGTTTCTATAGTTCTTAAACTTACCATGGGTACCATGGTCTTTCTAAAGTGTTTCACACTGAGTTTCTGCACAGAGAACAGTTTTGTTTTTTTTTAAGTTATTATTCCAAAGCATCAATCTAAAGTCTCAGGGAGAGGTTTCAAAATTCAAACTCCTTATCCCTGCCCGCAGGGCTTGGGTTAGCATCGCCTGGGTAACCAATGGTTTCCATGGCTCTCAGGCTCATAGATGCTGTTTTCTTGCAATTGCATGCAAGCGTCATTGCTACCAGGAGATTTGAGGGGCTTCAGCTGTGACTGACTCTAATTGGTGACTAATCCCATGTTATTAAATGGGAAGCTAACAGGGCCCTAGGTAGTGTCATCATCCTTCTTGTGGCCAGCTAAATGTTACCAGAAGGCTGTTCAGTCCCCTCCTGTGGCCCTCCAGCCTATCGTGGGAGTGGGAACAGTTCCTGAGGGCTCATTTAGAACAGGACTGGTACCTGCCAAGCTGTTAATACCATCTAACAGCTTGCCTGTCTGCTTTTCTCAATAGGCCAATCTGCCTGGAGCCAGATGTGTGCATAGTTGCTAGGACTAAAATCAAATCACTCGGCACAAGCCATGTGAGGTAAAAGCTCTCAATAACCCTTCTTCTAGGATGCTCTCCTGTAGGACATCTCTGTCCTGAGCAGAGTGATCTATTCACTGTCATCTGAACTTGAGTTATGATCCAATCAGGCTCCCTAGGTTCAGTCCCAGCTGAGTCATTTCCTTCCTACCCGTGTGATCTTGACCTCAAAAGACCTCGTCAGTTAACCTCTTTTCTTCATCAATAAAATGAAAGGGAGGGATCAGGTGAGCTCCAAGGTTCATTTCAGCTCAGAATCCTTTGTGTTCATCTTCTCCTTTGGGCATGCTTCCTTCCTCTTTTATGTCTATCTTGCTTCAAGGTCTAGTCCAAATCTCTCTCTTCCATGAAAACTTCTGTCATCACCTAGCCCCCATTGTTCTCTTTTTCCTTTGGCTTCCAAAGCAAGGATATTCAAAGTGGAGACCCTCCTTAATGGATGACTCCAAAGAGGGTGTGTGTTCAACCAAGGGGAAGATGCATAATAGCCCACCCTCCACATGATGGCCAATCCTACCTAGTATTATCCCCCGACTCTCCTTCAGTCTGCCTTTGCCCTCTGCTATGCAAGATCCAAACTTAACCCATCTGGACTTGAGTGCCCCTGAAGGAAGTCATAACCACTAGGGGTACCCACAGCAACAGCTGCATGGTGCCACTGAGAAAATTCCCCTGTCCCATCTCCTAGATTACCTTGTGACTGCAGCAGGGGCTCCTGGGAGGGTGGGCACCAGTGACTAAGAGCCCTTGCTCTCCCCTTTCCTCATTTCCAGTATTATGGAGTGAACCCTACAGGATGAGCAGATGTGGATGAGAATATACACTGAAGATCTCATTATATTATCTTTCCCTCAGAAACCCATCTTTCTTCTAAACTTCCCTGTTACTGCTATGGTACCCATCCTCCTAGATTAACAAATGCAGTGTCATCTTCCACCCCTCACTCTTCTTCACTCCAAAACATATGCAGTCAGTTGCTTGATCTTGTCATTTTGGCCACCAAAAAATCTCTGAATCCATCCCTTTCTCTTTTCACATAGCCACCACCTTAGTTCAGGTCAGCAGCCTCCTGATTCATCTCTCTCCCTCTCCATGAATTCATTCTCTGTCTTCATCCTTCCTACAACATCCTTCTTTTGTTCATGTTACCCCGTAGACAACAAACTCCAGTGGCTCCATATGAACTCCAGGATAGATATTACTTCATAGTTATCTCATCCTTTATAAATGTCAACTTTTGGTATGTTTTTATAATATATACATGTATTTGTATAAGTACATAATTTATAAATAAGTAAATATGTACATATTAGAAGTGCATGCTAAAAATTCTTTTTACCCATAGAGATGAGTGATCAAAAAAGTTCATAGAGCATTGTTCCAAAACTTAAAAGTCTCTCCCACCTGCTGGGACAAGTGTCTGGAATTATCATTTTATGTGTGTGTCCTTACAAAATGGATTGTAATCCCGTTATGGGTAGGGACTATATCATATATTCAATTCCTCCAGAGCCCCAAGAACAAAAGCTTTCTGAGCTTAGTAAATGGCCACTCAAGAAATGATTCTAGTTTTTTAGCAGTCAGAAAATGTCATGTCTTTCTAGTGTGGCTCAGATTCGATGGATTCTTTGAACTTTAGCTCAAATCATCAACTCTACAAGGACAGGAAAGGGAGAAGTGTGGGTAGACAACAATTTGTGTGGGAAAAGATCTGGAGTTTTTAGTGACTGCCACATTCAATATGAAATAACGGCATGATTTAAGAGAAGCAGTTCTGGCTAACGTATATAATGCTTACTATGTGCTAAGAACTTTACAATGATTATCTTCTTTATTTACAATTTACTGTACAACAAATTTATAATTTTATTTATAATTATTTTCTCTTTTGACCCTCACGGCATCCCTGGGAGAAAGATATTATTTTCCCCATTTTACAGATGAGGAAACTGAGGCAAATAGAGGTTGAATGACTTACTCAGAATCACACAGCTAGTAAGTATCTCGGTTTAGATTTGAACTCAGATCTTCCTGATTCCAGACTCTGCTCTCTCTATCCACTGTGCCACCTAGCGGCCAATATAGGCGACATCACATACTAGGGACAGAATGCAGAGGATTCCCTAGCGTTGAATCCTATTTACTGGCTGTGTGACTCCAGGGAAGTTATTTAACTTCTCTTGCCTCGGTTTCCTTACCTATAAAATGAGGACGCTGGACTTGGTCACCTTTCAGCTCTAAATCTGTAATCCTAATGATCTGGTAGCATAAAGAAGCTAACACAGTTTCAGACTGCATCAAGAGAGGAAGTGTCCAGGACAAAAGAGGTGATCATTCCAATGTAGCAGCAGCCCTAGTCAGATCATTTGAGTCAAACATTTTAGGACAGCAGTCAAGAAGCTGGAATATTTCCAGAGAAGGACAAAAAAGACGGCGAAGGACCTAAACATCATGTCATTGACAGAAACTCTGACGAGACCAGGAATATTTTCTTTGAGAAAAGAAGATTTTACAGAAAATAGTCCTGATGCTACCAACAGAGAGATGGGCACAGGAGCCCTGGGAGTAGCAGCATTCCCCAGACCACTGGTCCTTCCTCCAGCCCAGCCTTTACAGCAATAATCCAGGGAGATGGCCTCTTGTCAATCAACTGCTTCCTCTTTTATTTGTATGACTACTTTGCACACAATAAACACTTAATAAATGCTTCATTCAGTCAATCAATCAATCAATCATTCAGATGCCTTCAGATAGCTGAAAGATTCACCCCTACAAAAAGAATTAGATTTGTCTTGCTTGGTCCCATAGAGAAGAAGCAGGATCAGGCGGAAAAAATGAAAAGAAACCAATGTGAATATAAGGCAACTCTTTTGAACTACTAAAACCAAACTAAAATAGGATGGATAATCTTATGAAGTGGTGAATTCTCACTCACTGGAGATCTCTAGGTTAAGGCTGGATAGCTAATATTTATATAGTAACAGTTGCATTAATAATAAAAAAATAGTTAACATTTATATAGCACTTTTAGGCCTACAATATATATATTATCTCATGTGTTCTTTATGACAATCCTGTAAGGTTGGTGCTTTTATTATAATTCCCATTTTACAAATAAGGAAGCTGAGGCTGAGACTTTAAATTGCCTAAAATTACACAGCTATTAAGTGTCTGAGGTAAGATTCAAACCAAGGTTTCCTGACCTCAAGTCTAGTATTCTATTCACCATGCCATGAAACCGACTATAGACATCACACATCACACTTGGTCACATACCGTTTGGACTAGGTGATCGTTAAAGTCATTTCTTAAACCTGATATTCTACAAGTCTCTAGTTCTACCTTAGTCATTTGTTATACAAATTGCAGGAACAGCCATGTGGGGTGTGTGTGATGCTTATTTTCAGGGTCCCTAAATTCACTTTATAAAGTACAGAACACCTACTGGATTCTCAGTTCTGTCTTCTTGGCTAGGATGTAACAACTCACAGAATCTGAGAATTCTAACAGCATATAATATCCCTGACAAGTGGCTACCCAACCTCCCCTTGAAGACCTCCAGTGACAGGGAACTCACCACCTCATAAGACAGTCTATTCTGCTTTGGGACAGTTTTAATTACTGAGAAGATTTTCTATACATGTGGATTTTCATACCTGTCTACAACTTCCAGTATTGCCCTGAGATTTACCCTCCTCCAGGCCCAAGCAAATCAAGTCTAGTACCTCTTCCAAATGGCATCCTTTCAGCTATTTATAGATAACCCCTAAGCCTTCTCTTCTCAGTGCTAAATGTCCCCAGTTTTTTTTTCTAACAAATCCTCATATGGCAACGTCTGCCATCTTCTTATTATCCCAGTCATCCTTTACCGGCTTTGCTCTGTTTTGTCAGTAACTGTCCTAAAATGGACTGTATGAGAAGGAAGGAGAAGGCAGAGTCCCTGCCCTCAGGGGTCTTACAGAACAATTGGGGGAGCACAACAGTCACGCTTGTGTAACAACTAAAACAACAAAATGTGCAAACGAGAGGGAGAATTCTGCACATACTTGGCATGCTTTGTATTTACTTATTGAGTACCTAATTCTCCCACAGACTGAGACAGAAATAAAAAAGCCAAGAATTCTAAATTGGCTAGCCAGACTTTCATCCCTGATACACAGATCCTTGATAGGAATGTGTCTATTCAGCACAAGAAGCAGAGGGAAGGAACTCTAGCCATCTCCCTTATCAGTCTCCTCCAACTGAAAGCCACAACCCTCGTGATCACCATAAGCTAACCCACCTGAATCCTCTTGGGCTAAAAGGAATGGAAGATGGAGGATGGCAGAGAACAATGGAGGGGGGGGCATCACTTAATGGGATGGATTGTTGCTGTTTTATTTAGTTTTCATTAAAAAATGTGGGTGAGGCAGCATGGTGGAGTTGGTAGAGAACTGACCATAAGCTCAGGGCTCAAGTCTTGCTTCTAACACAAAATGATTGGGGACCCTAGACAACTCACTTACCCTCTCAGAGGGTCTCAGACTATAAACAGCTTAGGATGTGTTGCTAAACTGCACTGGTAGAAGAAATTTTCTCCCTAAACAGATGAAATCTCAGGTGCTATATTTTAAAAGCAATATTAATTTTCTTCCTTCTTTGCTCATGATAGATAAGGAGGAGAAAGGAGGGAAAAAATGGATGGAAAATCTGTCCAATCAACAAGCATTTATTGAGCACTTACTGTATGTCCAACCAGTTCTACATACTATAGGGAAGAGAAGAGAAACCACTAGACCTATTCACAAGGAGCCTGTATACACTCAAGGTAGTAGGGTACTTTATACTTCATTAATGAAAACTGATATTTTGTTCAAAGCATGCCCACTGTTTCAGCTGATTATCACAAATGCTCTTGTAAGGCAGGCAAGTGTTCATAAATCAGAGGACCTAGAACTGGAAGGGCCCCAATGGGTCATTTAGTCAAATCCCTTATTTTACATATGGGCAAACAGAACCTCAGAGAAATGATGCTTTTGGTCCAGAGTCAGACACAAGTAGGAAGTGGCAGAGCTAGAACTGGTCCCAGTCCTTCCAAACCCACATATCTAGTTCTCTTCCCATAGTCCCATGCTGCATTTGTATTATAATCCTAATTTTATAGAGTAAATTTCCTCTCAATGAGAGGAAGTGACTTTTCTTGGCTATCCAGATTGTTACTAGCAAAGGCAGCATTAAAACTCCATCTCCTGATACTCATTCCATTACTGTTTATATCTCACCCAGCTCTGTGCTCCTGAATGGCCAGTACTGTGTTCAGTAGACCAAAGGGTCAGCCTACAGTGTGTGAGTAAGTCACAGAGGCTTCTCCAGGGCACTGGGGAAGGAGCGCAGAGGACCACAGTCACTCGAGGAAGAATGAAGACCTCTGTCACCGAATCCTAAGAAACCAGTCAGGAAGCAATGGATTCTAGGGCAGGGGTGGGGAACCTGTGGTCTCGAGGTCACATGTGGTCCTAGATCCTCAAGTGTAGCCCTTTGGCTGAACCCAAACCTGTGGTCTTGAGACCACAAATTCCCTACCCTTATGTGAAAAAGAGGAGAGGGTGACAGATATTTCTAAGAGTAGGGTAGGTAATGGTTTTCTTCTATCTTACTGATGAATTTTGAGAGTTGGGGGGAGGGAATATAACATCTTTACATCACTGGAAGAGACTTGTAGTGACCTAAGCAGAGATCTGCTGGTAAACGTTTAACAACAGACTCCCCTAACCATATACAAGAGAATATACATCATAATTTTAAGTTTAATCAGCATTATTAACATTTTCTTCAACATTTCCTAAATCTAGAATAAGACAAAATAATAAATAAAGCTTTGATTTGTAGCATTTATGACTTCCAAAATGAAAATGCTCATATAGAAAATTTAACAATCTCTCTCTGAAGCCAACATAGCTGACTCTGGCACACCCGTTCCCCTAAGCCAAAAGGACCTTTTTCTCATTTTTTAAAGTCTACATGGAAAGATAAGCCTTCATTTCATTTGGGTAACTACTTTAGCCTTTCATTTTTCAGGGTTTTTGTAAGGACTTTCTATTTCACAGCCCATCCACTGCATTCTAGGTCCTTTCCCTCTTGGGCCACTCCCCCTGATCAGATTTTCCTTTCAGGGTTATTAAAACTAGAAGGGAAGCAATGAAATGTGAAATGATTGATTAAAAATGCTTTTAATTCCAGTCAGAGGAATTGGGTTTGAATCCTGAATCTCTTGTTTACTTCCTATGTGATCTAGGCAAGTTAGCATTTAACCTCTCTGGTCCTCAGTTTCCTCCTCTATAAAATTAAAGGGTTAGATTGGGCAATGGGGTATGGTAGAAAGAGCAATGACTCTGGAGTCCAGCGATCTGAGTTCAGATCCCACCTCTGATGCTTAGCTATTACCTCCCTGGGCTTTAGTTTTCTCATGTAAAATGAGGGAGCTAAACTATATGGCCTCTATGCTCTCTTCCAGCTCAAATTCTACCCACTAAAAAAGACATTTAATGTCACTCATTAGAGCAGATAGTTTTGCTCTAAGGCTGGCTACTAGTTAGTTGAATGTCCTTAGGAAACTCACTTGCCTCTCTCTAATAGACCTAGCAAAGAAACTTGTGACTGTATGACCATGAACTCTGCCCAGATTATAAATTAGATAGGCTCATCATCTGGGAGAGCTACTGTTGCAGAGAGGGTGAGATCTGATTTTTGAGAGAGGCACTATTTGCTGAGATAAACCAGACTGTGAATAAAGCTACATTTTCCTTTAAAAAGGAAATTTTTTTAAGACAATAAGCACCAGGAGATAAAAGATATAATTAGCTGATGAAAGCTCCCAAGAGCAGGCAGCTGGTATTAATGTTTGCAGGGCTCCCCAAGCATGGGATGAAAGGTGCTACAGACTCATAAGTATGAGCAGCTTGGGTTTAGGAGGATGAGGGTGGAGGATGTTAGCAGATTGTAAGAAAGGAGACCACGACAGTAGCCAAGCTCTAAGAAACAAAGGCAGCTAGGTTAGCATCCAGGGCTGCTGAAGATAGCTTTGCCGCAGTGTTTTCTGGGACATGGGGGTCACCGGACTGCATACGGGCTCTTTCTGAGGCCTGGTCCTTGTCCATATTGCTGCTATCTCTCTTGAGATTCAATATCAGACCAAGACACACAGTTTCGAGCAGTAGCAGTTGCTTCCCCCGCAGCTACAAGACAGGTTTAAATATTTTATTCTCCTAAAACATTGGCATGTAAATATTTCAGTGTAGGAAAGAAAGGGAGCTGTTTGAGGATAGAGGAGAACTCCTGATGAGGAGGTGTTCTTAAAAAGGCTGGGTGGAGCTGCTGGGCCCAGTATTGGTCCTGGCACTGAGTGTGTGTGTTTTGGAGGGGGTGTGGGATGGGAGTTTAGGGTGACCCAGCCAGATCGTGTCTAGTCACAGCCTTCCCACTGTCTGACCTGGGGCAAGTCATCCCCTGCCCCTACTCTGGCCTCTGCACTGATTTCCCCATCTGGTAGATGACGTGTTATACTAAATAATCTCTAAAGTCTTCTTCTCAACTCTAGCATTCTATGTAGCTCACAGTTTTGTTGAAAGAAAAGAACTTTGAAAACCTTAAAGTTTCTGAAAAATGGGAGCTATAGAATTCACTGTTACTATGCCCCAAACTCAGGCATTCTATGTTCTGCATTCTAAGGGCCAAACCAGCTCTGATATTCTGCAGGCTTTGCTCTAAGGGCCTTTGCAGCTTTGGTGTTCCACATGCCAAGGGCCAATCCAGTTTTGATACTCTCCGTTCTGTGTTTTAAGGTCTCTTCCAAATCTGACATCCTAAGTCCTATGTTCCAAGAATATCTGTGATACTCTGTGTTCTATGATCTAAGGGCTCTTCTAACTCAGGCATTCCGTGCTCTAAGTTCTGAAGCAGCCTGGTGGCTCGATGTACAGAGCAGTAGACCTGGGTTCCAGAAAACCTGCATTCAAATTCAGCATCTACCATTTGTGGGCACACCTATCTCCCAGAGTTGTTGTGAGGATAAATGAGACACTATAAGGCACTTTGGAAACCTTAAAGAGTTGTATGAATGCTGCATCTTCTTTTTCTTCTTCTTAATATTATCATGAACTCTTCTAGCTCTGATGTTCTATGTCCAAAGGATTATTCCAACTCCTTCAATTAGTGTTTTTGTGTTCCAAGAGTCTTCCCACCTCTGACATTCTGTGACCTACCTCAACAGGCTAGGATGACCCTACAGCATCTTTACTACGTAACAGTTTTTTATGTTCCAAAAAGACTGGCTTTTCCTTAACAGTTCAGAATGGCACTGTCCCCAGACAGCCCCCTGCTGGCAAATAGCTGCTTGTGCTATGGGTTCTTCTTACTCTGCCACTCCAGTGGGAGCTGGGCTGGGCTGGGGAAACAGAAAGGTGGCATGTTTGCCATACTTTGGTTTGTCTGTATCAGTTGCAGTTCCCTAAAGGGGGTTTACATTATGCAGATAATCGCATCAGCAGCCTAGCTAGGAAGGAATAGAAGACTGGGGGTAGGAGGTAGAGCAGGGACTGACTGCTTGAAAGATGCTGCTTCAATTGGACCAGTCATTTCTGCTATCAGTTTAGGGGATTAGGTAGAGTCCTGATTGAACACCACGAGCCAATCTAATTACCCTGGCCTGGCTGTCACTTCAATCTCGCTTGTTCAACAGCGGCTGTTTGTAGTAATGAAGGCAATGAGATAAACCAAATGTGTAAATTCATTAAAACTATTAAGTGCAATTGATTTGGCTTTTCCCAGAGAGGCAAGACAGTCAGCTAGTGTATCACCATATGAGAGGTTCAGCACCCATGCCCCCAGGTCCCAGACACTTGGGTTCTAACTGGCTTCCAATATGCCTACAAGTCTTGCTAGCATCCTGACCTAGGCAAGTGTGGAATACAAATCCTTCCCATCAGGGCCTAATTAAAATCCATTTTTCCATATCCATTTCCCTCTTTAACTGGAGGTAAAAAGGGGAAAGGAATATTGGTTTACAATAATTTTTCCCCTGCAGTCTTTTACCACTATATCTTTGGGGTCATAGGAAAATCACCCCATCTCCTGGGGCCTCAGTTTTCTCATCTGTAAAACAATTTGGACTATGTAAATTTCTAAGGTCTTTTTCAGCTCTAACCATAGGACCATAGGATCACAGATCCAAAACCAGGAAGGGCTTCAGAACTCTTCGAAGCCAAGTCCCTCACCTTGTAGATGAGAGGCTCAGGCCTTCGTCACATCTGTCCTGAACAATTATAATAGCCTCCTAATTATTTTCCCAACCTCTAGACTCTTTCTTTTGTAATCTATCTTTTCAAATAGCTGCCCAACCAATCTTTCTAATGCATAGGTCTGACCCTATCACCCCTCTACTCAACACTCCCCCTGCCCATGTCTCCTATTGCTTCTAAGATAACCTATAAACTCCTTAGCCCAGCATTTAAAGATCCTCGGCAATCCAGTTCCAGCCTACCTTTCCCAGCTTTATTTTTACATCATTCCCTTTCATGCCCCCCAAAATTCTAGGAAAATTGGCCTGGATCTTCCCTGATCTTTTCCTGCACTCTCCTGCTTTTTTGTATTTGCACAGAGTATCCCCCATGCGTGAATCCTACTACTTTTTCTCCTTCACAGCCTAGCTCAGGCACCATCTCCTCCAGGAAGTCTTCCCTCAGCCTTCCATATGAAAGTGACCTTTCCCTCTTCATATGCTGTATGGCACATTGTCTAGACCATTCCTTTTATCCTAACTGCATTCTAGTTTGCAGTCATAATTATTTGTGTACACATCTCATCACCCCATCAGGCTGGCAGACCCTTAAGGGCAGGGATTACATTACTTTTCACCCTTGTATCCTGAACACATTACCTTGCATATATATAGTGTTTAATAAATGTTCACTAGAACTGAAGATTCAGCTCCTTGCACCTCCTGCATCCCTCTCATATCACTAAGATAGATCCATGCAAATCCTTTCTTTTTTTGATCTATCACATCAGTTGTAAAAAGCAAATATTTTTGACACTTATGATTCACATCATCTTGTTTTAAGATTGTTGCATGAGTGCCAATGCTCAAAATGTGGTGTCTGCCATGTTAAGCTTGCCTTCTGGTTCCTTTCTGTCCTGGAAGGAAAATGGCACATTTCCCTGTGTCCGAGACAGTATCACACAATGCAAAGGACAGCAGAGAGAGTAAGGAGAGCCGGTTCTGCAGTGGAATGACTGGACATTTCATTTGACTTCTCTAGACCTCATTTTCCTTATCTATTCTATCAACAAGTGTTAGGTAATGATCGTCATCACCATTAACATCATCAGTGCCATCACCACCATTATCGACATCATCATCCTCATCATCATTGAGGTCATGGTCCCCAGATGAGCAGTAGGCGCACAGTCAATGCTTGTTAAAGTAAATTGTTTAAATTCCAGCAGAATACAACTCAAACTCCCTGCAGAATGACCCACAATGTATAGAAAAGGAAGGTGGAAGGGCAGAAAGGAGGGAAGGAGGATACTTGCCTGATATCATAGCCATACATATCTTTCTCTGGGCGACCATGGATGATCCAGTGAGCCAGTTCCTTTCCACAGCCACCTCCCAGCATCATTCCTGAACAAAAGGAAATCAATGTGCTTGTATAGTCTTTCTCATCTTTCTCAGTACCCTTCACTCCATGCCAGCTACTTAATTTCTGGGCTACCTTCCTTGGCATCCCCTGCTCCTATCTCCAGGAAAATTTATAGTGTCCCATTTCCAAGTCAGGAAACTTCCCAACTTGAAACCACATCTCCTCTGGAGAACCTTCCTTGATGAGGAGGTTTGATTTATGCTGGGATACCATCTTTTACAGAAAAGGAGATGAGTTAAGGGAAATAGGGGAGAAATATCTGTCCATTTACATTTCTAGGATCAATAGAATTAGAGGTGGAAACAACATAAAGACTTAGACTAACTTCCTTATTTTACAGATGAGAAAAGATTAAGTGATATGCCACCTAGCTGCCTCAGAAGGCCTAGCTTGGTAGGACTGACAATAGCCTAATATTAGCTCTTTGAAAGAATAAGGCATATTTACTTGCTATGAAACTGTTTAAGGAGAAAAAAGAGGCATTAAAATAGGACTTTGGTAACTTGGAAAATGGAAACAAAAATGGAGGCAACAAGACCTGCTTCCCAGAGGTGTTGGAGAGGGCAGCATTGCAATTATGCATTATTATAACAAGAATCTAATACCCTTACCTGCACTGTTGAAGCCACAGCCAAGAAAGAATCCCCGGAGCTCAGGTGCCTCCCCCATCAGGGGTTTATGGTCAGCTGTAAAGGATTCTGTAAGAGACGAAAGAACTGCATCTTCTCCAAGGTAAACCAACATGCACCCAGCGCAGAAGAGACCGAGCGCTCTCAAGCACTACAGCCAGAGAGAATTAAAATCCCCTGATTCCCCCATCCTCATCTACTTTCTAGCTGGGGGGATTGAAATCACTTTCCCTAGGAGGACCTTAGTTCTGTAAAATAAGACTAGAATAGATGATCCCTAAGGTCTTATTCCACATTGATCTTCATGGGGTCATTAAGTCACACACTTGGAGAGGACTTCAGAGGCCTTCTAGTCCAACTTCTACCTGGAAAAAAATCCCTTTTACATGGACTTGATGAGTCATCATCCAACCTTTGTTGGGGACCTATATTCAAGGGAATTCACTTGCACCCCCAAGGCAATCCATCCCATTTTTTTGCTGTTAGTGTTGAGTAGTCGTATTAAACTCTTTGTGATCCCATCTGGGGTTTTCTTGGCAAAGGTACTTGAGTGATTTGCCATTTCCTTTTCTCACTCATTTTATATATGAGGAAACTGAGACAAACAGGGTTAAGTGACTTGCCGAGGGTCATACAGCTATTAGGTGTCTGAGGTCAGATATGAACTCAGGAAGATGAGTCTTCTTGACTCCAATCAAAGCACTCTGACCACTGTGCCACTGTGTAGCTGCCCTAACTTACTTCTTTGGGTAGCTCTAATTGGTAGGAAACTTGTCCTTCTGTTAAGCCTAAATTTTTCTCTTCAAAACTTCTACCCCTTGCACCTGGTTGTGCTCTTTATGGCCAAGAATAACAACAACAACCAACCATAATTTAAAACTATCGTTTAAATAGCATTTTAAGTTTTGCTGTACAAATATCATCTCACTTGATCCCCACCACAGCCCTGTGAGGTAGCGCTATAATTATCCCCATTTTATAGATGAGGAAATTTAAGTGAAGTGACATGTGTAGGATCACACAGATCACAACACAACATAACTCTTTGATCCAGTGACACTGACATGAGCCAGACCCTCCTTTCAGCTCTGGGCATCTCCCATGCCTGGGACACTCTCCCTCCTCCACTCTGACTACTGACCTCCCTGGTTTCCTTTAAGTCTCAACTAAATTCCCACCTTTTGCTTTTTTTTCTCTTTTAATTATTTCCTATTTTTCTTGCCCATAGATTGCTTTGTATAAATTTGTTTTGTATATTTTCTCCCTCATTAGATTGTAAACTCCTTGAAGACAGGACCTGGCCTTTGCCTATCTTTGTATCTTCAGTGCTTAGCATAGTGCCTGATACTTAATAAATGTTTATTGAATGAATTAAAGGTAGAATTTGCTACATTCAGAGAAAGAATTATAGAGTCTGAATACAGATCGAAGCATACTACTTGCTCTCTCTTTTTTTTGTTTTGTATTTTCTTTCTCGTATTTCTTTCTATTGATTATAATTCTTTACAACATGACTAATGTGAATATACATTTGAATGTATATGTAGAGCTTGCATTGGATAGCACACCATCTTGGGGAGGAGGGAAGAGAAGGAGAAGGAGAAAATTTAAAACTCAAAAGCTTGTGGAACTGAACGTTGTAAACTAAAGATAAATTAATTAATTTAAAAAAAAAAGGTAGGGTTTGAATTCAGGTCTTCCTAACTTTGGGTATAGCACTCTATCTACTTCACTTTACTACTAGACAAATCCATCTTCCACATAGCAGACCTATGAATACTTAATAACATCTCTCTTATCTTTTCCTAAGTCTTCTTTTCTGGCACAATTCTCAGCTCATTCTCCAATGTCAAGACCTTAAGTTACTTCACCACCTCTGGGTGCTCACCAGTTTATCAATTTTTTCTTACAATGTGGTCTTCATAACTGAAAGGGCAGGGCACAGTGGGACAATCTCCCTCCTTATTCCTGGGGGCCATACCTCTCTTAAATCAGCCTCAGATTGCATTAGCATTTTTTGGCCACCATATTAAACCATTGACTCATAATAAGCTTGCTATCCACTAAAAACCACAAGTCTTTTTCAGATAGACTGGCCCTTCAAATTCTATGTTCTATATTTCACTGTTTGCTTCCATCTCTGAGTTCTAGAGTTGAATGCATCATGTCCTATGGTCCCTGCCAGGTCTGTGTTCTACAATTCTAGAGTCAGGATGACTATGATATTTGTGCCTCTAATGAATGTGCTCCTCTGAAGGAAATCAACTTCCCTATTATGTCCTAGGGGCCAAAGGATACTTGGCAATGTTTGTCTTTCCTGGCACGGAGAGACAATTATTTCCAAAAGAGTCCATCACCCGCAGTTGAAAAATCAGAAATAAAATTTCCATTCCTCCCTCCATGCTGTTTCCCACCCTCATAAAGACAGGGTTCTAAGATGCAAGGTGTAATGCCATCTAATTAAATTTTTTTAAAGTTATGGGTTATTCTTTCCATCTAAGGTATTATTTTAAACACTTATATTTTTTTTCACTCCCAATCCCACGCAAGCCTGAGGAGGTTGCAGGGCTAAATTAGTCATTTTTTTCCTGACATACCACAAATTTAAGCTGGTATTTCATGTGTGTGTTTCTCTTAATCTGTCTACTGGGGAAGTATGTCCTGAATTTCAGATAAATACTCTTTATTAGCCTAATGGATTAAAGCTGAAAAACAGCCTGGAGCTTTGGTATCTATTTATTCTCCCATCTTCTAGCCAGGGCTGACAATCAAGACTCCAGTCCCTGGCAAAGGAATGGGCATTGGGAAAATATACTCCAGTCTGAAGCAAGAGACCTGGGGGCCTAGTCCTGACCCTGGCACTACTAAGCTACTGCAACTTCTAGGAAATTTCTCTATGGACCTTGGTTTATCCTTTTGTAAAATGGCAATAATGACACCTTCCCTCAGAGTTATGGTCATTAACAAATGAAATCCCAGAAAGGAAAGATGAAGATGGAGAAAGAAGACCTAACACACCTATCATAGCTCTTTCTGTTTACAGAATGGTGCATGTGAAAGATATGGAAGATTGGAGACAAGATGGCAGAGTAGAAAGATGCACATACTCTAGCACTTCCCCCACAGCCCATAAAATACCTGTAAAAAATGACTCTCAACAAATTCCAAAGCAGCAGAAGCCACAGAACAAGAGTGAAAGAGATTTCCAACCAAAGGTAACCTGGAAGGCCGACAGAAAAGGTCTGTCACATAGGATGCAGAGCTGAGCCCAGCCTTGGCCCACATGGCACCAGCACTGGGAAGAACAGGACTAAAACAGGCCTCCAGGGCAGAATCCCCAGCAGGGAGGGTCTCAGACCCCCTCAACCCACAAATGCCAAAGAAAGCTTCAAAGGCCAGTGAGAGGGCTTTTCCAGCTGGGCAAGAGGAGAGTAGGGCTCCCCCCCAGCACAGACCCCAGGAGGCAGCAGTAGGGGCAGCATCCATCTGTGAAGCACTCCACCTAAAACCCCCTGAGGGAATTAATTGAGCAGCTGATCTCAATCTCAGCCCTGAGCATGGTCCTGGGGTGAGGAGAAGCACTAGGACCCTCCTCTTGACAAAGGATTCAGAAGTCAAGTAACTGACTGAGAAAATGCTCAAAAAAGGGGAAAAAAAAATAAGATCATAGAAGGTTACTTTCTTGGTGAACAGATATTTCCTCCCATCCTTTCAGATGAGGAAGAACAATGTATACTGTCAGAGGAAGTCAAGGTTTATGTATCCAGTACCTCCAAAATGAATATGCAATGGGCTTAGGCCATGGAAGAGCAAAGTCAACAGTTTGCTAAAGGAGACCCAAAAAAATGCTGAAGAAAATAACACCTTTAAAAATAGGCTAACTCAACTGGAAAAAGAGGTCCAAAAAGTCAATGAGGAGAAGAAGACTTTAAAAAGCAGAATTAGCCAAATGGAAAAGGAGGTTCAAAAGCTCACTGAAGAAAACAGTTCTTTAAAAATGAGAGTGGAGCTCAGGAAAACTAATGATTTTATGAGAAACCAAAAAATTACAAAACAAAACAAAAGAATGAAAAAATAGAAGATAATGTGAAATATCTCATTGGAAAAACAACTAACCTGGAAAATAGATACAGGAGAGGCAATTTAAAAATTATGGGACTACCTGAAATCCATGATCAAAAAAGGAGCCTAGATATTATCTTTCATGAAATTATCAAGGAAAACTGCCCTGATATTCTAGAATCAGAGGACAAAATAAATATTGAAAGAATCCACTGATCACCTCCTGAAAGAGATCCAAAAAGAGAAACTCCTAGGAAGAGTGTGGCCAAATTTCAGAATTCCCAGATCATGGAGAAAATACTGCAAGCAGATAGAAAAAAACAATTTGAGTATTGTGGAAATACAATCAGGATACCACAGGATCTGGCAGCTGCTACATTACGGGCCTGAAGAGCTTGAAATAGGATATTTCAGAAGTCAAAGGAACTGGGGTTAAAACCAAGAATCACCTACACAACAAAACTGAGTATAACATTTCAAGGGAAAAAATTGTCATTCAATGATATAGAGGACTTTCAAGCATTCTTGATGAAAAGACCAGAACTGAAGAGAAAATTTGACTTTCAAATACAATGATCAAGAGAAGCATGAAAAGGTAAACAGGAAAGAGAAACCATAAAGATCTTTCTAAAGCTGAACTGTTTACATTCCTACATGGAAAGAAAATACTGTAACTCTTGAGACTTTTCTCAGTATTTGGGTAGGTAGAGGGATCACACACACACACACACACACACACACACACACACACAGATAGAGAGCACAGGTTGAGTTGAATCCAAAGGGATGATACTTATAAAAGAAAATTAAGGGATGAAAGAGGAATATATTGGGAGGAGAAAAGGAGAAATAAAATGGGGCAAATTATCACTCATAAAAGAGTTAACAAAAATCTTTTTCAATGGAGGAGAAAAGGGAAGAGGTGAGAGGGGAAAAGTGAAGCTTACTCTCTTCACATATGGCTTAAGGAGGGAATAACATGCTCACTCAATTTGGTATGAAAATCTATCTTACACTATAGGAAAGTAAGGGAGAAGAGGACAAGTGGGGTGAGGGGCATGGGAGAAGGGAGGGCAAATGGGAGAAGTAAACACTTTGGGAAAGGGACAAGGTCAAATGAGAGAATAGAATTAACAGGGGACAGAATAGGATGGAGGGAAATACAGTTAGTCTTACACAACATGACTATTATGGAAGTCTTTTGCAAAACAATACATATATAGCCTGTATTGAATTGCTTGCCTTCTCAGTGGGGATGGGTAGGGAAGGAGGAAAGGAGAGAAGTTGGAATTTAAAGTATGAGAAACGAATGTTGAGAATTGTTATTGCATATAACTGGGAAATAAGAAATACAGGTAATGGCATATAGAAATCTATCTTGCCCTTCAAGAAAAGAGAGAAGATGGGGATAAGGGAAGGGTGGGGTGTGATAGAAGGGAGGATACATTGAGGGAAGAGGTAATCAGAATGCAAGGTGTATTAGGGAGGAGAGGAGAGAAGGGGAGAAAAATTGGAACTCAAAATTTTGTGGAAATGTCATAATCTAAAAACAAATTTTTAAAATTTTTAAAAAAGAAAGAAAGATATGGAAGATTTCTGAAAGGGGGAAGAAAGGACCACAGGCAGTGGTCACTAGAAAGAGCCCTTGATAAATTGGCAGATTGGGGAAACCCAGGGTTCAAATCCAGCCTCAGACCCTTACTGGCTGTGTGATCCTGGGCAAATCACTTCCCCTCTGCCTGTCTCAGTTTCCCTGATTGAAAAATAGGGATTAAAAACAGTACCTATTTCCCAGAATTGTTGGGAGGATCCAATGATACCAGGTTTAGAAGGACCTTTTCTATTGTTTTTATTATAATGCAGCAAGACACAGTGTTAAGAGAACACGATTTAGAGGCAGAGGACCCGGCTTCAGGTCAAAACTTTTATTACCACTTAGGTGAGTTCAAGCAAGTCATTTGTCTCCTTGAGTCTCAGTCTCCTCCTGCGTAAAATGGAGGGATCTAGACTGAATGATTTCTGAAACTCCTTTGTTCTAAAGGAAATGTGGCAGATCCAGCTTCCTTCTATTTGAATAGCTGCTGTCCTAGTTAACACAAGGCTGGGCTGAAGTTGTCACTTTGGGGAAGCTCTTAGACTCAGTTTCTTCCCTTGTAAAAGGGGAGTAGTCCCCCTGCTCTCACCCACCTCAGTAAGGAGACCCATATGAATACTGAGGGGGTGGGGTAGAGAAAAAGGGGCTATATATAAATTCAAGATGCAAGTATTTTAGGAGCTGAGCTCATTCTGTTTACATCCCACGTCTGTTTCCAGCTCCTTCAGTTCTCCCCAGAGGCCAGAGAAAGGAGATGAATCAGGGCACAGGAACACTTAGGGGGGGAACACTGCTTTTTAAAGCTGTACTTGCTGCTCTCTTGGGTCTTTGTTGCTACCTCCACACAAAAACAACCTCTGTCCCTGCTGGGAGAAGAATAACCCTAATCCTCTCATATGTATAATCAACTTTATTTTTTAAAAAATCATGTCCATTATTTAATAGATATAAAATAATTTATAAAATTATAATATATATTTATATATAAATAATATATAATCATATATTTATATACAATATAATATTTATATATAATATAATGTATAATAATATGATAAATAGATATAAAATAATATAATAGATATAAAATAATTTAATTTTAAAAAACTATAGAACCTGAGGTTCAGAAAGAATATCAAGGGAATTCATGAAAATAAATGCTAGGGAAGGTGCCCTAGCCCTACCAGATCTCACATTGTATTATAAAGCACCAATCACCAAACCACTTGGCATTGACAGAGGAGTAGATCAGTGGAATAACTTAGGTACTCAAGACACAGTAGTCAATGAATATAGCAATCTACTGTTTGATAAACCCAAGGACCCCCGTTTCTGGGATAAGAACTCACTATTTGACAAAAATTTCTGGGAAAACTGGATGTGTGGCAGAAAATGGGCATAGATCAATGCCTGACACCATGTACAAGTCCAAATGGATATATGATCTAGGTATAATAATTGATACTATAAACAGATTAGGGGAGCAAGGAATAGTGTATTTGTCAAATTTATGGAGAATAGAGAAATTTATGATCAAACAAGAGGTTAGAGAACATTATGAAGTGCAAAATAGATAATTTTGATTACATTAAATTGAAAAGTTTTTGCACAAACAAACCCAATGCAACCAAGATTAGGAGGGAAGCAGAAAACTGGGAAAGAATTTTTGTAACTAGTGTCTGTGACAATGGTCTCAATTCTAAAATACATAGATAACTGAGTCAAATTTACAAGAACAAGTCATTCCCCAATACAGGCAATTTTCAGAGGAAGAAATTAAAGCTATCTATAATCATATGAAAAAATGCTCTAAATCACTATTGATTAGAGAAATGCAAATCAAAACAACTCTGAAGTACCACATCACATCTATCAGATCGGCTAACATGACAGATCAGGAAAATGATAAATTTTGGAGAGGATGTGGGAGAGTTGGAACACTAATTCACTGTTGGTGGAGCTATGAGCTGATTCATCCACTCTGGAGAGCAATTTGGAACTATGCCCAAAGGGCTACAAAAATGTGCATACCCTTTTACCCAGCAATATCACTTCTGGGACTCTATCCCAAAGAGATCATAGAAATAGGAAAAGGTCCCACATATACAAAAATACTTATAGCTATTCTCTTTGTGGTGGCCAAAAACTGGAAATCAAGAGGATGTCCATCAATTGGGGAATGGCTGAACAAGTTGTGGCATATGAATGTAGTGGAATACTATTGTGCTATAAGACATGATGAACAGGAAGACTTCAGAGAAGCCTGGAAGGACTTATACGAACTGATGCTGAGTGAAAGGAGCAGAACCAGGAGAACACTGTACACAGCAACGACCACAGCCTGTGAAGCATTTTTCTAGTAGACTTAGAACTTCATTGAAATGCATGGACTTAAAAAACGTCCCATGGATTCTTGAGGCAAAACACCTTCCACATCCAGAGAAAGAGCTATGGAATTGGATCGCAGACAGAAACAGACCATTTTCTTTTGTGTTATGTCTTGTTTTGTTTTGCTTCATGGTTTCTCCCGTTCATTTTAATTCTTCTATGCAACATGCATTTAATAGGAATGTAGGTGTAGAACCTATATAAGACTGTACACCATCTCAGGGAGGGAGGAATAAGGTGGAGGAAGTGGAAAAAAAAATCTAAGATATATATGGAAGTGATTGTCAAACACTGAAAACAAATAAAAAAACTCAATTAACAAATACCATCGATCTCTTATTTCATTTCATCCTCATAATAACCCTAGGAAAAGGAGGGATTGTTGTGATTATGTTATTATTCATTTTACAGATGAAGAAGCCAAGGCACAGAGTGGCTACATGCCTTGTCCAAGGTCACTCAGGTGAGAAAATCTCTGTTTCAAGGCTAACCCCACTCTCTTCCAACCTTAAAGAAACAACTGAACTTACCAGGGCCACAGACGGTAGATTTAATCCCTGTTTTCTCCAGTACTGGGATTCGGTTGATGGCACCTTTGATGTGCTGGGTAAACACATCCCAGTCCAGGTCAAAAAGTCCAAAGGCAAACTTAGCAGGTACCTGCAGAAGCAAGATGGGTCTTTCAGTCTCTACAAGAGGCAAGGTTGAGGCTAAAAGGCAAGTCACAAGTAATCACAGAAAAGGGGCTGAAGTCAGTGGCTACAGGAAGATCTCAGCCCAGATTTCTTCCTTTGAGACTCCTCTATCCCATGTTTCAGTACTTAGGGATATGAGGCAAGGTGGTCATACGACAATGGACGGAACGCTCACTCTGGAGGTAGGAAGACCTGGTTTCAAGCCACACTTCTGAGATTTACTAACTGCAATACCTCACAAATTACTTAATCTTGTTGATCTAGGTAACACTGACTATAAATTGAAGAGAAAAGGCCACGCCCCATCAGTAGAGGGAGTTTCCTCACCTGAAAGTTCTCTAGATCAAGGAAAAGAACAGATCCAGTGCCTATTCCACTAATTAGGTTTCGGTAATGTGTGTGCTTGACCGTTTCATGCAGCTTTTCCTACTCCCCATACAGAGAGTGTGATCCTTAACTTGGCCACCTCGGAAGTGCGTAATGTTTCTCAAGAGGGGATTAGTCAAGAGAGTGTGTATAGCTCAGTGGAGCCACCGCCAAAGCTGGAGAACTAGTTCCAAGTCCACAGCTTGCTGGTTTTGGGTCAGGAGCTCAAAGCAAACTGATAGTTAATCCTCACTTATTCTCAACCTTGCTAAGAAAGAGATCAGGATGGCTTCTCCCTCTCCCTCTTCAGGCCTTTGTTACCATTGTTACTCACCTCTTCCCAGAAGATTGGGTTGGACTCATATCCTCCCAAAGAGAGACCATCCCCTTGGAGACGGAAATAGACGGAGGCATCGTGATCCCGGACATTGGGCATGTTCTTAAGAAAAAAGAAGAAAAAAGACAAGGAAAGAGGCCTTACTACCCTGGAAGGAAAGAAGGAAAAGGGGAAAGGAAATCATCTCTGCTTCTTCTTCTTCTTCTCTCTCATTCTCTCTCTCTCTCTCTCTCACTCTCTCTCTCTCTGTTGTATTCAATCTCTCCCTCTCGTCCTTTATAGTATGAGGTCTTTCCAGATCTCTGATCAATTCTGTCCCTTCACACTGGCTGCTCTCCCCTTCTCCCAGTTCAAATGCTCTTGGTCTTGACTTACTCCTCCACTTAGAATTTGGTCAAGACCAAGGAGTTGTCTGTAAATTATCAAGTATGTTGAGGAAGCACTGGAGAGGTTGGAGTCAACATGCTGTTCTACTGAAGTCTCAGGAGAAAGAATTGCCTGGGAGTGAAGAAGCCCTGAATTAGCCTAGACCTTAGACTCCTTTATTCCCCCCAGCCTACTGAGCTGCAGCAGGGTCCAGAAGACTTTGAACATCACTCTTCCCAGGCTTATCCCTGTGCCTTCAGTTGGCAGCAGTGTGTACACTGGGACAGAAGGACGGAGAAAGAACCCAACAAAGAAACTATACCCTGCCTAACAGGATCCTCATTAATGGGGAGAAAGGGCATCTATCTATAAAGAGTGGAAATTATTCCAGGGACTCTTCTTTCCCCCCCAGGGAGTTCCTTCTCAAGGGTTTTACTGAATTGCTATGTTCACCCCAGTCTCTGAAATGATTCCCTACTCAGCTTGTTTCATAATTGCAGCATGACCAAGTATTGTAGGCCCATACATGACACTTGGGCAATGTCATTCCAGTTCCAAGGAATTTTCCTACTTGATCTAAAATCTATAATTGAGCTTGATTCAGCAATCACTTATCATTTACATTGAATAGGGCTGGAGAGACTTGATGAGTAGGTTAATTAACTCTAATTGGATGTATATATTTTATTTATGGCTATATGTGTCATATGCTGTTTCCTTGACAGAATATCAATCCCCTAAGGGCAAGGGACTGTTTCACTTTTGTCTTTATATCCCCAAGTAACTAGTACAGTGCCTTAGGTGCGTAGTAGGTGCTTAATAAATGCTCATTGGTTGATTGATTGATTGGTTCCCTAGTTGTTAATATTTTATCTCTCTGAAAATTATTTTGTATATATTTAAAACATACTTACTTGTGTAAATGTTGTAAGTTCGTTGAGGGAAGAGACTTGTATTTTTACCCTGGTGTGCCCTTTACCTAACACAGTGAGTCATACATAATTGGCACCTAACAAATGTTTATTGAACTGAACTCACACAACCAGAACCTGTCTCTGTTACAACCAGGACTGTACCTCTGAGCCTCCTTGCCTCCTCCTACACACCCCCCACCCGTTTGTCATCCAAGACAAAAGAGGCTATTTTCTCCTAGGCAATCATAATTTCCTGCTGCCTCAATCAGCCATCAAGTTCAGTGTCAGCATGTGTCAAGCACTGTGCCAACACTGCCTCTGGGTCTCTCTGATTATCCCCCCTTCCTGGGAGACTCTTCTTTGTCATGAGTCTTCCTCTTTTCTCCATTATAAAGCCCCTACCCCAAAGCATGGAATGTTCTGCCCCCTCTTTTCTTGCCCTTTCAAACACTACTCATTCTTCAAATCCTACCTCCTCCATGAACCTTTCCTGGTCTATGACTATCTCTTGCTCCTCTTACCTTGTAGAACCTGATTTCTTTACATCCACTACCTTGCATCACATATACAGGACAGGTAAGCCAGCCTGGTTGGAGCAACAAAGCAGTCTGAGAAAAAGGAGGCAGTCAAACCACCACCACTACCTCTTGACCACCATCTCTCATCAGACCCTGATGGAGTCAGCCTAGGACACTGTACCCAAGAGCCCTGGGAACAGCAGTTCTTATAATCCAGTGCCCTCAGCCATCATCCTGGGAAGCAGCTCCTGTGAAGATGCAGCCTGGTAACTGCTCCTGCAGGTACTAAAGCCACATCTATAGAAGACTCAGAAAGGAACTTTCTTGCCTCCAGATCCTCGGCCAAATTCTTGTCAAATTAGAAACAGAAATTATTTTGTCAATGGAAATGATGTGAAAGAAGAAGCCTGGATCTCTGCTTTGCTGCTATACCCTAAGGATCCTGGGATTTTTCCATCTGACTTTCAGCAGAAGTCTTCTACATGCATTGTCTTCCTTTAGAATATGAGCTCCTTGAAAGGAGAGATGTATTTGTATGTCCTGCGCTTAGCATGAACATAGTAGGTTCATTCATTTGTTTTTATGTGTACATCTCCACACTTCCAAATAGATAGTGAGTTCCTTGAAGGCAGGAGCAATATTTTCTATTTCTTTTGATTGCTGGGACCTGGGACTATAAAACATTAGCACTGAAAGGAACTTTAGTGACCACATACTCCCATTCCTTTTTACTGCAAGGTCCTTGAAGGCAAGTGACAATGAATGATTTCTTTTGTCTTGCCATCGACCAGTGTCTATCACAGTGTTAGGCCTAATAGCACATGCTAAAAACATAAAAATAAAAACACTCTCCTGACCTCCTAGCAAAGGAAGCCCCGGGGACTTTGACAGATTCATGAGGCTAGTCCTTGATACCAAAGAAATGCTACCAATTCCAGTGTGTTTTATCTAGCTTGCTCATGAGAAATATATGATATTTAAAGCTATTTGCCGGTGCTTCCTACTTCCTTTGCCCTCTAAAATATGAAATGCTTCTACTCTTAACCACTGAAGCTACTCAGCCCTAACCCATATTCTAGACAAGTTTATCAACTGTACTCCAGACCTACCATGGTTGCTATTTGACTTCTCAGGAACAAATGAGAAAATGGATGAATGATAGAGCTGATTGGCACACATATCTCTGGTATCTTTCTCAAGTGTTCTATCAATGGTTTATTTCCAAAAAGACTCAAGAGTTAACTGTAGGAAGTGGGTGGGCTGAATTTCCATTGCTTGAGATGTGGAATTGGCCTTATTTAAGCCTCAACACTACTCTGCCCACCCAGATGGAGAAACAGTGAGAGAGAAACAAAAGGTGGCTGGCTGAATGCTAATAAGCCTTTCTACATCAGCCCTGTTGCCCCCAGGTTCTCCTGGATTCTGGGAGGTCCAGATGGGGAGCAGACAGGATGTATGATGGGCTGTGCCTACCACCTGCCAGGGCAACCTGCCAGTAAGCCGCCCCAGATGAGGCCTTGAGGGCTTTTCCCATTAGATAGCCTGGCATGGTTATTGGGCAATTTCCCCCCTGAATGATAGTAAGTACCATATAGTATAATAAAATAGTTTTGGTTTCTTTTTAGCCCTTGGACACTTCCCATTACTGTAGTTATACCAACAGTAAAGGCAAGGATGGGAACTCAATAGCTAGCAAGCCCTAGCACTTATATGGTACTTTAAGGTTTACAAAGCACTTTACAAATATTGTGCCATTTGATCCTGACTGCAAGGCTGGGAGGCATGTGCTATTTTTATCCCCTGTTCTATAAATTGAGAAAATCAAGGCTAAATGACTTGTTCAGTCATACAGCTAATAAGCTTCTAAAGTTGGATTTGAACCCAGGGCTTTTAGACTCTAAGTCCAGTGCTCTAGCTAATGACTCACCTAGCTGCTTCTTAATGTTTTCCCTAGCTCCAAACTAAGTCCTGAGGCTGTGGCATTAGGGCAAGGATAGCAGGGGACTTCCAGCCTAGGGGTTTCAATTTTAGCCCCAAACATACCCTAAATCCCCTTGTAATTTCCATGTTGTCTCCACCAATAGAGGGTAAGACTGTGTGACTCTTTACAATTCACTAAAGCTCTGTTTCTGAGGAAACAACTTAACTAACTCAAAAATCTTCATTTGTAAAGGGATGTTTTGGGGTTTTTTTCTATCTGCAGCACTTATAGCAATTCCCAGCTACTAATAAGTATGTAATAAATGCTTGTTGACTGACTAACTCTTCCTGGGTTATTCCCTTAAAGCTTCAGCAACTATTATGCACCACAGATGATTTGTTGAATAAATTGGGAATTTACAAAGTCACACAAGACATTTCAAAGAAAGGAGAAAGGAAGAGGACAGACCCAGGATAGAATCGGACCTGCCTCTAGCATCTGCTGGGACAAGGAAAAGAAACACAATATTTGTTGGAAGGGACCTTAGAAGTCATTTAGTCCAAACGGCTCCTCTGCCAGAATCTGTTCTATAACAACTTGGGGAAGGGGTCAAAAGGGCATCCAGCTTCTTAGCTCTGAGACCTCAAGTGATGACAAACCAAGCAGGGAAATCTCCTTTGCTCTGACTATAATAAAGCTTTTTCCCTTGACCTTTCTGAAGCTCCCAACAATAGTTTTACAAAATGATGGAGTTGACCTAGATGGCTTTTTAATCAGTCAAGAAACATTTATGTGTCCATTGTTGTGTTAAGCCCTGGGGACACAGAAAGAGGCAAAAAGTAGTCCCTGCCCTAAAGGAGCTTACAATCCAGTGGGAGAGACAACAGGGAAACAAATCCGTACCAACAAACCAGTAGGAGAAGTAGGCCCCTTCCATCACTAATCATCCTAGTATTGCCTTCTGTGGACTAAGAAAAAATCTGATTTCTTTCCCATGACAGCGATCCAAATAGTTGTTAATACCCTCCCACCCACCTCAATTCTCCTATTCTTTAGACTAATGTCCCCAATTCCTTCAACTGAATTTTGCCTGGTACATAGTAAGCACTTAATAATGCTTGCTTCCTTCCTTTTATCTTTTCTTCTTTCTTTCTTTCCTTCCTTCTTTCCTTCCTTCCTTCTTTCCTTCCTCCCTCCCTTCTCTCACATAATCTGGTCTATAGTATCCTCACCAACCTTGTCACCCTCCTTAGACAGGATCTGATTTGTAAATATCTTTCCTAAAATGTGAAACTGGACACAGTAGGAACAGTACGACCTTCTCACTTAAGTTAGACTGTCTGGTCATCTTTGGATAAGAAAATTGGCCTAGCCTTAATTACTGACTTAATTTCTTCTATACAATCTATCCCTCTACTCCCTTTGGCCAAGCAAAGATTAAGCAGGTCCTACAATAATTCTTATTCACGGGTCAAAGAAGTCTTGCTCAGACTCAAAGGCAAACCCAAGAATGTGGTGGTGGGAGTGAGAAGCTGGAAGTCTTCTTTCTACGTTTGGAATTCCAGTGGTCCCTTTGCTCTACTTCAGAAACCCATGACAAAAAAAAAACAAACCACAGGTCCTCAGGGTTGGAAGGGACTTCAGAGATGACCTTGCCTGACCTGTACCTATACCATGAATAACAGCCTCTCTAACAAATGGTCCCCCATCACTAGAATCACAATCCAACAACACAGTCCAACTTATTTCTGAACAGAGAAGCGTTGAGGCCTAAATGATACCAATTCTAAATGTCAAACAATAAAAATACAGCCACCCACTTCCTAAAACTAACTCTATGGCACTTACAGGAAATAAGCTGTCAATGGAAAACATAAAAAGATACAAGGGAAACTGTCCTTATGTTGAGTTGATCATTGTACTTCCATCCATCCTAGCTAACTCCATCTTGTAACATTTTAAAGTTCTACCCTGTTACATCCTTGCCTGCTGAAGTGTTTCTGGCCAACGCCGGGCCAAGGGTGACCCCTGGTGGCTGATTGAGAGAGGAGACAGTGCTCTCCAGCACACTCCCTGAAGTCTAATTCACAACAAAAGGCCAAGTCCAGCACTTGCTAGGTATTTGGAAGCCCCATGTACCTGAGTCTGGTTAGATCCAGGACCAGAAATCGGGAAACACTGTAGGGCAGTGGGGTGCTCTTAATATTCCAGAGTCTAGTCTTCTTCCTCACTCGCAATCTTATCTTCTGGAAATCTCTGTTGGCCCTGATATTCTGAACCTGTTTCCATGCTCGCTGGAATGCATACGCAGTGGTGTCCCTAAAATGATTTCAGGAATCTACCCAATTTGCTGCTACAAGGCTGGGCTTACCTTTCAGTTATTCATTCCCTCTGTGAATGAATGAGAATAAAACCATCCTTGGTCTCCAAAGATTACCTCCCTTCCCCCGCCACCCCATCAATATTCTTTGAATACCATGATCTCTCCCTTGTCTTATCCACTTCCTTAGTCTTCCATAGACTCCCTCTCCCCATCAGAAGGTCAATTCTTTGTAGACAGGGATAGCTTCATTTTTCTCTTTGTATTCTCAGAATACAAGTGCCTGGCACACAGTACGTATTTGGCTTAAATTTGCTGGCTTATCTCTTTTGTAAGCGTGGAGGTCTTGACTCCCATGTTGGCTCACCACAGTGTCCTACTCCATATCAATGTGGCTTTCGTTAGCTCCATAAAAAGTCATCAAACAAAAAAAGTTATCCTTTGCTTATTTTCCCAAAAGAAGAGATGATGCATTTTCCAAAGGTAAATAGAAAAAAGACATTTCAGATTATCTGCTTTTCGTTATTATCTGTGCTTTTGGCTTACATTTATATGGTGTTTGGAGATTTGTGAAACACTTTGAATATATTATCTGATTTGATTCTCACAGCCCTGGGAAGTAGGTGTTGTTACTATCTCCATTTTACCAGTGAAGAAACTGATGTAGAGAGAGGTTAAGTCACTTCCACCAGTCACAGAGGAAGAATCTGACTGTGTATGTTCATGACTCCAAAACCGCTGCTCTATCCGCTACATCAAGCTTTCCTGCTCACCTGGATTCCGTCAATGTGCTCAGTGACCACATAGGCATGATGCATGGCCACAAGTGGCACCTTCACTCCAACCATCTTCCCCAAGATGCTTGCCCACACACCTGAGAGCAGAATACAGACCCATTAGACAACATTGACAAGCTGGCTTCAGGCAAAGAGAGCACGAGACCAAAGAACCATAGAATTAGATCTGGAATGAACATTAGATATTATCTAATCCACACACAGTGGAAAGAGTACCCAGCATGGAGCTCTACTCATCTATTCACTGTCTATCTGTGTGACCTTAGCAGTCTTGCTTCAGTTTCCTCAGCTATCAAGTAAGGGGTCCCTGAAGGTCCCTACCATCTTACTATCTATGATTCTATGTTCCTTCATTTTACCGATGAGGAAATTAAGACCCAACTCAAAAGAGGAACTTTTAGAGTAACTCAAAAGATTTTCATGAACTGATACAGAGGGAAGCAAACAGAACCAAGAGAACAGCCTACACAACGGCTACCATAATGCGATGGAAAATAATCCTAAAAGACCTAAGAACTCAGATCCAACTTGACTGCAGAGGTCTAATTGATGAAGCCTATCTCCCTCCTCTCCATAGAAAAGTGGAGGCTACAGGAGTTGAATGAGGACTATGCTTTGCTTAACTGTATTTTTTTGCATGGGAAATGACAGCGGTGGTTTTTTAAAGCAATAATATTTTTTTTAAAGAAGTTCTAGGGATTTGTCCAAGGTCTCACAGGTAATAAACTGCAGGTGGGCTCCTGACTTCAGAGGAATTACTCTTTCGATTATACCAGATTAAGATTTGTAGGTAAAAAGGTGTAAAGAAAAGACCGGGGATACGGGTGGGGAACATGAGGCCTTCTAGGTCCTCAGATGTGACCTTTTGACTGAGTCCAAATTTTATAGAACAAATCCTTTTATTAAGGGGATTTGTTCTGTGAAGGTTGGATTCAGTTAAAGGGCAGAAGTTGAGGACCTAGAGGGCCTGACCTGGGGACTGCTTAAACCCTTGGGAGTGTGCCAACCATTATGAAGTGGGGGAGAGTCTTCTCTTTTTTCCTTGCCTCCTCACCCTACTCCAGGGAGAGATCCGGAAGAAGGGCTAGTACAGAGCTGTGTGAATGTCTGGGTCTTCTCACCTGCACAGTTGACCACACAGGGAGTCTGGATGGAGCCATAATCAGTATCTACTGCCATCACCCGCCGTACACCAAAGTCATCCGTTCGCACCTGAATGCCAGTCACAGGGCAGTTTTCAATGACCTGGTGTTCAAAAAATACATTTGAATGAGACAAGGCAAATGTCCATCCCTGGATTCAGGCCCTTTAAGCCAAATGGTAGATTGTAGGTGTATTTTATTTTACATAATCTCTGTGGCCCTTACCTGTTTTGTGTAAATAGTAAAATTTGTGGATTAAATCTTTTTTTTACTCTGGGAAATATCTAAAGGTGAAACTTTCATTGCATCAAGAGAAAAAACTCTACATTTTGATTTCTCTGCGATGGAAACATGTAGATGTTTATTTACAGAATTTGCTTAAAGAGAAGTTCATTTGTTTGGGAGTGGGGAGCACTTGGCTCTACGGTGAGATGGACAAAAGAATACCAGCCCTGCCACTCGGCTTTCGCTTCAAAATACAGCAACAAATAATAATAGCAAAAATTATTAGCACTTTTAACAACAGCCCTTTAAGGCTTCTAAAGCACTTTACACACGTTACCGTGCTGGAGCAGCACAACAGCCTGTGAGGTAGGTGCTATTATCACCATGCTTCACAAATGGGGAAAGGGAGGCTCAGAGAAGGTAAGTGACTTGCCGAGGGCCACACAGCTACCAAGTGATTGAGGCAGGATTTGAACTCATCTTCCTGACTTCTTCTTCTTCTCGTTCATCCTTAGTTCTCGAAGAGGACCAAGGACCACTAACATTAGGAAGACGGTGTCTTGACTTGCAAGTGAATTGGATTTGAGCGAAGCGGGGCTGTGCAAAGTGATCAGCCCCACTCTCTCCTCCAGAGGCAGCAGACATAGGTCGGGGCGCCTGGGGATGGCCCCGATGCAGGGGGAGACCTTGGCCTTTTTAAGCTAAGGTCTTTCCCAGGTCTCAGTCTGTCTCAGGCAGCACCCAGTCAGTGGTTAAAGGCTAGGTAAGAACTCAGGTAAAAGATGGCCTAATTTGCATTCATAAAAGAATCAGTGTGGAAAAGACCCTTAGAGCTTCTGGCCAGAACAGAAACAATTGCTTTTTACACTCACTTGGAGCCATCAAACCCAAAACAATGAGCAAGTGAGGCTTCATCTGGGGTCTACTGTTGACCAATCAGTGAGAGCTAGAGTGATTTGGGTCCACGTGCGGAGTCATACCCTTACATGTGGGTGCTCTGTTTAAAGGAATATAAATTTTGATCACTTATACTTCACAAGATATCTTGGGGTTTGAGGGTTAAATGTTTTCCTTCCCTACTTATTTATTCTATCATTGTTTGGGTCTTTTTTAACTGGGATAAATAACTCTTTTGTCTCATGTAGTTTTTACTTACAATTTCTTGAAATATTGCTCTGGAAAATCAGGCTTTGACAAAGCCCATTGGGATTCAAATGGAGCTACTTGACTATGCCTTCAAATCCAAATCACTCTGACTCCTGACTTCAAAGCCAATACTCTAGCCATGGTGCCCCCTAGCTGCCTAGTCAGCAAGGTCCTCTTGCCAATCGCTCTGGTTCTCCTAGAAAGAAAGCACAATCACTCCTTTTCTTGAGGAAATGAAAATGAAAATGAGGCACAGAGAAATTAAATAACTTGTCCAAATATCATAATGTAAAGCAGAAATGAAACCTAGTTCTGCCTCAGAACCTAGTGCTCTTTTCTGAGTGATAAGGAGACCCTAAGGTCCTGAGGAACAGGAGCACCCAATGTCCCAAGTGCCATCCATACCTGAGCTCCCCGGGCAGTGGCTGCTCTGGTGAGAGCCATACAAGTGCCTGCAGGATCCATGCAGCCATCCTGGGGGACATAGAGGGTGCCATAGATGTCCTCCACATTCATCAGTGGGTATAGAGCCTTGGTCTCTGCTGGAGTCAGGACATGAGACTCTATCCCATAGGCTTTGCCAAGCTAGGGGTAAGATAAAGAGAGAAAGGTTCTGAGACCCCACAAAGAAGACCTCTGACCCTTCTTCTTGGTCCCTGTAATGAATTCTAATCAAGAAACAGACATCTCACCACTCACCAATGCGCCAGATTCACTCCCCAGATCCTCCTTTTGTTCAGGCTTGTTTTAAAGCATGGAATGCACTCCCACCTTCCCCATCCACTCCCAAATATTACCTTTCCTGTAAGGGCTGGCCTAAATCCCCTTCCCTTCAGCACTTTCCCCAATTATTCCCACCCACAGCAGTCTCTTGCTTTTCTGAATGCCTTACAGTGTGTACCTAATACTTAACTACATTTGGTCTTGTAGGGTTCTTTAATTCTCTCTCTCTCTCTCTCTCTCTCTCTCTCTCTCTCTCTCTCTGTGTGTGTGTGTATGAGTGTACTGAAAGAGAGAGAAGAGGAAGGGAGAGAAGGGAAGGAAAAAGGAGAGAGGAAGAGAGGAGAAGAGGAGGGAGAGAGGAAAGAAAGAAGAGATAAAAAGTGAGAGAATGAGAAAGGCAAGACAAAGGAAGGAAAGGCAGAGAAATAGACAGGAGGGGAAAAGAGAGGAGAATGGGAATGAGGGACAGAGAAAGAAAAAAAGAGAGAGGGGTAGAGAGGGAAGAAGAGG
>CM053769.1:300182013-300204301 GCA_028658325.1 Potorous gilbertii | reverse complement strand
AGGGAAGGAAAAAGGAGAGAGGAAGAGAGGAGAAGAGGAGGGAGAGAGGAAAGAAAGAAGAGATAAAAAGTGAGAGAATGAGAAAGGCAAGACAAAGGAAGGAAAGGCAGAGAAATAGACAGGAGGGGAAAAGAGAGGAGAATGGGAATGAGGGACAGAGAAAGAAAAAAAGAGAGAGGGGTAGAGAGGGAAGAAGAGGAGAGGAGAGGGAGAGAGATTGCATTTGGTAAGTGTGAAAGATGGTAAGCCTGCATCTCAAGCTCAGCCCTAACTCCAATGATGCTTACTGACATAAGTCGTTTGTATTCATCCAATCGCTGGCGGTTGGAGGCAATGAAGAGTCCCCCGTTCTGGATCCAGCCAGTGTGCAGTCCTGTCTCCTCTGCCAGGTCATGGCTCACAACCTGGCGTGTGTGGGCCAGGAGCTCCACCTCCACATCACTGGGTCGGAGCTGCCACAGCAGACCTGGATAGGAAGAAATACAATAAGTATAGGCTAAGTCTCAGGTCCTTATTAGCTCCTAACCTCAACTTAAACTAGTAAGGGATATAGTCTACAGTGAGTCTACAGGTCATATTCTCCACTCATTCTTGCCCAAGATCTTCCTTGAAGCTCCAATTATGCTGACCTGTTTTCTTTTCCAATGCTTTTCCAATGCCAAGGGGCAGGGTGTAAATACCTTAAGGAAGCAAGAAAGACTTGAGTTTTAGTCCCACACAGCAATCCCGTTCATCTCTCTGGGTCTCAGTCATCCCCATCTAAAAAAATGAAAGATCTCAAAAAACTCCTATATAGTAGTCACAGTTTAAATACTTGTTGAGAGAAAAAAAAAGTTCTCTCTGAGAGCTGCTCCAAAGCACTTTGAGCCCTTCAGAGTCAAGCTTTGGTGCTACTTGCCTTCTCAAGGAAAGGGGAGAATGATTAGTCTCAGTCAAGAAATCAAGAACTACTTATCTGCCAAGAATGTGTGACCTCAGACAAATCAGTTCCCATCCCTAGGCTTTAGTTTCCTCATCTTTAAAATGAAACAGTTGGCAAGGAAGGGCGAGTGGACTGAGGACACAGGTCTTTGTGTTCTCTTAGCCATAACTTAAACCATTAAGAAGAGATAAAGGTTTATGGCAGATTGACAGGTCACATCCTCCACAATATCCCCTGAAGTCAAAGGGTCAGCAGAAGGGAAAGCTTCCAAAAAAGCTTTTCCAGAAAAAAGACTAAAAAACAAGAAGCTTAAGACTGAGTATAATTCTAACTCCTAAGTAAATATCGCAACTCTGATATTGAAAAAGACTGAAGGAAACTGTGTAAATTATTTAATAAGACCATCATTCATTAAACAAGTAATAAAATATGAAAGAAAATTAGTCCCCAAATCCCAATGAAATAGAATTCTGAGAACTCCTCAGAGAACACAGAACAAGGGCAAGAACCTCCAGAATGGTTCAAAAGAGAAATAAAACTTTTCAAAGAAAGCATTAGGTAGAAATTAGGGCAAAAATGTGTGCTCTCAAAGCAGAATTAATGATGACAGCAGAGTAGATAGGTATCTTAAATACAGAACAAGAGAATCTCTCCAAAGAAGCAAATGCTCTGAAAAAGAGTCATGGATATTTTTCTTTTTCTTTTTCTTTCTTTCTTTCTTTCTTTCTTTCTTTCTTTCTTTCTTTCTTTCTTTCTTTCTTCCTTCCTTCCTTCCTTCCTTCCTTCCTTTCTTCCTTCCTTCCTTCCTCCCTCCCTCCCTCCCTCTCTCTCTCTTTCTTTTATTCTTTCTTTTTCAACCAGACCTATGATTTCTTCAATGTAGGGACATTTGGGTAAGAAATGCAGATCTCATTCTACAACTTATTGCCTCAGAGAAGAAATTGGGGCATGAGAAGTTTCATGATTTATGTATAGTCACACAGCTACTATGAGTCAGTGGTAGGATTTGAACCCATGTCTTCCTGATTCTGAAGACAGCTTTCTATCTACTACAACACACTCTCTCGGTGACAGATTTGGGACTCAAAATATCTAACTAGAAGAAAATTTGGCAGAAAAAAGACAAAAGATAGTCATTTTGAAAGAACACATGAATTATGTGCTAGCCAAAGTGACTGATCCTGAGAACAAGAAATATATAGAGAGAACTCAAGTAGCAAGCCCAAATCATGTATCCTGCAAAGATGAGCCTAATCGTCAAGGCCAAGATGGACCTTGAACAAGGCAGAGATATTTGAGGCAGTCTTACCCCAACCTTCCCCTTCCTCCCATCAGAAAAACAAAGGTGGATGATCCATTTGGGCTGCAAACATTCCAAACAAGAGAAACGGGAGAAAGGCAGATCAGTTCTATAGTCAAAAGAATACTAAATAATTTAACCAATACTCTAATATGGATAGGCTGTTGTTTAACAAATAAATTAGGATTAGGGTAAAAGAAAGAACAAAGAGGGATTTTGTTCAGTTGTGTCTATCTGAGGCCAGATTTAAATTCAGGATGATGAGTTTTCCTGACTCTAGGCCCTGCACTCTGCCCACTGCACCACCTAGATTATTTGAGGACAGAAAGGATCAAGGGGGCTGAACATTTAAGGGAATCTTAAAGAATAAGGATTGTTGATGATGTTGTTGATGGTGAGTCATTTTCAGTTGTGTCTGACTCTTCTTGATCTCATCTGGGGTTTTCTTGGCAAAGATACTGGAGTGGTTTGCCATTTCCTTCTCCAACTCATTTTACAGATGAGGAAACTGAGGCAAACAGGGTGAAGTGACTTCTCCAGGGTCACACAGTTAGTAAGCATCTGAGGCTGGATTTGAACTCAGAAAGATGAGTCTTCCGATTTCAGGCTGAGTACTCTATCCATTCTATCCAAGTAGCAAGAACTAAACCAACGTTCTGTAGACTAAGTCCCATACTTCCACATAAATGAATCAGCGTCTTTTGTCTGGAGGATAACAGAGGCCCACCTGCCATAGGGCCACCTCAAGCACAAGGCCACAAACTGAAGACAAGACTTTTTTTATCTTCTGTCCCAAAAGGACCTTCTCTAGGAGGGACCTTGACTGGGCTCCCATACCTCCTCTTGTTCCTGCCTGGAGGGAGGCAGAGCTCTTGATGCCTCATAGGACAGACACCATCACCTGCCAGGATGTTGAACTCAGAGGGAGGATTTTGAACAGTCACCCTCAGTTGACCTCTCTACAGTCACTAATATTCTGCCTGGATTCTTTGTTCAACACCTAGCATATTCCTACTGCCTTATACTCCTTCCATCCCTGGGATTTTAAACTCCTGACTGCTGATGTACAAGCTCCATTCCCTAGCCTCAATTTACTGCTATGTCATGACTATCTTCTACCACCCTCCCCCTCCTCTGCCCTGCCAATTCCTCCATAATATTCCATTCCATATCCTTACCCCTTGCATTGAGCCTGCTAAAATTCTTGCTCCATAATTAACAAATATTCTTTCATCTTTCTCACATTTTCACTGGCTGTCTTCTATGCTCTCCCTCATCATCTCCACATCTTGGCCTCCCTGACTTCCTTCAACCCTCAGCTAAAATCCCAACCTCTACAAGAAGCTTTTCCTGGTCTTTCCCTGCTCTATCTCTCCCTTTCTTTCTCATCCCTTCTCTTTTTATATCTCTCCTCTTTCTCTCCCTCCTTCCATGCCTCCCTTTCTCTTCTCTATCTCCATTTCTCTCTCTCTCTCTCTCTCTCTCTCTCTCTCTCTCTCTCTCTCTCCCCCTCCCTCCCTTCCTCCTCCCTTCCTTTCTCTCTCTTCCCCTCCTCTTCTCACTCTTTCAACCCACCTGTTCCTTTCTTGTTCTTTGTTTTCTGGCCCTCAGTGAAATAGAGCTCCCTTCTGAAGACAGTGCTTCCTTCACTTTCAATATTCACTACACTTTCTCTCATACCCGCTGAATTATGGGTCATGGTGAAGGACTGGAATACTCTTTGCTACGCATTGCCTAATCCAGAGTCTCTGTATACTTCTCTTCCTTGATGTTATCCAAATTTAATGTCTAATTTAGAACCTGGAGCTATTTATCTTTCAACACCCAAGGACACTCTGTTTTCTTCTTCAATGACTCCACTGTCTGATACAAAATCTTAATTCCTCCCCATTTCCTACATTCATATTAATGAACTGCAACATATGTGTTATGTGTGTATATATGTACACAGGCATACATATGCATGTGCACATATACACATGTATGGATATATGTATGTATGCATGCACACACATGTATGAAATAATGTATCAGGCAGTATGCTAAGTGCTAAAATAGGCAAAATACAGACCCTGCCCTCAAGGAGCTCATAATCTAAGAGGGTTCACAGTCTAATGGGAGAGAAAATAAGCAAACAAATATGCACAAACAGGCTATATGCAGCATAAATAGGAAATAATTGACAGAGAAAGGGCACTGGACTTGAAAGGCGTTGGGTGAGACCTGAAGGAAGCCAGGGTAGGTAGGAAATGGAGGTGAAGAGAGAGCGTTACAAGCATGGAGAGCAGCCAAAGTAATACCTGGAGCTGAAATGTGAAGTGTCTTGTTCATGATACAGTGAGGAAGCCAGTACCACCAGATCAAAGAGTCTGTGTAAAAAGACTGAAAAGATTGGGGGTCGGGGGCAGATTGTAAAGAGTTTTGAATGCCAACAGAATATTTTCTATTTGATTCTGGAAGGAAATAGGAAAGTCCCTTTGGCTGTTAAATGGAGGATAGATTAACTGACTGGCAAAGATGGTCCACATCCTTGCCTTGACCTCCCCTAAAAGTGTTTCATTTCCTTGTTCACAGTCTCTGAAATTCCATTATCTGATCATAATCTTTTATTTTCCTGTATTTTACAAACCCTAGCCCTCTTCATCGTCATCTTGAATTCCATTCCCTTGATTCCTTTAGTTCTTTCTGTGGCCATCACCCCTGTACTGGTTCCACTCTCTTCCCTTTACTATCTTGACCCTTTGGTGAACTAACTCAACTCTTCACTATCCTCCACTTCTAAATCTCTTGCCCCAGGATCTTATCGATGATAATTCCACACCCAACTTTGGATTATTCCCATAATCCTCCTTTTTCCCTCTTATTCACAAACTGTTAAACAGAGTTGGAGGAAATCATGAAATAGGTCCACAACAAATGCCTTATTTAATCACAACGGCACAACCTCACAGCAGCGATGCAAACATTTTCTTCCTTCCTAATTGATTCCTTATCCTACTCTCCACAGAAATGATTCTAAACATTATTTTCTCTCCTTAAGCCTCCCACAACATTCATTCCCTCTCCACTCTCAGATGAGGAGTTTGCCTTTTACTTCAATAAACAAACTGAAAACATTTGCTAAGGGATTCCCCTTGTCCCCTTCTTCTCTTCTCACTTTATTCAGTGAGAATATCAGCACTGCCCCCATCTTCTTCATTCTTACATAAAGAGGCGGCCCTCGTTTATACCAAAGCCAGCCTCTCCACATGCACCTCTGATCCTGTTTCCTACTGACTTTTCTAGCAAATGCTCCCCACTATCCTGCTGTGGCTGCTGCTGCTCTTCCTCTTCCTCTCACTTTTCCATCTTCTTCCTCCTTCTTTTTCTTCTTCTTCTTCTTCTTCTTCTCCTTCTTCTTCTTCCTTTTTCTCTCTCCTTCAATCTCTCCCTATCTACTGACTCCTTCTGTTGCTTACAAACACACTCAAGTCTCCACATTCTTAGGGGGAAATTCCATCATTCCCTCTATCATCCTAGTTAGCTTCCTTTTCATGGCCAAGCTCCTTGAAAAATTTGTCTACATCAAGGCTCTCTTCAAATTCTTCTTTACCTCTGATGTTTCCTACCTTAATGTTCAACTAAAAGTGCCCTCTTCAATGTTACCAAAGATATCTTAACTGCCAGACCTCATGGTCTTTTCTCAGACCTCATCCTTCTTGATCTCTGCAGCATGTGATACTGTGGATGACTTGTTCCTTCTGGATGCTCTCTTCTCTCCACTTTTCCTTGACTGCCCTGTCATGGTTTTTGTCCAATTCATCCATGTAAATGCACATTAACTAGCTGAATTCTAAGGCTCTGTTCTGGACCTTCTTCTCTTTTCTTCTCTTGCTTGGTGATCTCATCAATTCCCATAGGTTGAGTTATCATCTCTACGCAGATGTTTCCCAGACATGGTCTACTAGTCCTAGCATCTCTATCCCTTTAGACACCACCAACTGCCTTTTAGTTATCTCATACTAGTATCTCCCATAAGTACCTCAAATTCAACATGTCCAATAGAATTCATTTTTCTCCTCGTCTGCCTATTACTTTTCTATTCTATTCTCCTCTTCCTATTCCCTTTCCTATTATGACCATCCTCTCAGCCATGTAGGTTCAAAATCTCTGTGTTGTTCTTGACTCCTCTTACTCATCACATATGTCCAATCTTTTGTCAAATCTTGTCATTTCTACCTTCTCAAAATCACTTTAAATTATACTTTTCATGCTACTAACACAACCACAAACCTTGTTCAGGCCCTCTGACCTCTCACCTGGACCATTGCTATAGTTTACTAACTATTCTACTCCAACTTCTTAGTCAACCAAGAGACAGAAGACCTCACAGAATAAAAACAATAGATAAAATTATTTGAAGTTGGAAAGTTTTTGCATGAACAAAATCAATGCAGCCAGAAGAAAGAAAGAAATTGTTGATTGAGTAAAAAAAAACTTTGTATTAAATATCCCTGATAAAAACTTGACATCCATGATATTTAATGAATTAATATAAATATATAATGCTAAGAGCTATTCCTCAATAGACAAATAGCTAAAGGAGATGAACAAAGTCCTCAACAGTATTACAAACCATTAACTAAATTAATGACTACTACAAACTACCACAGGAGAAATGTAAATTAAAATGACCCTGAGTTTTCATCTCAAGCCCAGAAAATTAGCACAGAAGACAAAAGATGTGGTAGTGAATGTTGGAAGGGATATGGAAACATAGATACACTGTTGGTAGGTATATTAATTGAAACAACCATTCTGGGAGATAATTTAAAATTATATGAAAAAAACCAACTAAAATTTCCTTATCTTTTGATTCAGAGATTCCACTGCTAGGTATGTGCTCAAGGAGGTTAAAGATAGAAAGAAAGCTTCTAAGTATGCCAAAATAGTCATTTTTTTTTTTGATTGCAAAAAGGTAGAAACAAAAGTAAATATCCACTACTTGGAGAATGGCTAAACAAAATATGCTACATAAATTTATTGGAATATTATTATACCATGAGAGATGATGAATTATGAAGATTTCAGAGAAATACAAGAAGGCATAGATATAGACTCGATTAGTCAATTATCATTGAGTAAGTACTTATTCTGTGCTAGGCACTGTACTAAGCCCTGGGGATACAAAGAGAGGCAAAAGATAGACCTACTTTCAATATATTGGGCAAAACAATATACAGTTATGTACAAACAAGATATATACAGAATAAATTGGAGCTAGTCAACAGAGAGGAGGCAATAATTAAGGGGAATTAGGAAAGGCTTCTTCAGGGAGGTGGAAATTTTAGCTGAGACTTGAAGGAAACCAGGGAAACCAGTGAGCAGAGGCGAAAAGGGAGAGAGTTATAGGCATGGAAATGGCTGGTGGAAATACTGGCAAGATGAGGGAACAGTAAGACCAGTATCACTGGATCACAGAATAAGTGTGTTGGAGGTGGGGAGGAGGAAGGTGTAATGATAATAAGAGCTGACACTAATATGTGCCAAGCACTATGCTAAGCATGTCACAATTATCACAACAACTCTGGAAGGTAGGTGCTGTTGCTCTCTATTTTACAGATGAGGAAATTGAGGAAGAGAGTAAGTGACTTGCCCAGAGACAGAAATCAAGTAAGTCACATTTGAACTCAGGCTTCCCTGACTCCTACGCTAGCTTTCCATCCATTGTGCCACATCTGGAAAGGTAGAAAATGACCAAGTTGGGAAGGGCTTTAAAAGCCAGAGGGTTTTATATTTGATCCCAGAGGTAATAGGGAACCATTGGATTTTATTGAGTTGGGGGAGGGGGTGTGACATGATCAGACATGCACTTTAAGCAAAATCACTTTGATAGATGAATAGAAGTTGGATTGGAGAAGGGAGACTCTGAAGCAGGGAAATCAACCTAACGGTTGTTATATAACATAATAATAGGAAGAAGAGAGGAGAGAAGAAAAGAGGAAATGAGAAGAGAGAAAAAGAGACGAGAAGGCCCAGAACTTGGAGGGGCACCCATGATTAGTGAGAGTTTTCAAGCTGGAATAACAGGATTAGGAAGATTAATCTATCAGACTATGGACCAAGGTGTGCTAACAGGGGAGTGGGGAGCTGGAAGGCTATCGGAATAATTCAAACTGGAGACAACATGGAACTGAAAGAAAGGAACAGATCATAAAGATGTTAAGGAAAGATTCAACAAAATAGATTGTTGGCATAGATTCATCAATAAATGTTGACTTATTGAGGCTTACATAGATACACAGGCTCTCAGATGCCCAACCTCCAACTCCTTTCTTTGGCATCCCTGAAAGAAGAGGTATGGAAAAAGGAGAGGAGGAGGAAGGAGGATGTAGGATACTTATCTAGTATCTTCTTGGTTAGACTTACCTTGATGGGGTGCTTAGGTGCATGTGCTTGGGCCCCAATTCTAAAAGCACATTTCTCTTTAAAAGTTACATTTCTGCCTAGTCTCAAAATACTGTCTCAGGCAGTTTCTCCCCAGCCCAAGGACACAGCCTGCCCAGCAACCATCGCTATCTCCCTTCCTGCTACAGCAGTCAGTTGCACCTATAGAACTCATTAGTCTGAATCAGCTGTGTACTGGATGAATGGGCTGTGCACTGGGTCACAACAATATTACTCATTGACCATTCATATGTATCCTAGACTTAGACATACATATTCTCCCTTACATTTATCTTGTCTAACAAGACATTGATGAGAGCAACCTGGTATTTCTGAGCCAGCCCTGACCGCTAGTTGATTTAGTGATGTTTCAGGCCTAAAACCACATCTTCAGGTAGACCCCCTTGGGCTATTTCCTGATGAACTCTGGGTAAAATACCTGCACAGTAAATACCAAAAGTGCATGTTCCTTTAAGAACTAGCCAGTCCTTAACCACTCTCTAATCCCACCCTGAATCACCTAAATTAGCATATTTGGCACATGTTTCCTATAGAATATCCTATATAAACTTTACCTGTACCCCTCTAAGGGTGCAAGTTCCCTACAAACTCTTGCCCATTGAAAAGCATAATAAATCTTTACCTTGACCTCAACAATGCCTGATTCTGTGAATTCTTCCCCAGTCAACCTGCCTCTGGCAATCTGGTCCTTATGGGAGTCTCACACCCCGCTTCCAGCCCTCATCAACCTTACTTAACTTTTTTTGCACTTCAGTTTCTCTTCTCATAAAATGGGAATGTCTTCCCTTCTCTAATTTATTCTAATGACACGACCCATGTGAATTCTATTTGAGGAAGGGGTGAGTAAGAGGGCTACATGTAAATCCAAGATGAGAGCATTTTAGGAGCTCATTTTCCTTGCTGGATGGCACTTAGAAAGTCCTTCCTAATAATGAGCTAGGATAGCGATCCCTGAAATTTCTTAATGCTGAAATAATCTAACCCTACCTAAGTCTTATCTGTCAAGCAACCCTTCATCTCCATACCTGGGACATTCTCAAAATATCACAAAAAGGAAAAGACTTATCTATCCAAGCATATTTATAACCACTTCATTTATAATGTCAATAAACTCAAAACAATCTGTTATGGCCAGAAAATGAGAATGGTTGACTAAATTATGGTATATTAATGTAATGGAATATTTATTGTGCTATAAAAATGATGGAAGCTTGATGTCACAGTGGATAGAGGGCCTGACCTGGGGTCAGGAAGACTCATCTTCCTGGGTTAAAATCCATTCTCAGACACTTGCTAGTTAGGTGACCCTGGGCAAGTCACTTAATTCTGTTTGCCTCATTTCCTCATCTGTAAAATGAGCTGGAGAAGGAAATGGCAAACTATTCCAGTATCTTTGCCAAGAAACCCCCAAATGGGGTCATGACAAGTCTTATGCAACTGAAAACAACTCAATAACAGCAAATAAAAATTATAAAATATGAAGCATGTAAGAAAATATAGAAAGCATAAAGGACTTCAGGGGTCCTTTTCAATTTTATATCCATGATCTATGTCCAATGGCGTTAAGCAGATTTTCAAAAACAAAGTCCTGACACTCATTCATGGCCCTCAAGCCTTCTCTAGGCTATATATCCCCAGTTCCTTCTACTGATCCTCTTATTAACATGGCAACTCTCTCACTTATGAATGCTGTTCCTAAAATGTGATATCCAAATTGGAATATAATGCGGCCCAGGCCACATTACTTCAGATGTAGTCTACCCCATTGCTCTCAGAGAGAGAACTCTCCCTACGACAGGGTTGCTCCCACTGCTCCTACTCCCAGTGGCTTCACTAGACTCCAAATTATACTCACCTGCCGTGTGCCAAGTGGTTCCTGAAGTAAGCTTATCTCTCTCCAACAGCACAATGTTGGTCAGGCCCAGTTTGGTCAGATGGTACAGGGTCTGACAACCCAGGCTGCCCCCACCCACGACCACCACATCAGCTGAGCTGGGCAGAGGCTGGGTAGGCCCTGGGCCCTCAGAGCCCTTGTCCTCCTTCAGGGTCCACTCATATGGTACACTCTTTTCTGTTGGGGGGCTTTTGGGAGTACTCAGGGGCCGGAGTTGAGGTCTCCATGGGAGAGGGTAGAAAGCTGCTGCCCTCCGTGTTCGCCTCAGGAAAGCCATGGGAAACTGAAAACCTGAGAGCTGGTCTTGGAAACAGGAATCCTCTTTAAGCTTGGCAGATGCTGAGAATGGAGGAAGACAGAGAGACTCAGACTCACTAGTAGAGAGGAGCAAGGTCAGATTAAATATTACCATCCTTTAATTCTGACCCTCTCACACTAAGGAAAATGAGATAAAATCTTAATATGACTACTTTTATTATTTATTTCTCTACTTTTTGCTTTTTCCCATGATCAAGTCACCAACAAGCATTTATTAAGTGCTTACCATATAACAGGCACTACGCTAAATACTGGGAATGTAAAGAGAGGGGAAGGGGGAAACCAGCTTAAGGAAGTCACAATCTAAAGGGTCACAACACAAAAACAACTACATATAAACAAGAAATACACAAGATCTACCCAAACAAGAAATACACAAGATCCTTCCTCTTCATAGGCAGTTTTGGTCCTACCTAAATTTCACCCTGGCCCATGGAGCCTTCCCTGACTGTTCAAACCAGTGGAGTGCTGGTAAACGTTTAAACAACTTACTCTTCTGAAAGGAAAGCAAACTCATAGCCACCACACACTTCTAACATTTTCTCCATCACATTCTTGGCAGCTAGGCCAAGATGGCACAGTAGACAAAGTGCAGGGCCTAGTCAGGAAGACTCAGCTTCCTGAATTCGAATGTAACCATAGACTCTTTGTAGTTGTGTGAGCCTTGGCAAGTCGCTTAACTCTGCCTTGGTTTCCTCATCTGTAAAATGAGCTGGAGGAGGAAATAGCAAACCACTCCAGTATCTTTGCCAAGAAAACCCCAAATGGAGTCATGCAGAGTCAGACATGACTAAAACGACTCAACCATCACCACTATCACTTTCTGAAACCAGTACAATCAACAAAGCAATATATCAAGACCTGGTTTGTAATGTTTTCTGATTTCCAAGATGTAAATGCTCAAATTGAAAATTTAACAGTGGGCAGAGCTGGTTTGAACTGGCTCCAGAGTACACCCCTGATCCAAAACCGTAGGGGTCATCAGATCATGGGACCTAGAGCTGGAATGCAACAGCTCTAGTCTCTGGAAGCATAGTAAAAACTTCCTTTTTAGTTCAACTAAAGATATTAAAAATTTCTCTAGTCTAAAATTCTTTCCAGATTTTCCCTTTGAGGGAGTTTGCAGAATGTCAAGAACAAAGGCTAAGGTCCTGAGAGCAGGGATGTAGAATGGAAAACAATTTTGAACAAAGAGAATCTCTGATAGATTGTCATCTTCTCCACCCCATGAAGTGACTGGGATATTGGCCTGGCTGAGGGCTACAAGAGTTCAGGTTCCTCTTTTTCTCTTTTCAGAAGGAATATTGATCAGAGGGAGAAGGTCCTTGGAATTACATCAGGAATTCTGGGAGCAGCTGGGGGTGGGGAAAGCATTTAAAGGGAGTGTTCAGAGAGAGGAATAGTTTTAGGAGGATTGTTCTCCAGAGCCTTTCTGAAAGATTAAGTAACTATTACTCTCTTAGAAAGAGTAGAAAGTTAATACGAAACCATTTTTATCATTCTGTCACATTTTCCATCTTCAAGATTCCTATCAAAGTTACTTCCAATTGCCTTTTAGGAAAGATGAGAGAGAGGAAGGGGAAAAAGATACAGAGCATCCTGAGGATGAGGAGAAGGCTCTCCCAGAGGAAAAGAGGGAACCACTTGCTATATTTATAAGCCAACCCAGGACAGGGAAAGCGCATTTGTGATACATCAGATGCTTCTAGCCCAAGGAAGCATAATGTTATTATTTCCCTTTTCCTCTTCCATTTCTTTTTCCTATTTTTATTAAGGGTGTTTCCTCCGAAAAACAAAAGGATACTAAACCATTTATAAAGTATATTAGGGCTTCTAACCCTCTCATAATGTACCTTAGTGATTCATTGCTAAAGGAGGAAGAATTTAGAATAGGGAAGGAGTAAGAGAGACTATTCAAATTCGTTATGGGCCCATAAAAATGCAAATGAGAAAATTGCAATATTTGTAAGATATAGTCAGACTCCCGTGGGCTTAGCTCTGAAGGGCTTTCATAGACCAAGCTGACTCTCTGCATTCAATATATAATTTTTAGAAAAGGGAGGGGGGTGGGGATATGGAGGTGCCCGCCAAATGCTCCATCTTTCCCTGGAAACTCCTAGGGTGCTTTCTTTTTGTAACCCTCCAGGTGCCCTTAATCATGTTACCTTGCCACAGTGTGGTTAGGGACTGTAGCTTTACTTTCCTACAGAGTAGCCCAGCTTTCTCATGAAATTATAGGATCCTTGAGGAAAGGGACAGATTCCTTTCTTCCCCTCCCCATATAGCCCTATTTAATACAAAGCCACTGATTGGAATGCAGAGAGAATGAAGCCTAAGATAGTGGAAAGGCTATGAAATTTGGAGAGCTGAGAACTTAGGTTCAAATTGTGGCCAAAACTCCACCCTTTTGTTTCCTTACCTGGCAAATGGAAGGGGAGGGGTTGAAGTAGATACTCTCTAAAAACCCTAAATGCTATAATCCTTAACTGAATTCTAAACAGTTTAAGTTTGTTGATTACAAAACTGGACCCTCTAAGTCCTACTAAGAGAAAATGCAGTTGGATAGGGAGAGGGGAGTCCGGAATAAAGAATTTAGTTCACTTGCAGTTTCCCTTTCCTGCTCAGCAAATCTCAGTTTTCAAGACTGTGGTGGTGGATGATTCTTGCCTAAGAAGAGTTCCCATGCCCGCGGCTGCAGGATCTTGCTCCCAGGTTTCTGTAGCCTAATTCTTGCCAAGGAGGTAGCTAAGAATTCTCAACTGACTCAAGGCAGTATGGCAAAGGGGGAAAATCACTAGTTCTGGCATTTAAAGACTTAGGTTCCTATTCTATCTCTGACACTTATTCCCTGGGTGACTTAGGCATATCACAACCCCTCTGGTGTCAGTTTCTTCATCTGTAAAAATGGGGTGGCGGGGATGGTTGGACCAGATGGTCTCTGAGGTCTCTCCTAGTTTAGATCCATGATGCCTCCCAAGCATTTCTTCAACTTGTTGAAGGACTCAATGCCTGAGAAGCCTTCAGCACTTAAAAGAATTATTCTGATGGTGGAATTTCAAGCATCAAGAGGTAGTTCTTTAAACAGATGGCTTGGCAATGCCTTTGCCTGTGGTGGCTTGTATGGGAACTAGACATAGGCTTCTTCTCCGCTCCTGAGTCACCTTGGACTCCCACCCCCAGCCCCCAGGAGGGCTGTCACTTATCCTAGGGGCATGCCAATGACCTCCCCTATGACATAGAGACTTACTTGGCCCTAAAAGTTCTTGAGGGTGGGGGTTGGAGGTTGGCAGGGATAGCGCCAAGACATGCCCCTTGCCCTGGGATCACTCCGAGGCAGCTGGTTTCATCCTTAATCCAGCTTTCTCTCTCTCACACACATACCTGGCTTCTTTTCCCTGTTGAGTCAGCAACTCTAAGTTGTTATTCTTCTTCCTGGGGTATCAAATCTTAGCCCCCTGACAATGTTGGAGGAGGGGGACTTAAGAAAGAGGGAAGAGACAGAGAATTTAAATCCCTTCCTCAGACCAAGATTAGACAAAGCTCTGCTAATGACTTCAGGGTTAGGGTCCAGTTTGGACTCAGGTTAGCACTGTATCTCCCTCCACGTCCGCCCCTCCCCCCAGCAGTGCCCTTCACCTTTGACTGACCCTAGATGTGCCCCTGTCCCCACAGACACAGGAGGAGGGGGAGGAGCAGAGCCCCATTGCCCAAGCACTTTCTGTCCTTCTCTGGTGGTTCTTAGTCTTCTCAGCCCAGATCACTGTCCCCCTTGCGCCCCCTCTCCGCCTGCTTCAGAGCCGGCAATCAGTATCTTTCCCAAGATTCTCCGGGCTGGCCACCCACCTGAGGACAATGATCCCAAGTCCAAGGCTGAGAAGACCTATTGTCAGAGAGCTGGCTTCTGCTTTCATGATTCCTGCCTTGGCTGTGCTGCTGCTACCGCAGCTGCCTGCCTCTCCCCCGTGGTCTGGCTCTGTTCCCAGCCCGGGTTCGGCTGCCAGGGAGCTGGCTCACTTCGAAAGCCACAAAAGGCTGCCCTGCTGGCCAGCTTCATGCTTTCCTGAAGTTTGGTGAAGGCCTGAGGCCTAGCTTGCTTACTCTCATAACAAGCCCTGAAAGGACAGGCCCTCATTCCCAGCATCCACTGCCAGAACTTAGAATACAGAAGGGACATTGTTAACTGCTTCAAATACCTCATTCTGAGAATGATGGTACAGGGAAGACACTGGGGGAGGAGCCCCAGAAAACCCTGGCTCTAGGCTCTTCGAGGAGGTTAAATTAAGAGTTACCCTTCTCCCCTCCTTTTCAAGGTGTGCTTACTTTCAGTCTCAGAGCTAGAAGGAAATTTCTGAGGATAATTCTCACCCAGGGATTGTCTCTATAGCATACATGATGAATGGTCATCCAAACTCTACTTTGGCGTTTCCACTGATAAGGAGCTTATTACTCAAAGAAACAGTGTTTCACCACTTTTTCAATCCATAATACATCTGTAAATTTATGGGGAAACAAGATTTTCATTTGTCTATCCACTTGTCTATGGACATCCTTATTAGCTGAGGCTACTTCAATTGCATATAATCCCAGCCCCTGAGTTCCCAAGTCTCCACTTCCCCAAAAGCACTTTGCATTGAGATGACTGGCCATAAGGGAAGGGAATGAAGAATAGACACCTTAGGAGCAAAGATTCTCCTCAGTAGAACATAATATTGTACCTTCAGTGAGACAACCTAGAAGGAGGGGGATGGACTAGAAAGAGGTCAGGGGGTTATAAGAGGCAGCAAAGCTCCTGAGTGAAGCTGGAAACAGATTAAAATGTAATTTGGGAAATGTTTAACAAAATAAATCACATTTGTTTTTATTGAGTTGTTTCAGTCAAATCATACTCTCTGTGGCCCCTTTTTTTTTGCGCTTTCTTGGCAAAGAGGTTGGTTTGCTATTTCTTTCTCCAGTTCATTTTATAGATGAGGAAATTGAGGCAAACATGGTTAAGTGACTTGCCCAGGGTCACACAGCTAGTATATGTCTGAGCCTGAACTTGAATTCATGAAGATGAGTCTTCCTGTTTTAAGCCTAATTATCTAGCTGCATAATATAATGTTAATCTGAGGTTTTCTAAGTTATGTGGCTAGTAGGGATTTTTCTTCTATTTGAGTCTGACACCATTGGACTATATCACCATCTTGAAACTATTCCTTTGTGTTTCCTTTATGGATTCAGGATCATACATTTAGGACCAAAACGAAGCTAAATTACTTCATTTTTCAGAAGAGGAAATTGAGTCCCAAGGTGGTGCAGTGATTTGTCTAAAGTAGGGGTGGGGAACCTGTGGCCTCCAGGCCACTCTAGGTCCTCAGGGGTAACCCTTTTACCAAATCACGAACTGTGGAGTTTAGATTCAATTAAAGGTTGGCCCTTGAGAGGACCTAGAGGGTTACATGTGGCCTGGAGGCCACAAGATCCTTACCCCTGCTAATGCCACATAAGCAGAAAGTGACAGAACAGGAATCTGAATCCAAAGCCAGTGTTATTTCAACTGCTAACTGGGTCTCAAGCAAGAATAGCTGGCAATAGGAAAAGAGGACTGGATTTGGAATATCAGGGCCTGGATTTGAATCTCAGCTATGCAACTTACTACTAGTATGTCTTTAGACAAAACAGTTCATGGCTTGGCCTCAGTTTCCTTATTTGTAAGATGAAGGAGTTGGGCTAAATGTTCCCTTCCAGCTTCAGATCCTAGGAGAAAATATTTAGTTATTTAATAATATATTTAGTTATTATTATATTATGTATTATTATTATTTAGCCAAAAAAAGGCTGGCCCTGAGCAAACTTGTGAAGTTTGCTTATTGGGGCCCCTCTGCTCCCTTTAGGGGCCCCATACTATTTTGCTCACCCTCCTACTTCCCCCGTCCTGTCCTGCTTTCAGGAAAGGATCTGAGATCTTCTGTCCTAAGGATATTTGCTTCTAAAACCTGACTTCTCAAGGTCTTGTCTCCCAGGAAAATTCTTTCCGATACCTGACAGATGAGACAGAGCTACTCCATGGTAACCCTGCAGTCTCAGCATAGAGATCGTCCCTGATTCCCTCTGTGCCAAAAGCTGCCTTTACTTTTACTGCAGACTTTGTATGGAGCTTTGCCCCACCTACTCTGATGCCCTCGGTCTCGCCCTCTTTGAGCCATCCTCCACACAGCTGTTCAGTAAACTATCTAATACCCTGCTCTGACCACCTCATACCTCTACTTAAGCCTGGCATCTGAGGCCCTTCACAATCTGCATCCAGCCTACCTTTCTGGCTCCCTTCATTTTCCTTCCTGTTCCACCTAATGTCCATTTTCATGCGTTGTCCCACCTTATTCTGTCTCATGCCTACATACTTTTGGTTACCCTGTCCCCTATGCTTGGAAAGGGTTCTCACACTATCTCCATCTGCTGAAGTGACCTTCTCCATTCATGGCCCAACCTAAGCATCATTTCATCTGCAAAGACTTTCCCGAATTCCCTCCATCCATTTCTCAAAGCATTTTCCTTCTATCTTTTCTTTACACCTATTACATTTGAATACATCTCTCTCCCAGGTTGCAAGTTCACGAGTTGGACCTGTCTCATAAGGTCATAGATTTGGAACATGTAGAGAACTTTAAGGTTATCTATCTTATTTTTAATGTTGCTCAGCCCTTTTCAGTCTATCTTGCTCTTCATGACCCTATTTGGAGTTTTCTTGGCAAAGATATAGGAGTGGTTTGTCATTTCCTTCTCTAGCTCATTTTATAGATGAGGAAATTGAGGCAAACAGGGTGAAATGACTTACCGGTCACACAACTAGTAAGTGTCTAAGGCTGGATTTGAACTCAGGAAGATGGGTCTCCCTGACTCTGGGTCTGACACCTTGTCCACTGTGCCTCTTAGGTGCAGATGGAAAAAAAAATGAGGCCCAGAGAGGACATATGATTTGTCCAAGGGGCCATAAGTATAAGTAGCAAAGTCCAGATTGAAATCTAAGTTTTCTGGCTCCAACCTTATGTGACCCCCTCCCTATCTTTGCCTTCTTGAAATTTAGCATGGGGTCTTATGCAGAGCTGGTGCTTACTAAGTGTTTACTTGAATGAATGTAGTCTGACTCAGTGGGAGGAAACAGACAGGAACCAGGCTGCCTGATTTTAGGATATTGTTCAGCTTGGTCCTTTATGGGTTAATCTCTGAGGGTGTAGGGGGTGTGGCACTAAGGCCTAATCTTTGGTGAGGACAGACCTTCGCTGGTTTCACAAACAAAACAGATAATTCATTTTTTGTTGCTTTTCTCTTTCTTGGGACTTTGGACCATCAGAGGCTGCACTGGGTCACACTGGCTCTGATTCTGGAGTTACCTTACAGGCCAGCAACAATGGTGGAACGTAACACCTCTAATTCATGCTCAGCTGCAATCTGGCCTGTTCTCATAACTCCCAGTGCTGCCTGGGACAGCCCCCATTTCTGCTGCTCTTTGCCCTGTCTCAGAACTAGCGCTGACAAACCAGATGCTGTGGATACCCCTAAACATAAACACACACACACACACACACACACACACACGTATACACACCCATCCCCATATAAAATATCTTACCAGAACAGACCCAGGGGCCTGTTGCCAACAGCAGATGAAGATTACCTTAGCTTTCTCCTTACTTGTCATGGATGGCCCACTCTGGGGGCACAGATACTCTGCCAACCGCCCTCTCACCTACAAGTTTTAAAAGCTGGGGGAGGGGTTGGTCTCTTGAGCCCTGATTGGACCAGATTTCCAGGGGAGGCGTGGCAGAGCACAGGAGAGAGAAGAGAGCTTGCAGTGACCAATTATCAGCATGGACTTTTTACCTGGGGTCTCAGCAAGGACTCCTCTGGGTGAGCCGGGCTGAAGGTCATTCTTCTCAGCTGTAAAATGGATTTGATCCTCCCTGCCCACCTCCCCAGGGGGCTGTGAGGAGAACATGAGATAACGAGCACAAGGGACCAGAGCATGTGTCTTAGCCCCAGGGGTTCGCCTAGGCAGCCTGTCACACTCCATATGAACATTAGTACTATGCTTACTACCATTGGGTCCCTCCATTAACGTCTTTTTCCAGTGCCTCACCTTGGCAAGTCGGAGAGCCCCCCAGTATCGGAGGACTGTGTTTCAATAGTGCACACTCTGGTTGGTCCACCTGGGTTAGAACAGCTTTGAAGCTTGGTTAATGAACTGGGTCTGCTCTCAGAGCAAGGAAGCTCATCACCAGGGTCACTCTTTTTTGGTCTTAGCAATTCATGAAATGGACAGAAATAAATATAAGCTAGTCCTCTTGCACAGTGATAATGGGGAAATATCACTAGAGGGAGACAGACAGAGAGCAAAGACACAGGATGAAAAGCTGTGCAGAGGCTATGGTCTACATTACCAACAGTTCTCCACAGGGATTAAATCACAGATCCCCCAAAGTACCACAGCATCAGAGTCAGGGGGCAAGGACCTGTATGAGGGCCACTTTAGAGGCCAGGGCTACTGTGGGGGTTGAGCTGCAGTCAGCCAGAAGTACACCATGGGAGAAAGAGATCGAAACTTCTTGGCTTATAGGGAGAATGGCCTGGGGAGGCTACGGGTCATGTAGTGGAAACTACTCTAGACCTGGCCTTAGATTCCCAGCTCTGTCATATACCAGCTGTGAAACTGGCCATTTACCTTCTCGGTGTCTCAGTTCAAGTTGGATGATCTCTAAAGTCTATGATTCTTTTTTCACTATTATTAATTTATTTGTTTTGAGTTTTCAACAATCACTTCCATATGTTTTAAATTTTCTCCCCAAGACAGCATGCAATCTTATATGGGCTCTGCACATACATTCTTATTAAATACATTTTCACATTAGTCATGTTGCACAGAAGAATTAAAATGAATGGGAGAAATAAGGTCTAGGATTCTTTCAGGATGCATAACTAAGCTACTATAAATGCAATAAAACTTTGAAATAAAATTGTAATTTAATCACAGAAGTATCTATATATATTTAAAAAGTAGTACATATATGTGCAAACATACTTTTCCATCCACAGAAGACATATTTACTTGTTTTTAGATATTTGTAGAGAGCTTTGTAGACCCTTAGAAAGAATTCTACAGTCCTGCATGGAGCCCCAAGTACAATGATGTAAGTGAATTTGGAATACAAAAACTTGGGTTAGAAACCTACCTCTGCCAATAACCAGTTGTGTGACTTTGAAGGAGACATTTCCCATTTATGGGCTTCAATTTCTTCATTTGTAAATTGTATTAGATGATCTTGACAGAAGAGTCCAAACTAAGTATGAGATTCTTGTCCTGACTATGCTGTTAACTCATGTATGACTTTGGAAAAAGTCACTTCATTTCTCTGGACATCACAACTAACAAGCATGTATGAAGCACCTTTTATGTGTAGGCACTATGCTAAGTGCTAGGGATACAAACACAGTAAACTATCCCTGCTGGGGACAGAGGAGGTGGGACAAAGAGACTACTGTTCATAGAGGGAGGCTAATTCCTTGCTTTTAGAAAGAAAAACAGGAGAAATGGGCCTGTTGGATTTTGCCAAGGAAACCTGAGACTCAGGGATAGCACAGGTGTGATCATTTTTTTTTAGATATGACTGCAATTTAAATTTCTTAGTACGGTGGGTGTAAGAGTGGCAGCCACAAATTCTTTTTCTTTTTAAATTAATTTGTTTTCAACACTCTTCCCATAAATTTGAAATTTTCTCCTCCTTCCTCCCCAAGACGGCTTGCAATCATATATGGGTTGTACACACACATTCTTATTAAACACATTTTCACATTAGTCATATTACATAGAAGAATTAAAATGAATGGGAGAAACCATGAGAAAAAAAACCAAAACATAACAAAAGAGAAAATAGTCTGCTTTATTCTGCATTCCAACTCTATAGTTCTTTCTCTGGATGTGGATGACATTTTGCATCGAGTCCTTTGGAAATGCTTTAGGTCCTTGCATTGCTGTGAAAGGTTGAGTGTATTAGAAACAGTCTTCGCACGCTGTGGCAGCCACAAATTCTTGTTCACAGATAACAAATCTCCTCTTCTGATCATTGTGACATGATGTTGATGGTGTCTGGCCTGCCTTCCCTTCCTATGAGACCCTGCCCCAACAATTTTGCAAGTATGTCATGGAGAATTGATACATAAAACTTCAAATAATCTTTTGAAGAAATTCTGAAAAGCACACACTTAGGGTCTTACAAAAGATCTTACATATACTGTAGTCAGAGGTATGCAGATAAATTTTTAAGAACCAAATCTCTGGGAGAAAAATGTACCCACAACATACTTTTAAATTTAGTTTGTTATTTCTTTAGTCTAGAGTACAGACAACTTAAAAAAATCAAGGCCTGATTTGTAAAGTTTGCCAATTTCAGATATGTTAAAGCTCACACTAAAAATTTAATAATTGGCCAGGAGCACAAGCTAATGTGGGCATACCTTCTCATTGGAGCAGAAGTTCTTGTTGAGTAGGGATTGTTTTTTATGTTTGTATCCCTAGCACTTAGTAAACCATCTAGAATAGAGAGGGCACTCAATAACTGCTGGTTAATTGATTTTTTACAGGTGATGTTTGAATAAACGAAGTGATTTTTTTTCTGAGATCACAATAGAGTCAGAATTAGAACCCTGCCCTAACCCTAATCTGGACTCTTCTTATTATAGCATAGATTTAGTCTTGGAAGGGAATTTAGAGATTAGTTCAACCTTCCTATTTTACAGATAAAGATACTTCCCCACATAGAAGGGAAGTGACTTATCCAAAGTCACATTGCTGGTAACTGACAGAGCTAGGATGCAAAGCCAGGTTCTCCGACTCTAAGACCAATGTTCTTTTCCTTACTTAAACCAATGGACATGGGCTTCCCTCTCTTCACCACTGTTTCCCATCCCCTCCCCCAGGACTGTGAAATTCTTGTAAAGAGTCTGCAAAGCTATATACAAGTGCAGATCAAAGTAGATTTATCTTTTGTAGATGGAAAAATGTAACTGGTACATATATATATATATCACTTTTTGAATATTCATAGCTGCAGTTAAATTTTTATTTCAAAATGTTATCAAGTTTATAATAACTTTTAGTCATTATGCATTTTTTAATTAATTAATTAATGGGTACTACTATTACTGTCTCCCTTCCATGTGGGAAGTTATATATTTTAAATTAAATTTAAAATAAATTTAAAGTAACAAATCCTAAAAAGTTCTGCACATTGAAAAGTCTGGGAGTCACTGAGGCTACAGCAGCATGACTCTCACAAACTTTCAGAGACTTAAGGAGAATCAGCAGTCATCTGGTCCAATAACGCCTACAACAGAAAATCCCTCTGACAATATCCCTAATAAGTAAATGGTCATC
>CM053769.1:300165183-300181513 GCA_028658325.1 Potorous gilbertii | reverse complement strand
TAGAAGGTGGAATGAGGAATAACCACTCACAAGAGTACTTATCTGACATGAGCTAAAAGTAGACCCTGGGTTGGGGGACTGAGAGAAGCCCCAGAAGGAAAGAACTTTGTTGAGATAAGGGGGGAACAGCCAAGTATTGGGGTATAGAAAATGGAGCAGTCTAAGAAATCACTTTGAACCATGCTGAAAACACCCAGGGATTGCTATTTTTGGGGGGAGGCCCCCAGGAGACCCCATGGGGACCCCCATGGGAGTTGTGGGGTCCCCTGTCCAAGAGCAGTCAAGTCCCTAACATAAGAAAATCATCATTTTCTCCCTTATCTCATTTAGGGACTCAGTTTCTGCTTGCCAGTTTGTAGGAAATAAGATATAAATACATTCTAGGTACTTCCGCAGAAGGAAAACAAAAGTGTTTTTTGTTGCTGCTGCTGCTGCTGCTGCTGCTGTGTGTGTGTGTGTGTGTGTGTGTGTGTGTGAGGGGAGACAATAGTTGATGCAGATAAGTGGTACCATTGACAGGAGTTTCAGCACTTTGAAGCTCCCTTCATTTCCCTGACTTCCCCCAGGGAAAGGGCTCCTCCTGTGGCAGTTGGGTTTTCCTCTTCCCTCTCTCACCCTCCCTAGCCCAGAGGAAATCCAAGGCAGACCATTTTTAAAATAAACAGGGAATAGGTGACCTCTCAGCTTCCTCCAGCTTTAAATCTATGATCCAATGATAAGTCAATATTACACAGATAACACTTTCAACTGGTCACCTTCCTTCTCTGCACAGCAGTCTCCAGGCCCCAGGCTCTTCCTTCAGCAGCTACAGCCTGGGACTTGGTTGGTCATCTGGATGGAGGCAGTATAAGTGGGGGATCCTTCATCCTGAAGCAATAGGTGTTAGAGTTAGCAGCAAGTGAAGACGCCAGGGAGAAGGTAAGGAGAGTTCATCAGAATCTTCTGCCAGTCCTCATTTCAGGGACTTTCCCCACACTGTCATCTGACTCTGCTGATGCCATCACCAAGAGAACAGTGGATGTTCTTCCTTGGTCCCAGGTGCCCCTCTGGAGTAGCAAGTCTGGCAATGGCCAACGATCAACTTCCAACAATGTAGTCTCTGGGCTCAGAAAGGTTCTGTGTTTTCCCTTCTCTGGGATGGTGGGTAACGCTGTAGCAATGTAATCTGAGATACACTGTTAAGTTTTATATACAAGTCCTGTACCCTGGGATGAGTCACCAATGGCAGATGACTGATTTGCAGATGGTTTGCATTTAGTATCTTGTCCCCTTCCCCCCAACCCTTCCCTCACCCCTTCTGGCTGTTTAATAGTGGAAGCTTGGAGGACGTTTCCCTCTGAATTAACTAGAGGTTTCCACCTGCTCTAGGGAGACTCTTCTGAGAGAATCCATGGGTTCTGCCCCTGATTCTGTTGTCACTGCACACCCTCCTCTTCCACATATGTTGATGGAAACCAGCCAATCTGCAAAAGACAGAGTAGGCACCATGGCATGAGATATAAGTAGAGATGAAGTAGAGATATAAGAGACCACAGAATCCAGTCTACACTATCCAAGGGCTGATAACTTTTTATTCTCTATAGGAGTCTTTAAATCTCAGAAAGGCTGTCATATGGAAGAGGGAGACTCATACTATGGAGCTCCAGAGGACAGAACTAGGCTCAACAGACACTGGAAGGTACAGGGAGGCAGATTTCAACTCAATAAAAGGAAGGCTTTTTCCTAGCAGGTGTCTGAAAACAGAATAGGCTGCACTACAAAGTAGTGAGCTCCCAGACACTAGAGGTATTAGAGGAGGCAAAGATGACCATGTACACTGGAGCTGGAAAGGACCTCAATGGTCATCTAGTGTAACCTCTCCATTCACAGATGAAGAAACTAGAACTTGGAGAATGCAAGTGATGTCAGAAGTCATCTGGTCTAACCTGTATCTCAACAGGAAAAGCCTTCCTTTTACAACATTCCTAACAAGGGGATTCAGCCTCCATTTGGGTGCTTCCAAATGAGGAGGAGAAAGTGACTACTTCCTGATGTCATCCATTCTGTTTTTGTTTTTGTGATAGCTCTAATTTTTAAGGGATTTTCCTGGTTGATCATACCCATAATCCTTGTATAGATTTTCAAGTGCTGGAAAACCAACTGTCACCCACGAGCTATCTCTCTTCCAAGTTGGGGCAAATCTACAGAAGTACTGAGTCTGGACCACAAATATCCACAGCCTTTATTCTCGGGATGCTTCCAAGTCCAGATAAAGTATCCTAGTTTTAGGGCCATTCTGCAGAACTCTAGAAACAGGTGATTTTTTTTTTTTGGAGGAGGAAGGCTAGGCAATTGGGGTTAAGTGACTTGCACAAGGTCACACAGCTAGTAAGTGTCAAGTGTCTGAGGCCAAATTTGAACTCAGGTCCTTTTGACTCCAGGGCCAATGCTCTAAGGTGATTTTAATAGTGTGAGGTTTCTTTTTTTTAAAGTCGCCAAGACAAGATTCTCCTTAAATCTTAAATGTCAATGCACCCCAAGGCTTCCTTTCTCCAGACCCCAGTTCCCTTAGCCAAGCCTCACAGGCCACACCTGATAGCAGCCCACCAAGAAGGGGAAGTAACAAAAACACTGAACTAGGACTTTAGATCCCATACTTTGGGTCCTGGCTCTGCTGCTGACTTAGCTGGACAATGTTGGACAAGACACTCATGATCATGGCATCATAGGTCTAGAAGCTGGAAGGGACCTTGGAGTCATTGAGTCCAGCAGAAGCCCAGAGAGTGTAGTGACTTGTCCAAGAATCAAGTAACAGAATCTGGGTTTGAACCCAGACCCTTTGGCTCCAGCACTCCTTCCATCATCCCATGGGCTTGTGTAACCACCTTGAGCCTCATTTATATAATGTGATAATACCCTGCTTCACACTTCAAAAGAATTTGGGGGATTACATGAGATATGACCCTCTTTTAAAAATATAAAGAACTTGGAGCAGCTAGGTGGTACAGGGGAAAAAGCACTAGCCCTGGAGTCAGGAGGGCTTGAGTTCAAATTCAGTCTCAAGTATTTACTAGTTGTGTGACCTTGGGCAAGTAACTTAACCTGGACTGCTTAAAAAAAAGTAAGAAGAACCACACACATGTAAAGTGACTGTAATGATCACAACCATAGCTAGTTTTTATAGGATACTTTAAGGAAACTCACAAAAATTATCTCATTTGATTTTTATAATAACCCTGGTAGGTTAGTGCTATTATTAGCTACGTTTTATAGAAGGAAAAAACTGAGGCAAAGAGAAATTAAATGACTTGCCCAGGATCCTTTAGCTTGTAAATCTCTGACGCAGGACTGAACCAGGTCTTCTTGACTCCAAATCCATATTCTATCTACTACACTGCCCTCACTCATCCTTTTCTACTCCTTTTCCACTCATCCCCAAATGGTACCTGATGCTGGGGTGTGCTTTTAGGCCAGGTCAGCTTATGCAATGAAGCCTATTATTGTGCATAAGGCCTTTTACACACAGTCAGCACTTAGGAGGGGAAAGAAGTTGGAAGAAGGGAAGGAGGAAAGGAAGGAAGGAAGGAAAGAAGGAAGGAAGGAGGGGAGGAAGGAAGGAAAGACTTACTAAGTGCTTACTCTATGCTAGGCATTTTACAAACATTATCTCATTTGATCCTGTGAGGAAGGTGCATTACTACCATCCCCATTTTAGAGTTGAGGAAACTGAGGCAGACAAAAGCTAAGTGACCTGCTCAGAGTATTACAGAATACTAGGAAGTATCTGAGGCCAGAATGGGCTTGGATTTTCCTCACTCCAGGACCAGTGCTTTATCCTGGGCACCACCTAACTGTTTTTCTAGAGAGCTGATATTTGAATCAGCCCACACAATGCACTTCTAAGCTCTGCCTGGTGAACCTGAAAGATGGCCTTACCCTCCCATTGGTCTCTCCCTTCCACCAGCCCTGGTCACCACCAATCCTGCTGTAAATCTTCACCACGTCACCCTCTCGAAGCGAGAGCTCCCGCATGTCCCTGGCTGCAAAGTTGTACCTGGCCACGGCTGTACCAATGACACGGGGCGTGAACACTAGGAAGAGGAAAGATGGAAATGTTAAGTAATTAGCCAGTCTGGGGTCAGCCTCCACTCTGAGCAAGAATGGCAGGGTATCCAAGCTGAGCTCTCTCTCCCCTATCCCTATGCTCTAATGGGCACTGATACCATGAACTGGAGTCCCAGCCCCTTGAAGTCAGCTTACTCTTCTGATGCCAGAGTTCATCACCAAAATGGGTTATGGCAAGGGAAATCCACCTTGTACCTGCTTCTCCCTCAGACCTGAGTGGCATGATGGGAAGCAGAATGGACAAATTCCATGTAGAAGCAATGGTAAGGAGTAGAGTAAGGCATATTATTTTAGGGGGAAAAGCAACTGGTTATTTCACTCTGGGCTCAGACATATCAGGACTAAGTTTTGAGCTCTGGTAGAAGAGACATCTCAGCCAGCAAGGCTCCCCAGATCTTATCCTTGCTTGCTTGCTACACCTTGTACCACTCCTCTCACTCTAATTCTTTCAGACAAATTTAATGGGTCCTAGCATGGTGCTACAGAAAAAACCCAGAGCAAGGAATCAGGACACCAGGGCTCTAGTTTCCACTCTGAACATAAACCATCTACGGGCACACCACTTATCCTCCGGGACTTCAGGTTTCCCTTCTGTCAAATGAAGGGTTTAGACTTGGAAAGCCTTCAAAGTTCTTTCTGTTTCTGGCTTTCTAAAGTGGTACAAGTCATGCTATCCCTCTTCTCCCTTTCTAGATGGCCCTTGGTTCTTTTCTCAGGTACTTGATTCAAAACTCATCAGGGAGGATGACTGTGTTATTGACATAATTAGGGGAAAATGATCATCTAAGTGATGACGACAACAACACAGATGGGTGTGGAGTGAGGTGGGTGGTAATGGTAGTTATGATTGGGCTGGTCACAGGCCAAGCTTGAAACCCATCCTTAAATTTAATCCAATAATGGCCACATCTTTTTCTCCTCCCTTCCAAGAATGTGTTGCATTTTCATAGTGTTATTCCCTCTGATTGTCTTAGGTTTCCAAAGTGGGCAATACCACCCCCTGGGGGGCACTGGAGTGATCCAGGGGGGCTCTGGTAGCTTTGGATACAATTGGGGGGCATTGAATAAAAATAAGGGGGCAGTGGAAGCATAAAGAAAGAAGAAAATTTTTAAAAACTGTTCATACATGTTTCATCAGTTGTGTAACAGAGTTAAAGTCAAAGTTACTTTCCAAATAAATATACAAAATGCAAGTTCTAAGTAATGAGTGGTTAAGTCTGCCAACAAGTCTTAACAAGCAGGTGTTGGCAGGTGAGTATGTCACACATTGTCAGAAAGTCCAACATACATCAGCAAGAATATGTGCATATAATGTTTTGTTTGCAACATGATACGATACAGTTATATGACACAATACTGCATCATCAAAATTTCAATGCAGGAAAATCCCCACAAATTTACAATAAATTATTAAATTTAAGATGCATCATTTTAAGAAATTATATATAGTTTTGAAATTACACAAATTTCAAAAACAAAACAAAACACACAACCCCAAAACAAAAACAAAATGATTAAAAGGTTAAAGAAAGTTGATTTCCAGGATGGGGTGCTGAGTAATTTTTTTTTTAATGGGGGAGGTAGGCCAAATAAGTCTGGAAACCTCTGGTTAAATGCTAGAGTGAGAAATATCTCCTGTCCTAGGTAAAGGGAGGACCCCTAAAGTGACATCATTAGGGTTGTCCTGGCTTTCAAGCTCGGGCCAATGGCCTGATGACCTACTAGCAGGCTCTCTGCTGGCCAGCAGCGGCTGGTGGATGGAGGTGAAGCTTTTCTCCCACACACCCTAGGCAGCTATACCTGACCAGAAGGGTGTGGAGGAGCTCTGGGAGGCAAAGCCGAGGCCCTGAGGACTGAGAAAAGAAAAGTTGTAGGAAGCACAGGAAGCTGCAAAAAGGTTAAGAGAACACATAAAAAGGGAGGAAGAAGGAGAATCAATAAAAAAATTTATCATTTTAAAATTAAAGTCATCAAGGCAAAAGAAGTGAATTAAAGGTTTCCCTGGGATTCCTCATGGAGAGGAGCTGCTCCCTGGACAGGAAGTTTAAAAGTGTGGTCATCTCTACGATTAGCTCTCCTGGCCCTTCACCCAAATTACTGCAAATATAGATGTTACCCAGCTCTCTATGCCTGGGGAAAAGCTTTATAAAATCTCAAACCACTAGAGAAGCGTAAACTATTATGTTTATGACATTAGAGGTGGCATGATATAGTAGAGAGAGCTCTAGACTTCAAAATCAGGAGACCAGGATTTGAATCTCAGAGTAGTTGTATAACTTTGACTGAATCACTTAACTTCCCTGAGCTTGAGTTTTCTCATTCACAAAATGAGGCTAGTTAAATTTGTGCAAGCTGCGCCTCATAGAAATGTTACAAGGAAGTAAGTGTTTAAACCCCAAAGTGTTACAAATTGTAAGTTACCATTACTATTTACGGCATCCAGACTCCTAGCTTACAGTGGCCACGTATGCCAGACATAGGGGTGTCCCTCCTTTAATTCTGTTTCTAAATTCTGGGGACTGGTAATCTTTCTGCCTTAGTCTTGGGCCTGGGTGTCGTAAGAATAGTGACCAGAGGACCATAGGCGCACAGGTCCAGAGCTAGAAAGGGCCTTCAAGGCCAACGAGCCCCATCTGTTCATTTTACAAATGAAGAAGTTGAGGCAAAGTGACTATCCCAGAGATGCAGCTAGTAAGTGTCTGAAGGTGGATTTGAACCTGCCTCCTGCCTGAATTTTGCTGTGGTATCTCCCTAATGAATCTCTCCAGAGGACACCCTCCTTCTCTTTGCCTGTCTCATCTTCTCCCTCCCCTCCTTTTATAGAACCCCATATGTGATGTCTTCCCCCATTAGAATGTAAGTTCTTTTAAAGTAGGAACTCTACATATTTTTTAGCTTGAATTTATCTTCTCAGCACTTAACACTGTATTTGGCAGATTAAGTGCTTAACAAATGTTTTATCTGTCTGTCCTTCTTTCTGGAACCACATCTCATAATTCAGTTATTATGAACTCTGTAGCCTCTTGTGTGTACCCTCAGCCTAAGCTGGGGGCCCATCTCACTCGCTATATGCTAAAGGAGGATTATGTAAAAGAATGAGCACCTGCACAGTACAACTTAAGTCATCTGTATCCAGAGACTCTGACCACATCAAAAAGGGAGCCAGCACTGGGTACTAAGGTTTATATCTTTCAGAGAAAAGCCTAGCTAAGTCAACCATTTAAACTTAAGCATATCTTTAGGATTTTCCATTGCTCCACTGGAAATGTTCCTTTCTCAGCTTTCTTTCAAGGCCAATGCATCAGAAATCCTAATTTTATAAGAGGCAATATATATCCTGAAACTTAGAAGGGGGACTCTTGCTGTGGGTTTTAGGGTAAACAGCTATAGGACCCCATGAGATGTTATCAGAGCATCAGGAACACTCAGAGGAGCAGAGAGGAATGCTCTTTTCAGCATGTTGTGGGCGGAGGGGAACATTCAGCATGCTCTTACCTGGTGACCGAGTGGAGGCTCTCGAAGCTGAGCGTTCTCGAGATTTGTAAGGGTACTTCAAAGTGGTGTCCAGTTGTTTAAAACTCTCCTTGAGTGAGTGGCATTGGTAGTATTCTACCAACTCCTGCCAAAGACAAACATTGTCACAGTGCTTATGAGCCCAACACCAAAGACAGACCAGGTTGTCTCTTCGGAGAATTTCCCAAGGTATGCTCTCCCAGGAGGCTGTCCCTGACTACTGTAAGCTGCACTGATTTTTCCTTTCTCCGAGCTCTCTTGGCACATTGAGTCTGTACCACAAAGTAGGGCACATACTTGATAATCTGAGAACAACCAAAACACTGTTCTTTTTGCCCTAGCTGACTGTAAGCTAGGGAGAAATAGCTTCACATGCTCCTTATGGCTCTCCTCTTACCCTCCAATTTGACAGCAAAAAGCACAGGGCTGGATCCATAGTAAGTGTTTAGCAGAAATCATTTCACTGAAGGGCCACGATGTTTTGGTAGTGCCTTTAAGGGCTTTTTGGCCAAGCGTCTTTTCCCTTGAGAAGACAGCCTCCATGATGGATCAGTGGCAAAGTCATACACAGCTGGACTTCAGAAATATGCCCACCCATCCTGCACTTCAGGAGTAAATCTAGTTAGACTTTTAAAGGGGGATCACTATCAGAATTTTCTGATTTTCTGAGAAGGGTACTAGGATCTGCCTGGAGGTTTGTGACTCTTGAACTTTTTGGGTTTTTTTTGCCAAGGAAGTTCTCATTTTATTTTAGCCAGGTATTCTACATTTCCAGTGAATGAGTCCCTCCAGAATGAAGAGTACGCTTGCTCAAACAAATGTAACACTTTTTATGCTGCTCCCAATTCGAATTCCCCCACTTGTGATTCTTGAGTCTTAAAACGTTCTGAACATGGAGTATGGCATAGTACAACCTTGTGAGGAGGTCCTGGGGATAGAGGAGAATATACATAGCAACAACACTCAGTGAGAAAATATCCTACATCTGTAGGGCCATGAAATGATCTGTAGGATTTTCTAAGTAGAATTAGATTTTTCTTTCTTTTTTATACTAAAAGGGAAGTTCTTTAGAGAGAAGGAGAACACCATCATCAAGAAATGAATGCTTAGCTGACCTTAGGCAAACAGATTACAAAAGGGAACAGAGAAGGTTTGTTATTATCCATGCTATTGTTTCTCCATGAATCTCTGGGCTCCTTCCCCCCCATTCCACGTAAATGGGCCCAGGCAGGTGAAGGTTACACACTCACATACCAATAGGCTTTCAAACTTCTTTGCTTCCGTGATATGAATCCAGTTGTCTTTCTCCACCACCTTAATGTGTTTCACTTCATCATTGAACCTGAGGACAATGGCAAAATTAATATTCCTGACAAAATGGGCCAAAGCTAAGAATGACTTCAGAATTGCTACAACTGCTTCTCCGTTCCACTGGTTGGCTGGCACCAGTTCCACGTGACCTCTGATTTCTTGCTATCTCTTTCGGTCTTCTTCAGTAAATCAAGGATCAGCCTTTTTCTTTGACCTACTTGACTCGTCTGTAATAGGAGTCAGCTACTCCCATTACCTGGTTCCGTTTCTCATCCTAGGCTCTCTGTGTTGATGGATCAGTGCCTTACCTAACGTGAAGTACAGAAAGGCTTCCTGGTCACAGCATAGCATTGCTCAAGTTGTTAAGGTCTCTCTTGCTGCCTGGGACTCCTATCAGCTAGTTCACTTTTTCCTGCCCTGTTGGATTTCTTGGTCTGTAAGACCTGCCTGAACCTTGGACCTCCCACTTCCAACTGTCCTTTAGAATTGGAGTCTTGCTTCCCAGGATACTAGAAGTATCTCTTATCTCTTGCCTACACTGGCCTCCAATATCCCTGAATGCCTTTAGTCTCTGAAGCACTGCTCTGATGTGCCCTATCATCACTGAATGTAGTCTGAGTACAGGCTGCTCATGCAGCTTCATCAGCACTCTCTGACTGCAGGGGTCAAGGTGCTTTCTTAATTCTGGCCCACTTCTGCACTTGGGTCCTGTCCTTTATCCCTAGCCTTGCTTTGAATATCCTGGTCTTCTCAGCTCCCTTATATCCCCCTGTAGCTTTGAAGCTAATACTGCTCTCATTTCAAGCCTCTGGACATCTTTATAAAGCACAGAGAAAAGTGATGCTGGAGGAAAGGCCTTTTCTTTCTCATCTTTTTATTTCGGAGACAAGGGGGAGGGTCAGGAAGAGGAACAACTAATTTTGCTGTGTTAGCGGAGACTGTAGCTATCAAATACAATGATTTACCATGGATATCAGCCTGCCTTACATCTGGTAAATTAAACACTTTGAAATTTTCACCAGGACATCATATAAATATAAATTGCTCAGGCTTTAATTTGGGGGAGGACTCATTCCTGCTGACAATTAGTTAAGCAAATTTGGTTGTTTTTTTTTTTGTTGTTGTTCTGGCACATACTTTATACTTATCGCAAATCGCTCCGCCTCCGCAGGTCTTTCTCGGATCAAGTATGTCCCACTTGCATGGGATTTCAATAAGTTGTCAGTCTGTTGTCGCTCCATGTTACCTGCAAACCTGAAGATGGACAGATTCCTTTAAGTAATGCTACGTAAAAAGATTAATATGCAGCAAAATTCTTCCCAGGGATGTGATTTTTATTTGGGAGAAGACAGGAATTTGGAATTTGTGATCTCAAATCATAGCATAGGAACCGCTAGTGTACTGAGCGGTTAAATGAATGGCCCACAGTCACACAGTTAGAATGTATTAGAGGCAGAATGTATTAAACCCAGGCTGATCTTCCTGACCCTAAAATTGGCTCTCCATCTATTATACCATCCTCCCTCTCTTAATGGATGTGATAGTGAGATAAAGGCAAGTGAATCATTAAACCAAAATGCCAGGGAGATCATTTACAGTATCATTTGACAGATGACAAAACAGAGGTCCGGAGAATAGACGGGACAGGCTCAAGAGAATGGAAGGGACAGGCTCAAGTTCACACAGTTAAGTAGGCAGCAGAATTAAGTTTGGACCCATGTATCCTGACATTTGTCACATTGCTGCTCTGCTCCAACATCTACCTAAGACATATAACATCTAATAAAAAAATTTTTCTCTCCATGGACTCACCAAGGGTATGTGGTATAGTCTATTTCTCTGGAAAGGGGCCGACTGCTTGGAGGCTATAGAAAGAGAATATAACTGGTTATTAAGGCACAAAGAATCTGAGATCACAGGATTTAGCCTAGAAATCCATCTAGGTCACCCTTCCCATTTTACAGCTGAAACTACTAAGGCCTGGAAAAGTGAAGGAATGTAAAACAGGAGAGCTAGGATTGGATCCCAAGTCCTCAATTCCAGATTTCATGTGTCCATGACTCCACCCTGTTGCTAGATGTGACAGACTACCTATTCTCGCAATATTCTCCCTGGGGCAATTTTTTTTCAAATACCAGGAATTTCTCAGTTTTTGTCCACAGAGTAGGAAGGAACAAGATTTGTTGTCTATGACCTATGCCTGATCTGTATGTATGCTACAGGAAAGAAAATTCATATATAAATCATGATTTGACCCTCCACTCCCTAGGCTCCAGGATTTTCTTGTTGCTCAGTCTTTTTAATCAGATCTGCCTCTTTGTGACCCCATTTGGGGTTTTCTTGGCAAAGATACTAGACTAATTTGCTGATTTCCTTTTCCAACTCATTTGATAGATGAGGAAACTGAAGCAAACAGGGTTAAATGATTTGCCCAGAGTCACACAGCTACTGAATGTCTGAGGTCAGATTTGAACTCAGGAAGAAGAATTTTCCTGGCTTCTAGCTGGGCACCCTATCTACTGCACCACCTAGCTGCACATAGGACCCCAGGTTACATTTAGGTAATGACTTCATGATGTCCCCTTGCTCTCTAGCATTCCAAACTATAGCCTGCTCCTTCCCCAGCACCAACATGGGCTACGTTCTGTGCTAGGTCTTTAGTCAACTTGCTCTACAGTGCCTTTAAGCAGGAACCTCCAACCCATGTCTGAGAAAAGAGCAACTTTTCATTTGCCTAGTGATCTCCACAGGTAAGAGGAGGACAAGGTCGGTGATGGGGAGTGGGAAGGGAATTTAGAAGGTGGTTAAGTGAGCTGTTCAGGATCACACAGCTATTAGGTCCTTTCCATCAGGATTAGTACACTGTGCATTTTCTCACTCATCCATCACACTAAGTACCCAACTTAGTATTGGACAATGGGGGTCAGTCAAAGATGCACTTGTAAAACTCACATTCTAGTAGGGTGATAAAAGAAAAATAACACAGCTAAAAAAATCACAATATTCCATATTAGGTGAATTAGAGAGGTATAAGACATGAGAGGAGTATGAGGACTTGGGATAGGTGGCTGCCCACCAGGCGAAGAAGAAATAGCTCAGGGATGAAGTGGTATTTTAACTAAGCTTTTGATTTTTTGTGGGGGAGGGGAGGCAATTAGAGTTAAGTGACTTGCCCAGGGTCACACAGCTATTAAGTGTCTGAGGCTGCATTTGAACTCAGGTCCTCTTGACTTCAGGTCTGGTGCACTATCCACTGCACCATCTAGCTGCCCCAGCTGAGCTTTTGATAAGTTATGTATGAATTCAATAGCTAAAGAGGGGAAGGTGACAGATATAGGAGAATGGTGTGAGCAAAGGCACCAAGATGGGAGGGCACTGTGAGTGCAGGGAGTGGGGGGCAAAGAGCTCTTCAGTTTGACTGAAACATACAATGAGGGCAAGGGAGTGATATAAGTTTGAAAAGGTAGGGTGGCTCCAGACTTTGAGGGACCTTAAATGTCTGGTGATGGAGTTCAACTTTACCCATTAAACAGTAGGGAGTCTTGCAGATTTTGGAGGAGTGTCACAATATATACAGAAGAAAGATTATTTTGGCTGTAGTATGCAGAATAGATGGGGGTGGGGGAAGGAGAAAGGGAGGCTGTGTATGTAAAGTCTCTGTATGGAGCCAGAAGTTCTACTTCAGCACCCTTTCTGCAATGCCATGATACCAACAATGTGTTCCATCCCCTTGCAACCAAGTTCTCTGGTCCACTGGAGGCCTGGACTTCAGTAGCATAGATGGTATCAACATTTGGAAAAGCACTTACCCGTCCATCCACAGGGCAGGGTTTCACAGATGAACTAGGAAAATAACCAGACTTCTTGGTCTGCATTAACCTTCCCTGGAAAGAGTCAAGATTCATTTCAGGGTTTCAGGAATTTGCAACTCTATGCAAAGTTCTCTTTGAGGAGGTTTCCACCCTGATCCTTAGCTTTCCCTAAAACTCCAGTACTAACAGACCACAAGTCTGACAGATACATTTATGCTCTGGTTGTTCAGTCTTGTCCAACTATGTGAACCCACGGATTTTGTCCAAGAGGTTTTCTGGGTGAAGATACTGGAGTGGTTTGCTGTTTCCTTCTCTAGTGGGTTCCCATTTACAGATGAGCAACTGAGGCAAATAGGGATTAAGTTACAGGGTCACATAGCTAGTAAGTGTCCGAGGCTGGATTTGAACTCAGGAAGGTAAGTCTTCCTGACTCTACCTGCATTCTACCCACTTCACCAATGAGTAGTCCTGAATGGGATAAGGGTCAGTTAATTTGAAACATTTTCCAAGCTCCCCAAAACATCACTTACTTCCCACCACTGTGACTCGGGGTCACCTCTCAGCAGTTCAATCACATCTCCTGTTTGGAATGTCAAAACTGGCTTCCCAGGAGGAGCTGGAATACCATGGTAATTCTGTACCGCCACCATCTTAGGACCTGGGACAGAGAGGGAAAAGAAGCAGCTCATTCCATGCAATTCAGTTCAACTCAGATTCATCCTATTCCCTATGTCCCAACTTGTTAAAGATTTCCACAAGAGCCATGGCAAGATGCCTAGACTCACACTTTTAAAATGCCTTCATAGCCTTCTTATATCTGTTTTCCACTTTGACTAAGCACCCCCGACAAACTACCATGCCCCAACTAGGCTCCATAAAAAACTAAAAAAATAGCCAATCATTGGAGAAGACTTCACATGTATCAGTTTTTCAATCAGCAAAATGAAAGGGAGAGTACCTGCTAACTGCCCCTCCTGACACACCACCACGCACATACCCCTCGCCACCACTTTCTACCAATCAAACCAGTATTCCCATTCCTGTAAAGTAGGTGTTACCCAATGATCCTATGCCTCTGCTCACCATCCCTGTGACTTCCTAGACCAAAAATACCTACCCCTTATGAGTGATCTCCTATTAGAATGGAGACTTTTTTAGAGCAGGGACCACCTCGCTTTGTGCATTTGTATTGCTAGCAGCTAGTACAGTGTCTGGCACGTAAGTGCTTAATAAATGCTTTCTCATTCACTCACTCTCTTTTCATTCGTTCCTTCATGAGAAGAATGCTGGTTACTCCTGATGAGATACTAATGCTTGTTTGTTTGTTTTTTACTATCCTATTTATTAACTATCCTAAGTAAATTTAATTCAAGTTCAAAACTCAGCTATGGTCGCAGGTACAACAATAGTTTCCTCCTGTAGCGTATTTTGTGCTTTTTAGAAAATTGTACACAGATCAGCCTACTGGAGCTTTGAAGCAGCTTCCATTTTATGGACTGGAAAACTGAGGTATCCAGTGAAAGCAAGTATGAGCATCCAGAAAGTCTAATATCTCTAATCATAGCCCTACAATGTAAGCTCTGTGAAGGCAAAGACCTTATCATAGTTAAATCTGCATCTCTCCCAGTGGGCAGCAGGTATAAGTATATGTGTGTGTATGCCTACACATATTCGCTATTTAGAGATCTATACTTCTTGAAGAAAATGAATAAATACTTCTACGTACATATTTGGCATAGATGCTTGTTTTAAAACACTTAGAATTTTCCCCAATTGCATGTAAAATCAATTTTTAAAATTCATTTTTTAAAACTTTGAGTTCCAAATTTTCTTTCTTCTTTCCACCCTCCCTGAGACAGTAAGCAATTTGATATAGGTTATAAATGTGCAATCATGCAAAACATATTTCCATACTGATCTATATCTATAAACAGAACATGTTCATAAAAATGTGTGTATATTATTTATAATATATGCATATACACACATATATATATATTTATAATTATTAACTCATTTGGTCCTCACAACAGGGTTAAATGACTTGTCCAGGGACACACAGCTAGTAAATGTCTGAGGCTAGATTTGAACTCAGATCTTCCTGACTTCAGGACCAACATTCTATTTACTACATCACCTAGGTGTCCTTATTATATACATTATTCCCCTTCATTCACTCTGCAGCCCAATCTGACTGACCTTGATGTTTCTCCATTTCCTTTCTCCATACCTTTGCTCAGGCTGTGGCCCATGCCTAGAATGTTCTCCTTCCTTCCTTCCACCTCTCATACTCCTTTATTTCCTTCAAAACGATGCTTAGGTGCCACTTTCTACATGAAGCTTTTCCTGATCCCCCTAGCTTCTTTCTAGTACCCCCCAAATATCCTCTATTTATTTTGTGGATATATATGTGTAAGTACAAGTTTGTGCATATATCTAATAGACATACGCATGGGTAATAAACACATACATATATGTTGTCTCAACCAACAGAAGGTAAGCTTTGTGAAGGTTGGGACTGTTTCTACTTTTGTCTTTGAATCCCCAGCACCTAGGACAGCACCTGCCGCATAATAGGCCTTTATGGTCGCTTATTCATTGATTGAGTCAGTATTATTGGGAGACAAAGACCCACAAAGAACATGACCACAAGGGAGGAAAAAAGAAAAACGGAGATCATCCCCTTTCTCCAAGCCCCTGTCTTTACACTCCACCCCACAGATTCAGGGTTCTCGCCAACGTCAATGTCTCTTTCCCACATGACACAACTATTCATTAACCCTCCCAAATGGAACCTTAAATAATGAGTGTTTTGTTCTGTACCAGACATACTTACCAGCTCCTGTACTTAGTGCATCCTACAAAGGAAAGGAAAAACAACAGACTGCAATTAAAGAAGGAGCTTTTCATTGACTCTGGCTTAAAATATCAGATTTGCTTTTCTTAAGTCACCCTTCATTGCTTCGGATGACAAGCTCCCCACCCTAGAAGTCAAAGCAACGGACAGAGAAGGAGTACTCCAGATGGGGCTTTAATGCCTCTCATGACAAGAGCCTTTCACTGGAAGCATTCACTTTCTTTTACCCTCCCAATATCCCCCTCCTCCCTCAGTTTCTCCACGAAGCCTTCCCTGGCCAGTCCAGTGGTGACTATAATTCGCTCCTATGGCACTAAGCACCTGTCTTCTCTCTTCAATATGTATTGTCTCTTTAGGGTCAAAGCTTAAGTTCTAGACTAGTTCCCTGCGCATAGTAGGCACTGAACAAACATTTGCTCACTTAATTTTTATTTTTCTGATCTCTTGAATATTCCACAGTAGCACATTGCTGGGCACATAGTAAAGTATAGGATCACAGATTTAGAGTTGGGGCTGCTAGGTGGCATAATACATAGAGTGCCAGGCCTAGAGTCAAGAAGAGACATTTAGTAGCTATGTCACCATGGGCAAGTAATTCAACTCCATTTGCCTCATTTCTTTCATCCGTAAAATGAACTGGACAAGAAAATGGCAAACCACTCCGATATCTTTGCCAAGTAAACCCCAAATAGGGTCAGGGGAATCGGACACCGCTGAAATGACTGAACAAAGA
>CM053769.1:300139787-300164683 GCA_028658325.1 Potorous gilbertii | reverse complement strand
CTGCCCACCGAGAAAGTAACCTTCTATTGGCTTATACTATTTCCCTTTTTTGGGCATTTTCTCAGTCAGTTACTTGACTTTTGAGTTCTTTGTCAAGAGGAGACTTGTAAGTTCTCAGTTCCTCCAAGGTGGCATGATCAAGGGAAAGGAGTTTACTTCTCTCCTGACTTGTGCTCTAGTCTGGGAGCAACTACAGGTACTCTTTTTTGCAAGTAGAATTCCCTCTCCAGAGCCTCCACCAACTCCACCATGCCAGCCAGCACTCCTCCTCACTCCAGGGCTGCCATTCAGGGCTGAGATTCATATCAGCAGCTCAATTCCCCCACGGTCTTTAGACCAGGACTCCAACAATGGAAGCTGCCACCACCTGGGACAGGGGCTAGACTGCTGCATTCCCTTCTCACCCAGGGAAAGAGCTTTCTCAGTGACCTTTGAAGCTGTCTTTGGCATTTGTGAGTTGAGGAATCTAGGACCTGCAGCTGCTGCCAGTGGCTCCTTGAAGTCAGCTCCTGTCCCTGCCACAAAACTAAGGCTAGGCTGCACTCTGCTCTGCTCCCAGTGCCACAGACTTTTCCTGCCAGCCTTCCAGGCTGTCTTGGGCTGGAAATCTCTTTCACTCTGTCATTTTGTGACTTCAGCTGCTCTAGAATTTGTTTAGAGTCATTTTTTACAGATGTTTTATGGGCTATGGGAGGAGAACCTCTATCAAATGTAATAATGCAAATTGTTCAATAGAGTAGATGCCTCATAAATGTTGTTGGCTTGCATAGTATATAAAAATCAATGAGAAGAAGAAAGACAAGAAAGACTGAGTGACTGAAGAAAACCTAAGTTAAAATCTTGCCTCTGAAGCCTCCTGACTGTGTGACCTTGGGCAAGTCACTTCAACTCTTCATGTCCCATGCAACTCTCTGAGACTTTAGGTTTCAGAGAAGGTACAGATCTGCATAAGTAAAGTTCCTCACAAGGCTCTGCCTACACTGTCAAAATCAGAGGCCCAGACCCCCCAAAAAATATCATTGTTGTTGTTGCTGTTATCAGTGACTTCCATGATGGATCTGGATAGAAAAATCCTAGATTTTTTAACTAGGAGACCTTACAGTCCAATTGAGTCCAATTCCATCATTTTACAGATGAGGAAGTTTAGGCCCAGAGATGTTAACTGAGTTATGTACCTATGTACCTAACATCACACAGTTAGCAAGTAGTAGGTACTTATTAAGTACCTACTATGTGTCAAGCATTGTACTACATCTTAAGTCCTCTGGCTCCAAAGTGCCCTTTCTACTGTACCAGAAAAGGAAAATTGGAATTTCCATAGGTGGGAAAACCAGAATTGTGTTCAACTGAAAACAGAAATGTGTTCAGCAATCTGTCATTTCTGTCACACTCTTCCCTCTTCTACCCCCAAAATGGAAGAAAAATAAAACTCTTATAACAAATATGTATAGTCAAGCAAAACAAATTCTTACATTGAACATGTCCAAAAATGTGTGTCTCATTCTCTATTTTAAGTCCAGTACTGCTTTGGCAGGGAATGGGTAGTAGGCTTCATCCATAGTTTTTTGGAGTTAGGATTTGTCATCACCTGAGTCCTAAATTCTGGGGGTTTCTCATTTTCACAAAGGGTTTAGATCCTAAGTATGGGCTCAGCAACTAGTCAAATTATTGATGTAATCCATGGGCCAGCTTGGCTAAATACAGATAATCTCATCACAAGAAAGTTGGTCACTAGGTGTTGGACTGTTTTTGGTTTGTTTGGTTTTGTTGGGGTTTTTTTGCGGGGGAGGAGGGGGGGATAGCAACAGCAATTTTTAGAACCATAAGAAAGAAGCGAGTGTTGCTGATCTCCATGGCCACAGGGAACACACACACTAGGAAAATCACATATTCTTCACATTTGAAGCATCAAATGACTTTAGCACTTCTTTTGTAAATGATCAGGGGTCGGGGTGGTATCTTCCTATTATAGCATGTATTTGCTGTGGACCTCCTAACTCAGTTGGGAATGAAGCTGGCTTAGTTGTTTCCTTGATTTTTTTTTTCCATCTGGGTGGAATCCCTTAGTTACTGATCTTAAGGGGGTTTGGTCTTAGGAGATGAATGTCTAGAACCCTCAGTGAAAAATGAAGCTCAGAGCCCATTACAAGAAGACACCTGCTCCCTGCCTTAGTTTCAGCAAAGACCTTGTCATTTACAGGATCCATGACTAGATGGGTTATTTATGGGGGAGGGGACTGGTTAAGTCCAGAGTTCTCACTCTCCCTAATGTGAGCAAAGGATCTGACAGAAAAAGAAAGTCCTCTCTACCTGACCCTTGTGCTCAATCACTCACTTGCTCTGCTTTGTGAGTTAAACTGACAAAAACAAAAAACAGTAGTAGCTCATAAAGCTGACCCTTCAAGAGTGGGGAGAAATGCATGAACTGCTACAATTTTACTTGATTTTCCTTTTCTTTTTTATTTCTTTACTGTAAGCTGCTATGCTTTAACAGATACAATTAATATCATCAGGCAGTGAGAGAAGACAAATTAAAACCTGATTAACGGAGGACAGAGCTGAAAAATAAACAGAGGAAGAGAGGGAAGAGGGGGAGAGGAAGGGAAGGGGAAAAGAGAGGGAGAGGGAGGGTAGGGGGGGGGGAGCAAGGACTAGATACTTGGATTGGATGACCTCTAAAGAAGCTTTCAGCTCCAGATCCGATGACCTTATCAGCTGACTTAATTCATACATCTTGATGTAACCAGAGGGAATAGTAGATAAGTAGTCACCTGGGTGAAGAGTTCCTAAACTCCAAAATCCCTTCCCACCTTTTAGGGACAGCTGTAGAGCTAGAAGGAAACTTCAGGGTCACATAGCCCAATCTTCTCTTTTTATTTATGAGGAAACTGAGGCTCAGAGCAGTTAGGTGAAGGAAGAAAGTGGCAGAGCAGTGACTAGAACCCAGGGCCAAGTCCCAAACCTAGGGTTCCTTCCACAGCATCACTTTTTTCTACCAAAATAAAATGTGTTTCTTACTTTTCCCTCTAAATAAAATACTAGTGTGATCACATCACATTCTAGTATCATCATTTAGGAGATGTAATGTAGCTTCCTAGACAGTCATTCTATCCCCTTTCCACTCCGACCTCTCAAAAATGTGTCATCTTTCTACTGAGGTAGCCCACCTGATCTGCTACCAACAAAAAGGGTACGACGATCCTCCAAGGAGGATATAGAGAGAGCATCATAAGAAACATCATCATCCCCATAAATCAGACGCTAGAGCTAGAAAGAATCTTAAAGACTATTTACTTCAATCTCCTTGTTGACAGATAAGGAAACTGAGGCCCAAAAAAGTCTTGCCCAAGGCCTCACAGGTGACTTGCCCTAAGGAGAATGTGAACCCAAATTCAGACTCAAGGGTCAGTGCTCTATTGATGTGTCTCAAATGACAAAAGGAGAGAAGAGAATTCCCTGGCTGCCTCTAAGCATCCTCTCCTCAAAAATGAATGGCAAAATTCCTCCAGTCATAGCACAGTCCAATTTAACTCTCACTGGAACTCTCTATACACTATGTACCTCTGCTAAATCTTCCTTCTCAGAAACTTTCTAGAAGTAGGAATCAGACAGGAGAAGAGATGGATTCCCAGATGTGGATTTGCTTTTCCTCAGGGTGGGAAGGGGGCTTCTGTCCCTGGACTGCCTCTGGGGGCCACAGGCCAAGCAAAGGCCCCCTCAGTAAGGCCCAGATATGCAATCTTCCCTCACCTGGGCCCTGGCCCAACAAAGAGGGCTGAAAAACAGGAACATCGCCTCTACCCCTGTGACTAGACAAAAACTTCTCCCCCATCCCTCCCTCTCAGCATTTCCAATGATTCACTAATAAAAGAATCACTTTACAGAGGTGAACAAGTAGCACTTTTACCTTATGGAAGCAGAGAAGTGGCAAACCTGAGTTCAAATACAACGTTAGACACTTACTAGCTGTGTGATCCTTAGGCAAGTCACTTAACTGTTGTTTGCCTCAGTTTTCCAACTGTATAATGGGGATAACAACAGCACCTACCTACTAGGGTTGTTGGGAGAATCAAATGCGATAATATTTGTAAAACCCTTAGTACAGTACCTGGCATACAGTGGGTGCTAAATAAATGCTTATTCCCTTCCTTTACTCCCTTATAATACTTTGCAACAATTCTGAAAGTCAATCTAGATGAACTGGTCAAGAAGGGTCTCTGCCACAGCAAGGTGAACATATTACTTACTCTGACCTGTTAACTTTATCTTCTCTGGGAGTACGCTTTTTGAGGTTAAGGATAGTTTTATATATGAGTCAAGAATGTCTCCTTTAATTTAAAAAAAAAGTCAAGCTGGGGGAAGACCCTCAAGGTTGCTGTTCCAAAGAGAAACAGTTACTATGGACATTTAGTCTATGCCAGGAGGGCCCAAAATACAGTCATTAAGTGGAAAGAGGGAGGGAAGAAGGGAGGGAGGGAGGAAGGAAAGAAGGAAGGAAGGAAGTTTGATTTAGCCAGTATACCAGAAGTTAACTGGGCAGCTTCTGGTCATCAAGATTAACCTTCCTTTGGAGAGGAGAAGAGGGAGAGGGAGATGATGGGCTGAGTTACCCAACTGGCTGAGTAGGGAGTATTGTGCAAGGTCATCAGCCTCACTTTCTCCTTCAGAGTTATCTGGTCCAGTGGTCAGATATGAGGCCTATTCACTGAATGGTCATTACCTCACTCTAAGTGAGTATCTGAGAAGGCCTTAGCCTAAAAGGGCCAGGGTCTCCCATTATATGCTGAGTCATCTCCAGTCGTCCTGATGAATATCTGACCACTGGACCTAGATGGCTCTGAAGGAGAAAGCGAGGTTGGTGACTTTGCACAGCCCTCCCTCAGTCAAATCAAAGTCAACTACAAGTCATGTTATCATTTCCCTGATGTCATTGTCCTCTTCGAAAACAAAGGATTATATGTGTCTGTTCTGTCCCCCGCAGTACACACTGGATGCTCAGTGTTAAAGACAGTTGAAAAGATTTCATCTGCCATGGGCATAAGCCTGCTTAAATATTCCCTTCACAAAGGACATGAACAGGATTTGAAAACGTCATGATCTATAGAAATGTCATCACCCTAGGATTTGCAAAGTGCTTTCTTCATCCCAAGGCCACAACATAGGAAGCACATATACTGTTATAGCCTATTATGGATGAGAAAACCAAGGTGAAGTCGCTTGCCCAGAGTCACACTGAAAGCAAGCTTTGGAGCCTACATTCAAACCTAAGTCCCTTGCTTTTCCCCAGTACATCCTATTGCCTCCTACTTAGTGGGGAAAGCACAATACTTGGAATTAGGCCAAATGGATATTAATCATGGCTGTTACAAGTGGAGTGACAATGAGCAGAGGTGTGCATAGAATATGAGCCAGGTGCCCCCAAAACCAAGAAGGTTCATTGCCATTGGCCCTGGGGCAACTGGCAATGAAAATATGCCCCTCAGAGGGATATGCATGACAATGATGATACCTCTGGCAACATTAGTGTTGTCCCATATAAAATAAGGCAGTGACTATCCCAAAGTATTTGTGAAGAAGATAATTGTATAGGAGAGAGCTATTGTTTTCCCCATGGATATGCTCAGCCTCAGTTCTTCAAGTCATTATACAAGGAAAGAGAGAAGGAGATCAAAAAAGATTTTTCAAAAGTCAGGTCATTTAACTACAATAGCAAACAGATGCGAAATGAAGTCCATCTCCAAGGTTAGGCCACTTGAGAAAGCTTTTTGCTCTGTGTAGGAGCATGATGTTTGGCCCTGGATCAGGGCGGCTGATGGCAGTGCCTGGTTAACAGAACTCCATTTCATACTAAACCCCAAGATGAACAAAGAACTCACATGCTTCTCTAAAGGAAAAAAAGAAAAGACAGGTTTTCAACCTTCAAGACATTTCCCCGACCTCTACACCTACACTTGCCATTTCTTTCCCCACCACACACAGCCCTTTAGACTATGAGGAATGAACAACACTGACATCAAAAAGCAACAAGGGCAAACTCCAACCTTCTCAACCATTGGCAGGGAATCCTTTCTTTCCATCAAAAAGTTGCCTGAATTTCAGCCCTAAGTTCAGTTCCTGGCACATAGGAGGTGCTTAAGAAATGTTTTTTGACTGAAATGCAGAACTTTATCATGGATCTCCAGCAGATTTCTAAATTCCATTCAAAACAGTCAAATCCAGCATCACCTGAAACAGATGCCACTTAGAAAATAGTGGTTGTTATTTGCTCTCAAAAGCACTGGCAGTCAATGCAGTCTGTCTCCTATATATTATAAAATCTTTCCATAACTCTATGCAAGGTGGAGTTGGATGCCATGGACAATTCATGCCCTGCTGCTGATCCACAATTGTACACAGGAACTCAGCATCCTATTTTGTTAGGGTTGTGCCATTGGACAATGACTAATCTAGACTATCTTTTTTCTTTTTCCTTCTTCTCCTGGTACTCTTGCTGTGCTATGGTTATAGATTAAGCACCAAGCAATAAATATTTATTGCTCCAAAATTTGAAGAAAAAAAACAACCACTGGCATTCAACAATTTCAAATCCTCTTCCTTCAGGGGGTGAGATCTCAGTTTTGAAGGTGAGATTTTCTCCTTTGAGAATACCCCAATAGTGTGAACACAAACACCACTTCCCAGTAAGCAAGAGGATGAGTCTCTTCATGGGATGAGCAAGTGATTTGCAAGACAGCTTTACACCTGCTTAATAGCCACTTACCCCTCACCCATATTCCCTGGGAAACATGTTTCACATTGAGATGGCCAGAGTCCTAAATAAGTCAAGAGTTCCCATGAAGACTATAAACTTAAGCCCAGAGCATTGAAGTGACTTGCCTAAAGTCATTTCAAATGAAGTGAATATGTGAAACCTCTCCACTTTTCCCGTTCTGATGGATGCGTGACTTCTTCAGCACAGCCACATGTTCCCTCGATTGACATAGACTGTAAGTACACACAACTTCTTACCTGATTTAACTCCTGTTTGCAGTTTTCCATAAACCCAGAAAAGGATCTGGCCATTGTCCTGAACACCTGAACGCCTTCTCTTATAACCAAAGAGTAAGAGTATTGCATTCCTATTCATGGGACATGTTAATTGACTACCTTATGGTTCCACTTGCCACCATCACTCCCCTTCCCAGCCTTCCCTCCTCTGTCTTTCAAATGGAATGTAATCTTGAGAGCAGGGACTTGTTTCACTTTTGTATTTGGAGCCCCAGCACTTGGCACAGTGTTTTACACATAATATGTGCTTAATACATTCCTTTTACTCATTCATTCCTTCTACAGCTATTCTTTGAAGAAGATTCTCCAGCTCCTGACTCTATTTTTGCTGTCTCCTGGAATGATTTTCCTCCTTATCTCCACCTCCTGATATGCCTAGCTTCCTTCAAATTCCAAATAAAATCCCATTTTCTATAGGAAGACTTTCCTATCTCTCAATTCTAGTGCCATTCCTCTCTTAATTATTTCCTATTTATCCTACATGTAACTATATCCTGTATGTATCCTATATGTTTACATATAGCTGTCTGTGTGTCACCTTCCCATTAGACTGTGTGAGCTCCTTGAGGGAAGGGAATGTCTTTTACCTTTTTTATGTGTCCTTAGCAAAGTGCCTGGCACGTAGAAGGTGCTTAATAAATGCTTTAGTAAGCATTTCCTCATCCAAGTCCCCCCAAACTCCAACAGTCAGTATTAACTATCACCCTTCATTCTTGCTATGTGACTGATCTACCTAGATTTCCAAACATGCCTGCCCTTGGTAATGTCGTTCTGCTACTTCTCATAGATGCCATCATTGGCAATGTATTTATTTGCCTATGCACACATCTTTCCACTGCCCTTTGGGTTATTTGTAAATTTAATTCCTATCATGATATGTCATGGTTTACAATTGAATGGTGCCATTGAGGAATACTGATCATAAAGAAATGGGGTTTTGCAGAAGTTAACAAATTGGGATCAAATGGGTGCTTTTTCTCAGCAATGGGGAATTCCCCTAAGGACCAAATGGCCTATATCTCTAAGATATGTCCCAAACAGAAGCACAATCTATAGCCACAGAACCTAGAAATGGTAATGGTCTTCACAGTGATCATGCTGCCAGGACCTTGATTTCATCAGTGCTATTCACTGCCCTGTTCCAACCAGCAGAGCAAATCTGTCACAGTTACTGCAAACATTCAAACTCAAAGTATGTGGTCCATAGCCTTGTAAGGTGATTTTTAATACTAGCAAAGTACAAACCAACATCCAAGAATCACAGATTAGACCAAGATGCAATCTAGAGCAGGAGGTCTTAACCTTTATTGTGCCATGGACCTGTCTGCTAATATTTATGAACCTTTTTTCAGAACAATGTTTTTAACCACATAAAATACAATTCGTAGAATTACAAAGTAAATGAACTACGTTGAAATATAATTATTAAAAAAATTTTAATTCATGGACCACACATTAAGAACTCCTGATCTAGTCTAGCTTTTCAAATGGGTTATGGAAGCCCAAAGAAGTAACTTGCCCATGGTCACACAGTTAACTAGGACTCAAAACAAAGCTTTTTGAATTTTTTGACTCTAAATCTAGTATTCTAAGCTTTTGGCAGAAGGGCAAAGTGGAAAGAGCACTGGACTTGGCATCAGGAAAGACCTGGATTCAAATCTCTTATTAGTTAGGTGACTACAAGGGACAAATCTCTTAATTGCTCTAAGCCTCGGTTTCTTTACCTGTAAAATAGTAATAGATCTTAACTCCTAGGGCCACTGTGAAGAACACATGAGATATGTGCCAAGCAATCTGGACTATATGTCAATGATTTCATGATTATTACATTTGTGTCAAAGACCTTTCACGTTTTAAAATGCCACACAAATGTGAGCAGTGATTTTAGTGTTCTTATTATTATACACTATGGGACTTTTGAGATCTAAGAAGACAAGTGGGGTGTTTTGGTGTGTTTTTTTCATGTGAATGGCAGGGCTGATATACATGTCATACTGGCATATACAACCAGTTGTAACAACTCCCACACTGCTACTGAAATCTGAAACGTTATCCACCTTTCACAAACATAAAGTCACAGACCGTGAAATCCTCCCATCTGGCAAGGAAGGCTGAGATAAAACCACTTCCACCACCAGTTCTAAAAATTATAATTCAACATCTGATTTGCATATTTGACTTATGTGAGTGAGAAGTGGGAGGGGGTGTGTGTAAGAAAGACTGTTCCAAATGCTGTGTGAGTACAACCACAGGGGCTACTGATTTCCTAAAATGACAGAGAACAGGTAGGGGAGGAAATATTTTATGACAAGGAAACTTCAAGCATTGGTAGTCGCACCTTTGCCATCAGTCTTTCCAGGATGCATTAACGTCTTCTTCTCGCTACCATGATTGCATTTTAATAAGTCATTAGAGCAGAGTGGATGCCGTTAAAAGACTAGAATGTCTCACTTAATGCCATTAAGACTGAGAGTGCAAATGAACTAACTGCAGTGATCAGCATCTGAGGCTCATTAGATCAATCAGTAGTGAGCCCCAGCTATTCTTCATTAAGCAAATGAATGAACAAATATTCAGAGGAAAATCGGTAAACAACTAGATAATGGAATTGTGAGCAATACGTAAAAAGGGTACAACAAATAACAAGAGAACTTAATATCAATTTACCCAACCCAATTATAGCTTGGAAGACACATTAAACAAGTACGAATGTGGTCCTCAGAAATCAATTGTATAGGGATGCACCTAGCTAACAGCTGATGTTTATATGTTTCTGAGTTACCATATGCTTTATATACATTATGTCACAGGTCTGAGAGAATGGCAGCATCAATATTTTTTTAGTATCAATGTTTTTTAACCCACTTTGCAGATTAGCAAACCAAGGTTCTGAGGTAAAGTGACAAGTACAGGGCTAAAAAAACTGTTTACATTTTGCTGACACTTTTAGGTGACCCTGGGGGATCACCTTAGTATTTTAGAAGATGGTACTTAAGAAAAGTGTAAAGAAAAGTAGGAAGTTTATAGTCCCATTGTACTCTGCCTTCATTAGACCTGATCTACAGCATTGTGTTCATCTCTGAGCACTACACTTTAAGAACAATGATAAGACGAGGCATGCCCAGAGAAGGGCAAATAGGATGGTGAATGGTACATGTCATGGGAGGATCGGTTGTAAGAACTGCACATGTTGGGCCTGAAAGACTCAGGACATGAAAGCTACTCTCAGCTCATTTGCCTATAAATGCAAATTTTCTGTGCCCCAGGTAGATAGTTTTGACTCTGACTCAGGACAACACTAATAGCTAGATTTAACAGCTTAAGAGATTCCTTCATTTAGTTAAATATTCTAATGAATAATAAATAGGAGAGTTCAATTCCTTTACCAGGGTGTGTTTTGCTAGTAACCGTAATGACAGAAATGCTCTAAACAGACTTTCTCTTTAGAACACAATTCTACTCATATGAAACCCTAGGCAACTGACCGTTAATGACTAAAATATTGCTCTGAATGTTACACTTAGCATTAAGTTTGACAGTCACATAAAAGAATAAAGCACAAGGACTTCACAAGAATATAAAACATGCTGTCTTGAAAATCTAACTTCATTTTAAAATACACTGAAATTAAAAATCTGACAGAAAAGTTGGTTCTCAACTGAGACCAATTTTTCACATTGTTAACTGCCTGTAGTTTTAGTCAAAAACTTTTTGCTCAGATAACTATGCCTTTACCAAAGCCTGGGGCTCTTTCCATGAGGGACAACCCTATGACTTGTATATGTAAGGGAAAATGACTCCTGATTGGTTGAAAACAATAAATGGGTATGATGCTACATACCTGAGTAAGGTGGTGTAGTGGACACATTCTTTGAGAGGACAAATCAAGGCAGAGGCAAGGCAAGGACTTCTGAATGTTGTAAAGAAGCTTCCAAGCTAGACATACATAAGAGCCAGCCTTCCATCCTGTCCTTGACTTCCAGTGCTCAAAGCCCTAGAGACTCCTGGGAGGGGATTACCTTCCATGAGATCATTCTCTCATTCCTGGTTTGAACTGAGGTATTATTTACTCAAGCACTCTTTGCTATATTCTTCTAAGGTATAGAACTTCTCTGGTTTCCATTTCTTCTGTCTTTGATAAGGAGGTTCACTAGCTATTCATGATGATCTTTTATGTAACCAGCATATATTGGTAAGGGACTGAGCTAGTAAGGATAAAGTAAGGCCACCCTCCTCCTTGAAACAAATCAGAAAAAGTGGCTCTTAAAAGCTCTATACCCAGAATCATATCTTAGACAAGGGATACTGAGGAATGACAGATAGATATGTCTAGACTGATACCCTTCTTGGAGATAGTTAAGATCACTTAATCCTTAAGCCCCTCCTTCCAGCTAGATTGTAGATAGTACCAGCTTTACCCCACCACCCAATTCCTACTCTCTCCTCAATAGAGGGGCTAAATTCCATGTCATATCTATCTATCCCACATGGATGTGTGTATCTGTGTGTGTGTGTGTGTATGTGTGTGGCACAATGAATAGCGGAGTCACTTTAAATCTGGTCTCAGACACTTGCTGGCTATGTGACCCTGGGCAAGTCACTTAACCCTGTTTGTCTCAACTTCCTCATCTGTAAAATGAACTGGAGAAGAAAATGACAAACCACTCCAGCATCTCTGCCAAGAAAACCCCAAAAGGGAACACAAAGAGTTAGACACTACTTAAAAATGATTAAAATACACACACATATATCCCCTATATGCCCAATGCCACATCAACATTTTCAAAAAGAACATGCATATTATTTACCTTTTTATAAGTATTTGAAGGCTTATATAATATTTTCCTCAGGGCAAACCTGAGATAAACAGTATGCTGTATTACCCATTTTTATAAATAAACAAACTGAGGTTCAAAAAATTTGAGGGACTTCACTAGGGTCTCACTGTTACCGGGTGTCAGAGCCAAGATTTGTCTTACACCACCAGCACATGATTTGGAAGCAGAAGGAGCATTCATCAAGTTCAAAATCCCCATTTATGAATGAAGAAACTGAAGACCAAAGAAGTTTCTTCATCTCCATTTGCCCAGGGTAGTAAGCAACAGAGTTAGGAACTGAACTCAGATCCTTTGCCAGAGTCCAGTGCTCTTTCTACAGCACCAAGCAACTGGGTTCACAAGACACAGAAAAGAAGAAAGTGAAATGTCACAGATACTTGGTTTATTAAATCTCTCCCTCTTTGACCTTCCAGGTAGTCTGAATCCAATCTCTTCTTGATCAAGGGACTGTACTCTATCTTAAAGGACTACTCTGTTAAAGTATTCCCATAATCCACTAATGTCCCACTGCAGTGGTTACCAAATAGCTCTCTGTTGCTTCACCTATCAGCATGCTAGTATCAAAGCTCCCTTTTTTGTTCTTTCGGTACAAACCAGGTGGAAATAAACCTCCTTTGTGATGTTAAGTGGCTCTCCCTTTCCTAAGAGCCAAAGCTCAAGAAAGGAGGCACTTTGCTAGAGTAAAGTGTGCCTTGGCCTTGGAGTCAGAAGTTCTGGCTCCTTTCTAGTCCTGGCACTGCCAGAGATTCTGAACAGTCTGGGGAAAGGCATACCCTTTTTCTGGTCCTCAGTTTTCAAGTCTGTTGAATGACAGGAATAGACAAGAGGATTTCCAAGTTTCCTTCTAAAAACTTCAGACTGCACATTCTATCCTGAGATTTTGTTATATTTTGTTTGTACTTTCTTTAATAGGATACATTTGGAGCTGAACAAGACCAACATGGGCATTTTAAAGATTAATAAACTGCAATAAGATAGGTTTTGTAACTTGCTCAAAGTCACAGAGTCTCAATGTAAACCCAGGTCCTCTGATTTCAAATCCAGTATTCCTGTCACTATATCATGGCTACCTCCTTGGGGGCTCTTATAACATCCAAATATTGGTAATATTTGTTCTAAATATTGTTCTAAATAATCATAATACAGAAGCAGGATGGTACAGTGGCTAGAGAGTTTGCCTCAGAATCAGAAAGGTCTGGGTTCAAATCCTACCTTGGCTGCATTCTGGTTATGTGACTCTAGGGCTAAGTAGTTTAACTGTTCAGCATCCAGGGAAATACTGTACTATGACCATATCATACTATATTTTTCAAAGCAGGTATATATCTACAGTGGCAGAGGAAGTTTCTTCCCTAGGGGTTCCTTTGACCAATGAAAAACAAGCCTAGTCTCAAAAAATCCTCCAATAATAATTACAAGATTTGGATCTTGAAGAGACCTTAGAGGTGCCATGTTCCAACCTCTTTATTTCACAGATGCCTAGAAGTGGAGTGCCTGGAATAAAGTCACCTAATAAGCAGAAGAGACACAATTCAAACTCATTCCAGTTTCACCCTAATACCATCTATCCTCCAGCTGCTCAAGTGATCTTTCCTCAAACTCCAATCACTTCCTGTAACCTATAACATCCTAAAAGCCCCTTCTTACCTTTCTAGTTTTCTTACACTTGACTCCTTTTCAGGGATTTTACCAGACAGCAACATTGGCCTTCTTACTGTTTCTCCCAAGCAACATTCCATCTCCTGACTCTGCCTGACACATAGTAAACACTTAATAAATGCTTGTTAACTGACTTGCTGACTAATAAAGGCAGCATACTTGAGTTAGATGAATATCCACTAAATGAAGAGCAATTTCCACCAAAGATACAGTCTACAACTTTGCTAGTAATGGGCAGATAGAAGTCATTTCTCTTCCACTACAACATGTCATGCCAGTTTTCTTAAATATTTGATAAAAACACAGCAAACAGTGGAAAGAAACTATAGCCTCCAGTCACTGTAAGCACTCAGTGTTCTACCTTAATCCCTAACTTCTGACCAGGATTAAAAATTAATTCTAATTCTCCCAGGGCATGGGGGAAATGTCACCACAAGGATTTCTCAAAAGGCTATGGCACTGAAATTAACCATTCCATTCCTATCAACTGGTAAAAGTAATGACCCTGAACTAGACCTCCAGCGCAGACCTACACCTTTTCCCATCAGCCAGACCAAAGATGAACATGTTTACCTTTCCTACCCATCCTTCTCTCCACATCACACACTCACAAAATCCCTAGAAACTGAGAAATGAGGCCAGAAACAAGCCAATAAGGCAAGTGAAAAATGATTTATGAATCATCAGGAAAGGGGGGGAAAAGCTCCAATCAATATTTTATTACAAAACCCTGATTACTTGCACACTAAACATTCAGACGATAATTCAAACTCGGACAGCTCAGGTCTCTTTACCAGAGAGACTGTGGGAGCTCAGGAAGTGTCCTGGGCATGCCTTACTAAATCTGAAACACAATACTTTTAATGTGACCCCTCAGAAAAATACAGGGGAAGACAGCCAAGGAAGAAAAACTTCCAGAACCAACATTTCTGGCTCATTCCATCCTAGGCAGTCTGTACTGAGCTTCTGATATCACATTAGGGATAGGAGACTCAAATACACCAAGCACAAATTGCCTGAAAACCCTTTATCAGGGTACCTAAGAGTTATTTGTAGGACATGGATGAATGCTTCCAATACATGCAGGTTTTCTTAAAATGATTTTTGTTTGTTTAACTTGAACAAGCTAGAGTTCCCTGGAAAAGCAGCAGCTCTAAAGTCAGGCAGCCTGGGTTCAAGCTCTGCTTCTGATACTTAACTGTGTGATGTTGGAAAAGTAACAACCTCCATAAATCTCAGTTTCCTCACCTGTCATATGAGGAAGTTGGACTAAATACCTCTGAGATCAGTTTCAACTTGTTGATCTATAACCTAGGTAGGAAGATACAAAGTTTAAATACCTCACTGTGTGGTTAAGGGATGAGACAGAAACAAATGTTACTATAAAACACAAGACAATGGGAAGTCAAAACTGTGGAAAATTTTATGAATTCTCTGAGTTATCTTTGTGTTGAGGTCTGCTAATCTTATCAGCATAGTTCCAATTATACATAAAAATATATTGGGTACAGAGTGGCCTTCACTACCATCTGTTTCAATCAATAGGTTCCTTCAACCAATTCAAAAGTATTCATTACAGACTTTCTTTGTTTCAGTTATGATGGTAGGCACTAGGAATTTTTTAAAAATTAAATACTGTAATCCCTTCCCTCAAGAAGCTTATATTCTATTGTTACATATTCTAGGTAAATACAACTCAGCATTTAAGTATCCCATAAGGCACTCCTTACCTATCTGGACTGATATATTCTGTGGTCTGAATGAATCAAACAGATGAGGCCTGGGAAACAATGCAGCCCAGTCCACTAAGAGCTGCTCCCAAAGGGTTAACCATGAGTCAGCAAAGGCTGGCTAGCACTATCTCCATCCAGGGCCTCTTTGAAAGTACCAACTCTACAAAGAGCTTCCGCATGTGTAACCCAGTAATAACTTTCAGCCCAGAACTCTGCATTATCCATTTTCAACTCCTCCAGCCTGGGGACGTGAATGGGGTGATGGGGAGGTCTGCTGTAGTGAAGTGGAAAGAGAACAGAGAGTAGTAACAAGTTCAGCAGAGACCCACTATATCTACAGTCTGGACAAGGAATCAATCCCTCACTGCCCTGCCAGTATGAAAGAGCTGAATGTAACATTTCCAGAGAATCCATGCCAACAAGGCCACCCCTCTCCATAGGGCAGGAACTACTAATGTCTACAAATTGGAAAGCACACAAGTTTTAGTCATAGGTATTTTTCCAACATCTAACATTGGATAGCAGGGAAAGAAAGGTACAAATAATCCAAAACCAGAGAGAACCCCCAAAATGTTATTTAGGGGGAGTGAGGTTTTCAGACTTATATTCAAACACAGGGATGACAGAATTTGAGAAGTTACCATAGGTCAGTCTGTCAATCAATAAGCATTTATTAAGTGCCTACTATCTGTGCCAGGCACTGGGCTAAGTGCTGGGGATACAAAATAAAAGATGATCCAGCTGTCAGAGAGATTATAGTCCAGTTTCAAATGAATTAATGAAGCTACATGGAAAAAGATGACTAAGGGCACTCCCTGAGTGCAAAGACCATATCTTTTCAATTCACTTCCTTTCAGGATCTTCTTTACACAAGAGTTAACATATAATTCTATGATCTTAATGAACATGGTAGATGTTCAACAGTTACTGAAGGGAAAAGGAACTGAAAAACATCCTGATATACGTACACACACACACACACACACACACACTCCAAAATAATGCATAGCATCACCCTAAGAGCAATCTACTCTTTTCCCCAACTCCCTATCACCATTGCCCTCTTGGTTAAAATCTTCCTAACGCAGGGAGAGAATTAAATACTTTGGTCAAAGAAGCAAAACAGATGAGAATTCCAAAAGATTTTTCAGGAGTTGACTGCCTACAAAAAGCAGAAGCATGAAATATCTTACTGGAGGAGGTGAGGAATGGGAAGTAAGGACCACAAGGGACAGTTGATACTCCCTTCCCTTAATGGCACCTTTTAGTGACCACACACATATGTTAATACTCAAGTCAATAGTTTGGGAGGTATTTCCTCTTTCCTCTTCCACAACCAAACAGGTAGGCTGCTACTTTTAGCTTTTCAAATATCTCAGAGAACTTTCCCTAAGGGAAATGAATATCAATAATGCCTGCCCATAGGGACTCATCTAACTCCCAAACTCCTCCAAATAACGATTCTAAACAAATTCTAGAGTGGCAGAACACATAAAAAGATGGAGTGAAACAATTTTCTAGCCCAAGATAACTTAGAAGATTGGCAGGACAGGTCTGGGTATAGTCCAGCGCATATGGTACCAACAAAGAGAGGACCCCAGCAAGTCTGGAGGAGGCCTTGGGGCAACTGAATCAGTGGCAGCAGTGGCAGTTTCCAGACTTCCTGAACTACAGACAGTAAGGGGGTTGGGCAATGGGTCAGAAGGAGATATACAGGAGATTTACAGGGGTCCCCTTGCTGGCAGCATGGGCAGGACTCTGTTTCATTGCCTATTCTTGGATCTGTATTGCAATGCTGGGTCTTAGTCCCACCCAGTGCAAGGAAAAGCACTAGCACAATAGTAGAACTTGTGGCCAGAGGGAAGGAGGGATCTAGTCGCAGTTCTAGGTGTGAAAAGAGTGCTTGTAGTCACTCACAGATCAGGGCATAGTACATGAGAGTAGTAAACACACCTCTCTCTAGATCAGACTACATTGGAAAAATAACAAACTTACAGATCCCCAGGATTATCTCTGAAAACAAGCTACACAAAAAATCAGAAGCTTGGGACAGTATGTCCCTGGAAACAGAGCCTCACTTTAGCATAGAGTTAAAAGTCAAGAAATAGGCTGGTAAATGAGCCAACAACAGAAAAAAATTCTGACCACAAAAAGTTACTATGGTGACAAAGAAGATTAAAACATACACTCAAAAGACAACAAAATCAAAATTCCTACATCCAAAGCCTCAAGACATGAATTAGTCTTAGGCCATGGAAGAGCTCAAAAAGGATATTAAAAATCAAATATGAGAGGTAGAGGAAAAATTGGGAAGAAAAATAAGAGTGATGCAAGAAAATCATGAAAAAAGAGTCAACAGCTTGGTAAAGAAAGCACAAAAAAAATTACTGAATAACACTTTAAATAATAAAATAGGCCAAATGGTAAAAGAATCACAAAAATCCAGTGAAGAGAAGAATGTCTTGAAAAGCAGAATTGTCCAAATGGAAAAAGATAAAAAGTAAGAACTGGGAAAGTGGAAGCTAATGACTTTATGAGACATCAATAAACAGTCAAATAAAAACAAAAGATGATATGAAGGATCTCATTAGAAAAACAACTGAGCTGGAAAACAGAACCAGGAGAGAGAATTTAAGAATTATTACTTTCCCTGAAAATTGTGATTAAAAAAAAAAAAGAGCCTAGACATTACCTTTCAAGAAATTGCCAAGAAAAACTGCCCTGATATTCTAGAACCAGAGGGTAAAATAGAAATTGAAGGAATCCACTGATCACCTCCTGAAAGAGATCCAAAACGAAAACTCCCAGGAATATTGTAGTCAAATTCCAGACCTCCCAAATCAATGTGCAAATACTGCAAGCAGACAAAAAGAAACAATTCAAATACTGTGGCGCTACAGTCAGGATAACACAAGATTTAGCAGCTTCTACATTAAAGGATCTTATGGCTTGGAATATGATTTTCTGTACAGCAAAAAAGCTGGGATTACAACCAAGAATCACCTACCAGTATAATCTTTGAGGGAAAAATTAGACATTTGATGAAATAGAGGACTTTCAAGCATTTCTGATGAAAAGACCAGAGCTGAATAGAATATTTGACATTCAAATATAGGACACTCAAGAGAAGCATAAAAAGGTAAACAGGAAAGAGAAATCATAAGAGATCTGATAAGGTTAAACTGTTTGTATTCCCACAGGGGAAAAAAACTTCCTCATTATCAGCGCAGTTAGAAGAAGCATAAATAGATAGAAAGCAGAAGTGTGAGATGAATGTCAGGTATGATTGTCTAAAAAAATTAAATTAAGGGATGAGAAAGAAGAATGCACTGAAAGAAGGAGAAAGGAAGAAGCAGAATGGGCTAAATTATCTAACACAAAAGAAGCCTGAAAGAGATTTTACAGTGGAGGGGGAAATGGAGGAAGAGGGGAGAGGAGTACATGAACCTTATTCTCCTCAGAATTGACTCAAAGAGGGAACAATATACACACTCAGTTGGGCATAGGAATCTATCTTACCATATAGGAAAGTAGGAAGGGAAGTGGACAAGAGGAAGGGGGAAGGGGGTGTAGGGAGAGAAATCAATAAAAGGGAGGGCAGTTTGAAGAAGGTAAAAGTCAAAAGCAAAATACTTGAGAATGGACAGGGTTAAAGGTTAAAGGACATAGGATAAACAGGGGGAAAATAGGATGGAGAGAAATACATAGTTGGTAATCATTAATGTGAAAAAACTTTTACAGTGAGTTTCTCCAATAAAGATTTCATTTCTCAAATATAAAAAACGGAGTCAAATTTATAGAAATAAGAGCCATTCCTCAGTTGAGAAATGGTAGAAGAAGCTATCTATAGCCGTATAAAAATGCTCTAAATCACTATTGATGAAATGCACCTTAAAACAACTCTGAGCTACTACCTCACACCTGTCAGATGGGCTAATATGTCAGAAAAGGAAAATGACAAATGTTGAAGGAGTTATGAGAAAATTAAAACACTAATGTACTATTGATGAAGTTGTATACTGATTCAACTGGAAAGCAATTTGGAACTATGCCCAAAGGGCTATAAAAACATGCATGCCCTTTGACCAAGCAATACCACTATTAGGTCTATATCCCAAAGAGATAAAAAACAAAAAGGATTTATGTGTACAAAACTATTTATAGTTTATAGAAGTCTGAAATTGAGGAGATGTTCATCAACTGGGGAACGGCTGAACAAGTTGTTGTATATGACTGTAATGGAATACTTTTGTGCTTTCAGAAATGATGAGAAGGATGCTTTCAGGAAAACATGGAAAGACTTATATGAACTGATGAAAAAGGAAGTGAGCAAAACCAGAACACTGTAAAAAGTGCAATATTGTGCAATGATTTAGTGTGAATAACTTAGCTATTCTCAGCAATACAAATAATCCAAGACAATTCTGTAGAATTTATGATGAAAAGTGCTCTCCATCTCCAGAGAAAGAACTGGCACCGCATGAATGCAGATCAAAGATACTGTGTTTTCTTTCACAAAATGATTTACATGGAAATGTGTTTTGCATGACTACACATGTACAACCTATGTCAAATTGTTTGCCTTCTCAATGAGGGAGGGGATGGAAGGGAGGAAGAGAAATTGAAACTAAAAATTTTGGAAAAGAAATAATTTTAAAATTGTTTTTTCATGTAATTGGGAAAAAATAAAATGGCAAATAAGAAAAAAAATAATTCCTGCCCCTACAAGGAAGGGGGCTCTGACCCCCACTTTACCCAGTAGCCCAGAGAAGGCGGACAGCTGTCACAGATACCAAGAATGGGGCTGCCTACTCAATTACAGCAGGAGTCTAAGAGCAGATTCTGTTCTCTATCCAGCCAAGTTTCCAAAGGAGGCTGGCTCTCTGCCTCAGCTACCTAAGCCACAGAGACCTCACAACGGAACCCGTCTGCTCTTTCCACCTCCACCTGTCTCTCAATCCCCAGGCAAACCCAATCCTAGATGCTGTTTCAATTTATTATGTTGGACTCCGATCTCACAAATCTTAAAAGGACAAAAAAAAGCCCCTGGCCATTCAATAGGGAGTCTGTCTGGTATATATATGCTCAAATATTCTACAGAGGCTTCTGATGTCTGGGACTTCTGCTTTCAGGAAGGCCAGTAACAGAGTTTCCTGTTCGGATAAATGCCTTAGCTAAAACATCTGTTTGCAACTTCAGCACCTGTTCTAACACACTTAGAGCCACCCAAATGAAAAAGGAAGAGCGGGGGGAGCGGAGGGAAGAGGAGAGAATATTCCCAAGTACTTAAATCTTCCCTCCCCCTCTTAAAAGATAATTTTAAAATCTGCATGGAATTTTACATTTTCTTTCCTGTCTTATCCTTTAGACCAGATTCAGTTCTGAGCTGATTCCTTTAGACTTTTAGACTCTCAGAGCTAAAAGGGTCCATAGAGATCAACTAGTTCAACCAAGGCCCAAAGAGCAAGTGATTGGTCAGAGACCATGCAGTGAGTTAAGAACAGAACCAGAAGATGAGGAAGCCTGGTACAGCGAATGGTATGTTGGATTTAAATATTATCCTTGTGACCTTACCAAACCACTTAATCTCTATAAGACTTAGTTATCTCATCTATGAAGTAGGGAGGATAAGGTGAGGTTGGATTAGATAACCTATAAGGTCTCAGCTCTAAATCTATGATCCAGGACCTCCTAGGAGAACCCAGATGTCTTGAAATCTACAATAATTTTCTTCTCTTACTCGTAAGAAATTCATTTACCTCAAAGGGGCACCATATTTAGAGGCAGATAAAGGTAATAAGGTTTTTAAAGATTGGGCTAATTTGCTGGCTTCTTGTCTTTAATCAGAAGGGAGTCTAGGGAGGTAAGGAATTGACCTGAATCTTTCCTTTATTGTGGGGATGGGGGTGAGGAGGAGGCTTATTGAATAGCCAGGAACCTCAGTATCTACCCCTATTCTTCCATCGTCTCGAACTCATGCATTACATAGAAACGATTAAACACAGCCAGCATGTGAAAAATATAATTTTATTTTTCCTGTTTTTTGGCTTTCAAATAGGATCTTCTTCCAAAGAAGCCACGAGGCACTAACAACACCACCTAAGAACTTGACAATAACTTCCCCATTGAAGGGGAACCACAGAGCAATTCTCTCCATTCTCCACTCCTACCACCACCACACACACCCCCAAGCCTCAAAGTTGGCCTTCTTCCAAATTCTACTTGGAAGTGCTAACCACAGATTGAAAAACACAGAGAAACCTGACCAAACAAACATCAAGAAGACGGAGAGCTGGATTTGGGAACTGACAACTGCCAGAAGTCTAGTGGTGGGTGGCGGAATATTCCAGTTTTTATTTCTTCAGATGGTACCAGAGCAGGGCCCCACATTCACTGCCCTGTTATTGCGCATTAACTCTTAGGATCATAGGATGTAGTGCTGGAAAAGCCCTTCCAGATCATCTAGTGCAATCTCTTCATTTTAGAAGAAGGGTAGGAAATAGAGGACAAGAGAGGCCAAGTGATTTCAATGTTAAGTGAGAGTTAGTTAATTAAGAGTCAGATCTGGGTTTCACACCCAGGTTCTCTGACTCCAAGTCCAGTGGAAGTATTTTCCCCCCACTATGCCAAGTTAACTCTTAGATTTGCAACAGAGATTTCGCATATGTTTGAATTTATGAAGGAAAAGAGATTATGACAGGAGATATTTAGGCTAAAAATACAAGAGAACTTCCTCGTTGAAAAGGTTAATGCAATGGAATTTTATTACCAAGTAAGATTGCAGAATTGAGTTTTTAAAGGGACACAAAGGGATATCACCATCACCATCACAACATTTATATAGCACTTACTATGGCCCAGGCAGCTCTTTACAAAAGCTCTTTACATATATTTCATTTGATCTTTACAATGGACCTGGGAGGTAAGTGCTGCTATTATCCTCATTTCTCAGATGAGGAAATAGAGGCAAAAAGAGGCTAAGTAACTTGCCCAGGGTCATACAGCTAGGAAATGTCCAAGGCTGGACAGTATCCTGTCTCCAGGCCCAGCAATCTATCCACTATACCACCTTGCTTCCTCAATAGCAAAGACGACTACTAGATTCAAGGTCAGATAACCTGGGTTCAAATCCCAGGTCTGTTTCTTATATTGTCTTGGACAAGTCATTTCTCTCCTCTGGGCTTCAGTTTCCTCACCTGTAAAAAGGAGAGAAGCAGTGATCACAATCAATCATCTCTAAGGTGCTCTCCAATTCTAAAACCTATGGATGTGAAATCAGAAGACTTGAATTCAAATTCTGTCTCTGTTACTTATTATCCTTGAACAAGACATTTCGCCTGACCAGCAAAATTTATAAAAACTTGGACAATGAGCTAGATGCTCCCTTTCAGTTCTGAATTTATGATCCCGTGTGCTTTCTGGAACAGTTTTGGTACAGACCAATCAGAGGTGGGGGGAATGGGTGAATGACATGACTCATTAAGTCTCTTCTAGCCCTAGAATCCCATTATGTTACAATCTTGTCAAAACCTATCAATCCCATCCCTGGGACAAACAGAAGCCTACCATCACTTGTAGCAGTCTTCCTTCCCATCAGGACATCCTGGGAACAAGAATGGCGATGAGATACGCATCAGCCATCAACCTCAGAGGGCGGGGCTCATTCAAGCTGCACTGAAATCTTCTCCAGTGCCAGAACCAAATCATTGCAAATTATTGAAAATGAGTAACTAACATTTGCAAACCTCTTAGCCACACAGTTCGCTGGTCATAGGATGAGACTTTAATCCATATTTATGTACATCTTACATCATTACATTTGGCTGCAGCAAATTCAAAACAAAATGAAATTATATACTATATATTCTGAATGTTAACTGCAGGCCAAAAAATGTACTTGGCTGAGGTTTTCTGTCTTCTCAGTATAGTTATTCTAAATAATAAGGTTTTCTTTCTTTTAAGGCCTTTTCTCCAAAGCAGACATAACCTCCTGCTGGTGACATTGCATGACAGGCTCACCATTTGCTACCACAAAGAGCAAAGTTGAGGGGGAGGTCCAAATCTGTTTTAAATCAAGACTATTGGTGATGATGAGAACCGGTTGTGGAAAATGGGGGAAGCAGTCTGGTGCAGCTCCCAACAGATGTGCAGATGAAGACCCAGCACATTCACACCTCCCTCCTAAGGTCAGTCAGCGAGCTGGCTAAGGGGCTCCCACCTACACAGCAATTCCCTTCCACCAACATTTACTGTGACTGTTTGCTGTTGTTGTTTAGTCATTTTCAATCATGTCCAACTCTTCATGACTCCATTTGGGGTATTCTTGGCAGAGATACTGAAGTGGTCTGCCATTTCCTTCTCCAGCTCATTTTATAGATGAGGAAACCAAAGTACGCAGGGTTAAGTGATGTGTCCAGGGTCACACAGCTAGTAAGTGACTGAGGCCAGATTTAAACTTGAGAAGATGAGTCTTGATTCCATTCACTTTGCCATCTAGCATTTACTAATAAAGCACCAACTCTAGGAAGGGTCCTGTGCTCAGCACTGAGAGTGCCAGGATGAAATAAACCCAGTCCCTCCTCTCAAACAGCTCACATTATTAGGGTAATAAAACAAATAGACGTATAAATACAATACAAGAGCTTAGGAAATGTCAAAAGTGAGAGGAAAGATTTAAGGAGGGGCATATTATGATTACAGATTTAGAGATGGAAGGGACCTCAGAGATATAGAGAGGTGTATTAATAAGCACCCCAACATCCACAGGGGAGCCTGCTATCACAGGTTACTAGATCTGCATTCATGAAAGGAAAGCAACTTTCAAGGGGTTAATAATCACTTTAATCAAGCACATGTATCATTTCTTTAACCAAGCACATATAACATTCACCTAGTTCAGGGGAGTCGACACTCTGAACTTCAAAGAAAATACAGAGAAATCAAAGATCAATAGACATGGCTTCCTCTGCCTGAATCCAACAAACAGGTTCAACTGTCTGACCATAGTTACCAGAGAGGGAAGCACTGACATCTGGGTTTCCAAAGACAAGGGGCTCCTTTAGTGGCTTTTCAGAGTCTTCATCTGGCCAAACAAACACTTCCAGTCAGTAAGTCCCAAAGGAAAACCTCAATTCAGAGTATTTATTTATTTTTTAAAACCAGAGGGCATCACAACCCTTAAGAACCAGTACGCTGGGGGCCTTCCCACAAATCTTCCCTAATCAAACTCCCTTTAATGGGCAGGCCCATTAATGGATGGGGAAGATCTTTAATCACATTAAAATAATTAACAATACAAATACACATACTGTTTCTAGTTAAAGAAACTCTTTTCTTGGAGTACTATTGCGCCATAAGAAATGATGAACAAGAGGACTTCAGGGAGGCCTGGAAGGACTTACATGATCTGACGCTGAGTGAAAAGAGCAGAACCAGGAGAACTTTGGGCACAGCAACAACCACAGTGTGGGAGAGGTTTTTCTGGTAGACTTGGACCTTCATAATAATGCAAGAACTTAAAAAAAAAAAAAAATTCCCAATGGTTTTCTAAGGCAAAATACCTTCCACACTCAGAGAAAGAACTATGGAATTCATTCACAGAATGTAGCAGATCATGTTG
>CM053769.1:300073825-300139287 GCA_028658325.1 Potorous gilbertii | reverse complement strand
AACAGCAGACTTGTAGGAGATGATTTGAACTAATATCTCTGCTACTGTGATGTTAAACAACACTCTAATAGGAATTCTTCATACTGGCCTTGCAACATTCATAGCTGCAAATAACAAAAATCCTTTTGCACTTCATAAATCATATATTCATAAAGCATATTCCCTCAAACAAGCTAGTCTCTGATAATGGTCTAAAAAAATTAGGTAATAAATATCTTATAATATTTCCCATCAGCCAGTGGAAATTTACTCTTCACGTAATGAGAAAAGTGGGTGCTTTCTTACAGTAGGTGGCTGAAAGCTTGAGAAAATATAAAGTAAATGCATAGATTCTTAGAGTACCAAGTGACTTACAAATATCTGAATTACAGACAGCATAAAAACTTGTTCTGTGCTTGAAGACTCCAACCCCAGGATCCATCAAAGAGCTATTACAACCCTAATACCATCGATTTAAAATGAGCAATATCAACCATGACATGTTTTCCAATGATGCTGAAGCCTTTCCATAACACGGGGGGCTTCACACTCACCATGAACTTCCAAATCAGCCTTCTCTCTCCTGTTCATTTTCCTTCTGCTGTTACAGGCAAAAACATCTGAAAGACAACTCTGTTTCAAAAGAACTGAGACACTGTGCATCAGGTTCTAATTTATCCTCAAGATGTCTCAGTAATGTTGACCTTGGTCAACCAATCACTCAGTCAACAAGCATTTATTAAGTTTTTACTGTATGCCACATACTGTGCTGAGCCCTAGGGATACAAAAAAAGGCACAGTCCCTACCCTCACAAGAAGCTTACAGTATAACTGGGGAGATATCACATAAACATATAGGCACACACAAGACATCTCAGAGTAGAAGGGAGTAACGGCTGGAAGAGCCAGGAAAGGCCTCTTGCACAAGGTGGGGTTTGAGCCGAGTCTTGAGGGAAGCTAGATTTGAGATCCAAATAAATGCCCCTCCTTTTTTTCCTACTCAACACAAGCTGTCAATAAAGCTCTAAATTTCAACTCAAAGTCACCAAGGAACCAACATCAAATTTACAAAGCTCTATCAATGCATATGTATAGCCTCATTCTAAATTATTATATTAAAAGGTATTTTTAAATGTATATATGTATGTATATATATATATATATATATATTTGTAATGTTTTCATATCACAGATACATTCCTACAAACACATAACCACTTTATGGATTATATTACCTGAAAAAAATTAGATTACTAGTTAGCAAGAAGGAGGAATGTATCCTATAAATTTGACAAGAAAGTGTTAATATTAACCAATGTAATTAACCAGAGTTTTGTTGCCTCTTCACAGCAGAATTTCATGACATCATCACACTCATCATATATATTGTTTTGGAGGCTCTTTCTTCCCTCTTCATCGCTATAAACAAGTCTTCTTATATTTTCTGAATTAAAATGTGCTTTCTTATTTCCACTTGTATGTCTAAATTTGACCTCTGAATTACTCTGTAGCATCACCTAGTCCACACCTGTCAAACACCTGAGGCATGGGGAAAACAAGCCATGCTTTTGTTTTAGAGTTGCCCAAACTTTCCCTGTTTATTCAGTTCTCCTTCTGTGATTCTGTGACAGTCATCAGCCTGGCATGAGCCAGCAGAGCTGCTGACCATGGCTAAAAACAAAGCTTACCTTCCCAAAATCTCGCACATCAAACAGGTCAAAAGGATCGAACAGCTCACTGTTCCGTAACCCAAACTTATCATGGCAGACTTTCAGGAAGGTCCGAATGTTCTTCAAACATAGAAACTAAAAGAGAAAGAAGAGAACTGAAATTAGTTCCTGCAAGTATCTTTTAAGATAGCTTTGGATTCAAATAAACCAGGAAGTAATATTGCAATGAATAGAGACATTCTTTCAAACACTAATCTGCACTGAAATGAAAATATATATAGCATTATTAATCTTTCTTTACTCAAAGTCAAGCTTAGTGCTACGCCACAGATGAACTAGCTCTCATTCAAATGATGCCTTCCTCAGGTTTAATTCAGTAGATTTCAACCATGATACCCATTAACAACAAAATTATATTGAATCAGCAAGGTCCCTCACATTCCTTTCAAACAAATACATAGACACAGAAGTCCTAAACTATTTCAACAGCTGAAAAACCAACAGTTAAGAACTACTTCTCTCAGACTAGACAGTTGTCACTCATTACAATAAACTGGAAAGGAAGTTGGTGAACTCCAACAATACCCAGGACCAAGTCATTGAGAGTGGCTTGAGTAGGAGCTGTAGCAGCCTTCTGCCTAGAAGAATGAGTTACGGAGAACCTCCCTTTAATCTCAGAATTTACTCCCAAGTGGGTGGCAAGGTAGGAAGGATAGGAGGATCAGAAAGGATTAAGTATCATTGTGAATGTGAAACCACACCACAAAGAAGCTACCTTTCTTTTAAAAAAAACCTGTGAAAAGTTTTTTTTTTTCTTTAAAGCTTATGTGTGAATTACAATGGAAGAAAAGAGACTCATCTAATTTTTCTGGCAAGTCCACCATGAGCGAACGTTGAGAATGGTTTCCTTCAGTTCTAGGGAGAGCCCAGCACATCATACCAGACAAGCAGGGCATCTTTGAAAGCTACTGGTTGACCTTAAAAATTTTTTAAAAAAGGAAGCTATACATAATAGAGAGCTCCAATTTCATGCATGATCCTCTTTATCTAATCTACTATGCATAAGTCAATGATCATTCTTTTTGGTGTTTGATTTGAGAATAAAAATAATTTTTAAAAATAATAAAAATAAAATGTAAAGAAAAAAAGAACACAGCACACGTAAGTTAGATTCAAGCAATATGGCCAATGAGAATTCCAGGAGTGGCTTGGAGAAGATTCTAGAAATATGCCACTGATTCTTTCCTTGGTGTCATTCTTTCTAGCTTTAGGAAAAAGTAGACTCTCCAATCACTCACATCAGTGATTGACTCCAGGCTCAGAGGGTAGTTGTTCTCAATGTCAATTTCACAGTTACTGTCATGGTTCTATGTCCATGTGGGTGCAGTCTCTGTCCTTCAAGCTCTCATCTTAACTGTTCATGAAGATCTAATATGTCTCTTTTGCCCTTTCTCCCTTCTATCAAAGCTATAACCCAGCAACAGAATTTTAGAGTCAAATTTTCTGGCTTAATCATTAACTGTTGGTTTGAAGTGACTCTGAACTATACATAAACTGTCACTACTGCCATTGATGCTATAGAACCCACTGAAGTGAGCAAACAATAGCAAAACCAGTGTCACCGGGAGCAGAGAGCTCTTCCTTGTACTTGGCACGGCACAACCCAGTGCCTGGCACACAGCAGGCTCTTAAGAAGTGCTTGTTGACCTTACAATCTTGATCCTCAGCAATACGGGGATAGAAATCCTCAGGGTCAATGTCAGTAGGGCAAGTCTTCACATGATTGGGATAGACATCCCCCTAATAACTCACCAACTACCCATTTGCCAAGACAGTACTATCAGGGTGGGGCCACTGCACATGGTGCAGACTCGTGGAACCACAGGTGAAAGTTGGGTGACAGGCAGACAGCAAAAGTAGATGAACAGCCCTGAAAAGAACTTGGCAAGCCCTCACACCAAAGGGGTGTATGAAGTGTTCAGGAAGGACTGACACCTCTTCCAAACAGTAGACTAAAATAATGCTTAAGGGGTTTGTTTAATGTATTAGCCCCATGTAAAGCTCCTTAAAGGCCGGGATCATGCCTTATATATCCTAGAATACACAGCATAGTTCCCCAGTACATAACAGGTATGCAACAAATGTTTATTAAATTAATGAATATATTTCAGAATGGCAGCCATGAATAACCACAGAATTTGAGGGAAATTTCAGAAGGAAGAGGCATCGGAACATGGCATATACCTGAAAGTTCTAGTTCTGAAGTTAGAAAACCTGTGTTCAAATTCCACTTCTGATGCTTACTACCTACGGGATCCTGAGTAAGTCATAATCACCCTGGGCCTCAGTTTCCTCATCTGTAAAATGAGTTATTAATTGAACGAGATGGTTCCAGGATCCCTTCTATAATCCTATGAGAATTCTAACTCTGGATAGGGTATGGCCCAGCAATATTCAACTCAAGTCACAAAGACTTTTTGGTGGCCCTGGGGAATTAGCTGTTTGAATAAAGGGAGAGAAGAGCAGCTTGACAAACAGAAGGGGAAAGAACTGGTGATGAAGAGATGATGATCACTTGAGGCCGAGCAACTATGGCCAAAGAGGTAACAAAGGATGTGGCTCTGTTAGAGTACCAAGGCACAGAGCTTTGCAATATGTGATGGCCCTGAACCTGATCTACAATACAAGGAAAACCATTCCATCTTGAGGAGAGGGATGAACATGAACCAATGCAGAAGCAGCACATAACTCTTTTCCCCTCCTATTTTCCTGAAAGCTCCATTGGCCTTCTGCAGAGTGGTCTGCCACTGCTTTGAGCCCATCCCTCATCTCACATTTCCACTAAGCATTTATTTTAATTCTTCCTAAGCCTTCAATTTTCAGAGTTAATTATACAGGTTTTAACCATAATTACACACATCAAGGTCCAGGTTTCCTTTCATAGCTCTAAATGAGGGAAGGCTTCCCTTCAGCTGCCTGCAAAGCATCCATCTTGCCCGTTGGGTGAAGGAATACCAGAGAAACACAAAAGTGCTTCTAACCTTAAGCTCTTGATTCATCCAGGAAACCTTTCCCCTGATATCTAAGCTCAAGTCACCTGGATATGTCTCTGTAAAACTGAGCTGTGCTTTCCAAAAGTACTCATTCCTGAAAGTTGACCTTAATGAAATAAGAGAGAGACTGCGGAGAGGGAAGGGGGCGGGGCGGGAAGGAAGGTGAAAGATGCAACATTAGCAGCAGCATGGCATTGTGGACGGAGTTCTAAACAGAAAGTTCAGGAGACCAATGGTCCAACCTTACTTCTGATGCTTATTAGCTGTGTGACCCTCTGAGTCTCAGTTTCTTCAACTGTAAAATTAGTTTGGACTAGATGGTCTCCAAAGTCCAGAAAATTGAGGCCCAGAGTGATTAAAGTCATTTGCCCAATATCATATGAATATAAGTAGAGAAGCCAGGATTTGAGGCAAGGTCATTCAGTAATTCAGCAAATATTTATCAGCACCCACTAGATACCAATAGGCCATGTTTCAATAGGACATGTTGCCGCCTGCCCTCAAGTATGTTAAGTCAATAAGCAATGACTGAGCACTTGTATGAGCCAAGCACTGTGTTAAATGCTGGAAACACAAAGAAAGGCAAAAGACAATCCCTCTCCTCACAGAGCTTATATTCTAAAGGGGAAGGCTACAGGTGAACAACTAACAGAGAATAGAGGAAGGCATTTCGACAGGGGAAGGTATTCGTTGCTAGGGGATCTAGAAAGCCCTCATGGAGTAGATAATTACAACAAAAATAGAGTGATTTGAGTCTTATTTCCTTCCTTATCCTCCACTTACCTAACATCAAAAGCTGGGTGCTATAAGGGAATAAGAAAGATATCTATAGAATACATAAACCAGGTGTTCTGTTCCTGAATAATTCCTGAGAAAGAAATCTGGACTTGGAGTCAGGGAGACTGGTTTGAAATCACAGCTCTACTCCCTAGTAACCATATGAGCCTGGGATAATCAATTCCCTCAGTTTCCCTCAAGACCTTAATTTTCCCCACCCATAGATGAGAGCAACAATACTTAGACCCTATACCACAACAGGTTGTGAAAAGGGCGCTTGTTGAGTGGCTAAACAAATGTGAGTTATTATTGGCACATCTGCTTCAATCTAGGATTTATGTTGATGAATGCATCAGTAATCGTATGAGTCTTCCCTTTCAATAACGGAGCAGTTAGAAGGCACTCATTATTAAGGTGGAGCTCTCTGAAGGCAACAGAAATCAATAAAGCTTCCTGACCTGCTCTTAGACTCACTTGGGACACTGCATAGGGATGGACGCAGGCTATCCTAGCTCTTAGCTTCCACTCCAGGCTAGTTAAATAGGGGTTGACACAATTCCACCATTCACCCCCTCCTTCACTGACGTGGGTGTTGAGCATTCTGGGTTCTGAAAATGTCAAGCTCTTCTCTCCTGGCCATTAATCAGACACTTTAGATCGAATCAACTTGAAATAAGATTAGTAAAGGGACACAGACTGGATCCAGACTCTCCCATCTATTTTCCCAATCCTGGCTGAACAAGACAGACACATCTCTCTCCCTCCCCTGCAGAATCTTTTGTCACTTGGCTTTCATAAAGCCCTGGGGTGGATAGGATATATGAGAGAAAGAACACAGAAGCCAAACAATGGCATAGAAACCAGTCCACATCATCTCAAAATAAAACCACAAGTAAAGGTTTCATTTCCAGAACTAAAGTTGTTTCAATTACAGCCCCTCCTCTCCAGAGGAAAATAGACCTGTACGGTCTTTTCTTTGGAAAACAAATGGTAGTCATTAGCTTCCCTTAAACAGCTGCTCTATTTCGTGCACTCACTGTGTGGACATTGCACTCTGGGGTTTCTGGGTTATATCATAGGACTGGAAAAGACTTTTGAGGCCACCCAGTCCAAACCCCTCATTTTATAAATAAGGAAACTAAAGCCCATGGAGATTATATGTGACTTCATAAAATCACAGGAACATCAGTTTAGAGCTCTGAAAAGAACCTCAGAGGCCATTGCTCCTAAGCCCCTCACTTTACAGATTAGGAAACTGAGGCAGGGGGAAATAAATTGCCCAGGGTTACACAGAAAGTCCCCAAGGTAGAATCTGAACCCAGGTTTTCCTTATTCCAAGTCTGTCTGCTACATCATCTTGCCTCCTTGAAGAGGTCATGTAACTATTAATAAATGGCAAAGCTCATGGAGTTTTCTAGTTCTTTCCACTGCACCATATTGACTCATTTCCCTAAGTGTAGCATCACCAAACCCCACTTTGCCAATTTATTCTGAGACAGAAAAGCTCCTGAAAATGAAGATGGCTTTCCAAGAAGTCACCCCCCAGCACTACTTGGCACCCAGGCTCCACAAAAGATAAACTCATGTGGGAAGCCAACACGACAGGATACAGAACCAGACTGGCTTTAGGAAGGACTTCTTCCCTTAATGGCTCTGAGATCAGGGGGAGATCACAGAATCCAAGACCCTGGAGAGAGATCAAGTTCTTCAACATAAAGGTGATGAACCTGAAGACTAAAGAACCTAAGTCATTTACCCATGCCACACGCAGGGAGTGAAATCCCAACCAGGTCTTCCCACTCTGAATATCAAGGACTCTTTCCACTCTATTAAGAACCTCTAAAAGTCATAATTCTCAAACACTGTTTTGGGTCATAGCACATAGCCAAGAGGAATCCCAGCCCACCAAACATTTACACTGGCAACCTAAGGAAGACTCACGCACATACAATTTCCCTTCAATGAGAGGGGTCTTTTTTTTTTAATCCAATGCTCTGTGAGCTCAAGATCTGATGACTTTTGCAGTAGTACTGAATTATAAAAACCCCTCTTGTGTATTTCATGACTACTGTGCTTGTAGTAGATAGAGGGCTGGGCCAAGTCAGGAAAAATCACCCACAGACATTTGCTAGCTGGGTAACTCTGGGCAAGTCACTTAACTTGTTTGCCTCGGTTTCATCATCTATAAAATAGAGATAGTAATAGTACCTACCTCCCAGAGTTGCTGTCAGGGCCAAACAGAAAAATAATTGCAAAGAACATAGCATGGTACCTGGCACATAGCAAGCAGGCTTGAAGGACCTATCATAATTATTATTTAATATTTTCATATTAAACATTTATATTTAATTTATATAGACAATAATGTAACCTCAAAAATTTTGCAGCAAACCTACAATCTCCCGGTGTGCCAAAGCCTACCCAACAAAACACTCATCCGGCTAAGGTACCATGGTGTACCCCTTTGAGAATGACAGCTCTAAAATCAGAAGATCATGCAATGTGTTGAGGTAGCCAAATATAGCAACAACGTTTCTATGTCTTTTTTTCAGTACACAAAAATAGATGCTTCTTCTGAAGGGAAGGCAAGGCCTGAAGAGTGGGAAAAGGGAGAGGAAATGCGGATGCTACCAGACAGAGCCAATGTGACTTTGGATCGCCACTCAGCTCATTCCAGGAGCAGCTACCATGGACACCAAAAATGATAAACTGCCTAATAAGAGACCACTTCTACAGGGCTTTAAAGGTTTACAAAGTGCTTTCCTCACAATAACCCTGGGAGGGAAAGAAGCTACCATTCATATAACACTTCAGCACTTTACATAAATTAAGCAGAAAGAGGAAGTATTATAATAACAGATAGAATGTTGGACTTCGATCGAGACCCAAGGCTGAAAATTCTCCACTACTATACCTCAAAGGACTTGAGAAGCAGTTTCCTCATCTACAGAATGGGAATAAAAACACCTCTCCCATCTACTTCATAGGGTTTTTGTGAGGCTCAGATGAAATAAAGTAAATGAAGCACTATACAGGATGTCTCACACATATACACACATACATTACATATACATATATAACACATAGATGCATAATAACAGATACACATATATACACAATGGACTGTGCCTTATAGATTTATCTGCATCTTCTATGAAATTTATAGTTGTATGATCTTTATAGCATTACCTAAAGCACTAAAAGAAGTTAAGTGACTTTGCCCAGAGTCACACACACAATATTTATCAAAGGCAGTACTTGAACTCAGCTTTTTCTGACTCTAAGGCTAATTCTCCATCTACTACATCCAGGTTGTCCTTCAAGCCTGGAGCTTGCTCACCCTAGATTGGTTCATTTAAAGGATGTCAAATTCTGTTTGTTTACTGCTAACTCCAAAGCAGCTTAAGCCTCAATGTTCAATCAATTAATCAGTCAACAAACACTGTGGCAGACAGTGAGAGGATCAATACATAAGTGGAATAGTCCCTGCTCTGAAGGAGCTTAAGTGGGTGCCACTTGGATGGGAGTGTACAGTGTAACCACTGATAGCCTGGATGGAATGTATGCTGTTCAGATAAGTTGTAGCGTGTTCCTAATCAAATCAAACAGTAGCTCTATGTCCCGGGGTGACATATATCCTGGTTATATCTTTTGTTTGAAATCAATAAATTCCATTTCCTGTGAATATAACCTGCCTCTCTCTTCTTTAACTCTTAATTTGGCCGAACTAGTGCATGTGAATGGTGTCCTCAGCAGAATTCGAATGCAGGACTCCTCAGTTGAGCATCTTGTCACTTCACCAGCCTATAACCCAACAAGACATGTTCCTTAACTTCAAGGCATTCACCATCTAAAGAGAAAGAAGCAACATCAGACCATGTGCATGGGTCCAAATGAGTGATATAAAAACAAAGTTCAGAAGAAGACAACTCAATAGAGGCTCAGTAGAGTTGATGACTCCCTGAACAGAAGAAAGTGGTTGATTTTTTACCCTTTTGTTAACCAACCAGTAGTAATACACAAAATATAAAAGGCCTGCAGTTTAGTCAGGGAGCCGAGAGATGCAAAGATGTCCCAGTGACAGTGTGAAAGCAGACCTTCTACAGCTGTAGCCTGAAGGAGATCAACACACAGAACAACTATTATGTAGAGGGAAAAGTAAAAGTGACTTTCCTATAATCACATCATTTTTAAGTGACAAAGTACAGATTTGATCCCAAGCCCCTTACTCCAACTTAGTAGAGTACTCTCTTAAATAGATGAACCAGAAAACTGTCAACAGGAATGTAAGATAAAAGGAGGTGAATCAGATTGGGAAGAGAAAGCCCAGACTAGGAACATAAAAAAAAAAAGAATAAATATGAGGGGGAATGGATGAGCTCTGTTGGGGCTGTAGGCTTAATGCCAATGGATGCCCCCAGCCCACTGCAGCTTAACTGGCACAAAGCCCAAGCAGCTCAGAGATTTCAGGCCATGTCCAGCAAACAACTGGATGCATCTGGCAGGCCTCCTTAACCTCAATCAATTCCAAACCAATGAGAGGCCCTGCTAAACATAAAAAGGAAAAAAAGAAAGAGAGAATTTGATGGGGAGGGAAGGAGGGAGGGAAGCGGACAAGAGTGTCTGGTGAAACAAAAAGGAATTGTGTCCAAGATTTCCCACAGAAGAGAGAGAGGGAAGCCAGGCCAAGAAAAGGAAGGAGTGCATCATTTCTTTAAGCTAGAGACCAGAGGCAAGGAACTTGACCATTTGACTTTGTTTATTGACATCACTTTCTATGCCTGTTTAGAAAAACAACTCCCCTTCCCTGAAAGGGCTAGTTTCCATCCTAGTAAATATAAATTCATAAGATTTTTAAACCTAAAGTTACAGGACCAGAGTGCAAATCCCAACTCTGACATTTGCTGCCTTTATGGCCTCCTACAAGGAGGCTTTAGGGGCCTCAGTTTCCTTATCTGCAAAATGAAAAAGTAGGACTTGATGACCTCTCAGGTCCCTTATAGGATCATAATCTATGATTCTATAGTCTACCTCCACCTTCTCAGTTGAAACTAAAGGGATGCCAATAAATTTAGGAGTGGATGAATAAATTGGGGAACAGGAATGTGTCCTATATGGTAATACCAACACTGTAAAGACAACTTACAAAGCTGTAAGAAATAGAATCAATAGAAATAGAATGCAATGACCATCCATGATTGCAAAGGTATAAGAAAGACTGCAAACATAGGAAGGGTCAGGTTATGAAGGACTTTCAGAAAGGAAAAGATATAAAGGGGCCAAGCACAAGATTTTCTTTTTGATCCTGAAAGTGATAAGGATTCAGTGGCATTTACCGAAGGGGGACCTGCATTTTAAGAAGACCATTTTGATGGCTGAGGGGAAGATGGACTGGAGTGGGGAGAGACTTGAGACAGGGAGAACAACCATAATGTTATTATACTAGTCTAGGAATGAGATGATAGGTGTTTTTCTAGGAATTACACCAGAACGACTGTGTGAGTAGAGAGAAAGGGACATATATGAGAGATGTTGTAGGGGCAAAAAATGACAAGATCTGGCAATAGATTGGCTACGTGGGGTAGGTGCAAGAAAGGAGTCGAGGATGACACTTCAATTTCAAGTCTGTGAAACTTAAATGATGGGGATGCCCACAATAGTAACAGTGATGAAGAGGAGAGTTTGGAAGAAAAGATAATGAATTCTGTTTTGGATACGTTGAGTTTCAGGTGTCTATTGAGATGTGAGAATGAAGGTCAAGAGAGAGGTGAGAGCAGGATAAAAGATTAAAGAATCAGCAGACATGATAATTGAATCCATGGGAGCTAATGAGATCATCAAGTGAAATCTATAGAAAGAGAAAAGAATAGGGCCCAGAATCCTGTGGGAAACCCAGTAAGAAAGGGTGGCAGTGACCTAAATGAACCCCAGGGCAGCTAGGTGGCAAAGGAGTAGATAGATAGAGTGAAGTCAGGAAGACCCGAGTTCAAACATGGCCTCAGACACTTACTAACTGTGTGACCCTGGGCAAATCACTTAATCCTGTTTGATTCAGTTTCCTCATCTGTAAAATTGAACTGGAGAAGGAAATGGCAAGCTACTCCAGTATCTTTGCCAAGAAAACCCCAAATGGGACCACAAAGAGTGGAACGGGACAGAACTGATCGAACCACAAGCAATAAAGATCCAGTAGAGGAGATAGAGACATGTCAGGGGGTAGGAGGAGAACCAGGAGAAAACAGTAGCATGAAAATCTAAGGAGAAGAGGGGAACTGGCAGCAGCAAAAGGTGCGGAAAGAGGAGGAGTGAGAAAATCATTCGAACTGGCAGTTAAGAGGTCATTGGTAACTTCAGAGAGAGCAGTTTCGGGTATTGTCCAAAAATGGGGCTGGGGACAAGAAAACTTGGAGATGACTGGTCTGTGCTTGGGGGAATCCCACAGATCTTACTGTTAAACATTTGCATTATTTACAGTGAGGGCTGTGGGGCAGAGGGGAAATTGAGAGCACAGAAATGGATTTCCCCTCCTATTCTTTATCACTGCCTATCCACACACACAAATCATGGGTCAACTAAGTCAACAGATAGGAAAAGAATACCAAACTTCCTCTCAGGAATAAGTATCTGCACTGAAATTAGTTGTGTGCCTGAGATAGTTACTGGAAACAACCAGAGATTCCCACAGCTTTGCCAATCAATCAAAAAATATTGTGGTGATATAGATGGAGAACTGAGCCTGGAGTCAAGAAGACTCGTCTTCTTGAGTTCAAATCTGGTCTCAGAAACTTATTAGCTGTGTGACCCTGAGCAAATAAGTCATTTAACCCTGTTTGCCTCAGTTTCCCATCAATAAAATGAGCTGGAGAAGGAAATGCCAAACCACTCCAATATCTTTGCCAAGAAAACTCCAAAAACAGGTTCACAAAGAGTTGGACATGACTGAAATGACCAAACTAAAAAAAAAAAAAAAAGTACCAGGCTCTGTGCTTCTGGGTATGAAAGGCAAACTGAAACTGCTCTCAAGGAGTTTCCACTCTATTAGGAAAGACAACTTATATACATACAAATAAATAAAAAATATGTGAAATAAACACTGGGTAATTTGGGTGGAGGAAGTACTGGCAACTGGGCAGAATAGGAAAAGCTCACTTAAGATGGTATTTAAGCTAAGATTTGAAGGACACTAAGGGCTTTAAAAGGTGATAAGGAGGGAGTGGATTTCAGGCAGGGGAAAGTTGTAGGGAACATGGAAATAGGCGATAGAAGATCAAAGACGAATAACACTGGCCTTTAGAGCAAGTGAAAAAGCTGGAGAGGTAAGCCAGAATCAGGTTATGAACAGCTTTACATGCCAAACATAGACGTTTATATTTGATTCCAGAATTAATATTAAGCAAATCACTAACCCAACCTAGGTCTCAGTTTCCTTGTTTGTGAAATCAGCTGATTAGACTAGATGGCCTCTGAGAGCCCCTTTAACTCTAGAGCTACAATCCTAATAGGGAGTCACAGAAGTTTATTGAGCAGGGAAGTGTCCTGGTGAGACCCACACTTTAGGATGACCCCTTTGGCAGGATGGATTAGAAAGGGGAGAGAGTCTGGAGGCAGAGGGTTCAATTACAAGGTTAGTCCAAAAAAGTTCAAGAGCTACCGCTCATAAACACCTTTAAATTCTTATTGCTTCCAGGTCATCCTCTAAACTATTCATCGCAGAAAAAGTATAACTTGCATTGGTAGAAGGAATTCTTTACTCAGAACTACATGAAGCAGCATGGCAAGGTGGAGAGAGCACCAGACTTAGGAGTCAGGAAGACCTGGGTGCAAATCCTGCTTTAGACACTTACTAGCTATTTGATGCTTAGCAATTCACTCAATTGCACTGTGCCTCAGTTTCCTCATCTATAAAGTAAGATGACTGAATTCAATGATCTTTAAGGTATGTTTCAGCTGTAAATCAATGATCCTATGAGATCACAGGTCCTATAAAAAAATACCAAAAAATATGACTACATTGAGAGTTTCCAGAGCCATAGTGGGAGAGGAGGAAGAGGATTTACCTGAAGATCTGAACTCTAAAGCCTGAAATATTCCTTCTTCCAAAGGCCAACCTGAGTACAGAATCTTTGAGTACATGGTGATGTACCATGTGACCCCTAGGGAGACCAGGCTAAGCATAAATAAGCTTCAGAGGAGCCTGCTCCCATGGGAGGAGAGGGTAAGAGGAAGAAGCTTGGAGCAATGCTCCCACACCATCTGGAGTGTTGTGACACTCTTGAAGAATCAGTCTCCCAAGTGCCTGGATATCAAGGGCAGTAAGGATCAGAAAATCTTTTTTTTAGTATTAATATTGTTATCTTCTAGAAAACTAAATAAATTTTAGTTGAGTGGGAAGTGAGGTAAAGGGGGAGAGAAAAAAGAGAAGCAGACATCACCCTGTATATACATATTATTGCTAAGGCAGTAGATTAATAGCATCATCTCCAGAGGCCAGGAGGAAGCAATTTAATGAAAGAACTCATTATTCTGAGTTAATAGAGTTACAGAAACTCAGGATATCAGACCTGCATGTGACCTCAGAGAGCTCATTTTAGAGATGAGGAAACTGAGGTCTAGAAAGGGGAACTGACTTATCCAGGGTCACAAAGCAAATCAATGGCAGGACTAGAAGAGGAAGTCATTTAACTTCCAGTCTAGTGTTCTCTCTAATGCACCACAATGCCTCCCTTTGCTTGGGTGGGAGTAACTACCAACACAGTATAAGTTGACAGACTGTAGAAAAAGGATCTCTGACTCAAAACCTCTCTTCCAGTTACTTCTAGTTCCTCATTTCTTGGATCTAACACTAGTAGCCCTGTGAAAATATGAATGTTCTCTGGGATACTAACAAACTGAACCTTTATTATCCATTAATAACCTAGTTCCTACGTTAGCAGATTGATTAGAGAACAACCCAGAGGGAAGGGAGACATTGGACAGGCTGGAAGAGGAAGAGATGAGTCTAGAATACAGGGTACTTTGAGACAAGGCAGACTAAAGTAAGGGAGCAAAGGTGGACGGAGGGGCAGGGGAGCATCCTGGGTAACCAAGGTTACCGAATAACTGGAAAAGAGAGATGAAACCAAAAAGTTCACCACTCACTATTTTGCCTACAACTCACCCTTTGAAGAGCAAAGGATGGAGGGAAGAGGCAGCAGAGCCAAAATATATCTAAAGTGATGAGTTATAGATACACAGCAGAACCATCCCCATGGGCCTCTAGCTGCCTACCTAATGGACCATGTCCAGCTTTTATCTTCAGGCTCTACATCAACAATCCAGAAGCACAGAATGAACCCAGCAGCCTCACTGCCACTCATCACGTAGAGACAATGAGAAAGGGAACTTGGTTCCACTTGGTGACTATGATGTAAGAGGTTTCCCTTTATCTCTCCAGACATACCACTCCAAGACAAGTACCAAAGGGAGAGGGAGCGGAGGAACTAGAAACAGAGGTAGAGGAGAAAGAGAGAGAAAAAGAGAAGGGAGAAAGAAACATGTTGTCAGTAGATAATTGTAACAAGAAAACAGGTGAAATGCAGTGCAGGGAGAGAGGGGAGAAAAGAGGAGAGATTTAGAAAAACAGGAGAGGCAAGATTTCATGCACATGCCCAAAGAAAGCCACAGTCCATGCAAAACCCACACTCCTATCCTAAAACACTGTTCAGTTGTTTCAGTCATGTCTGACTCTTTATGACCACATTTGGGGTTCTCTTGGCAAAGATACTGGAATGATTTGTCATTTCCTTCCCTAGCTCATTTCCTAGATGAGGAAACGGACAAGCAAGGTTCAGTGACTTGCTCAGGGTCATGCAGCTAGTATCTGAGTCCAGATTTGAACTCATCTTTCTGCCTCCAGTACTCTATTCACTGCGCTATCTAGTTGCCCCATCCTAAAACATATGGGGAACCAAAGAGTACCCACATCTTGCACCAAAGCCCTCAAAGAGTGACTAATAGGAAATACATTAATGTGGACTTTTTTTAATTTGTTTTTGTTCACCACCCCCACCTAACTGCTCCACAAAGCAGGTGTGGCATACAGGACAGAAAGCTGGCCAGGAAGAGATAGATTCAAATCTCATCTCACATACATACAGTGTGATCCTGGGCAATTCTCTAAGATTCTGGGTTGCAAAGAAGGTGCATTAGGAGAAGTTCCCTCCCTTGGGAGTTCTCTGTATCAATGAAATCACAGGTTTAGCTCCTCTCCCCAATAAAAACAAAGCAGATTGTGGCTTTCCTCTCAGTGACTAAGTTCCACGTTTTGTCTTCAATGACTGTACTGCTTGAGAAGCTAGGGGAAGGGATGACACCCAATCTAATCAGACAGCAATCCCTAGTTCTCTCATCTGTTCATTTTCCTTTAAGAGAAACTCTGAGTCTGGCTCAAAGTGCAGACCCCCAAGATAATCTCACTGAGGAAAAGGGGCTAGGGCTTTAGGCTCAAGTCTCAACTCATCAATTATCTCACATAGAGAAATCTTGGGTTAAGACAGAAGATTTATCTGTATTTATGTGTCAGGAATTATATTATTCCTGGGCAATTGAACGTGAAAATATCCTCCATTCATGAACATTTTCTTTTAGGAGCATGCAGAGGGAGAGAATATTGCTCAGTCAAGCTGATGAATGAACTTGAACTGTCTTTGTGCACAGACCTAAATAAAGTTTCTCTCTACTCCCCTCAATGTGCATTTAACATTAAAATATTCTGCCTCTAGTGGACTCCCTCCTCCCCTTTCCTACCTTTTTGTGTGCCAGAGACAAAACATGGAGTACAGCAATTTATTCCTTTGGCAAACACTGAAGGTCATTTAAAGGCTAACATCCAAAGTTGCCTGCTTCTAGTTGGGAGGCCAAAGCTTAGATGATGCACCCAAAGAAACTGCTTTATGGCTGTCAGAATGCATCCTCCGAACCTCAAATGAAAAGATTATACATGTACTTTACAATATATTCCCAGATTTTATTCCCATAAGCCCTACAAAGGAACAAGTCCTCTAACTGCTTAAGGTGCTGACATCCATGAAGCAGTGTGGTAGAGAGGAAAAAAATACTAGATTTAGAGTCAGATGATACAAGTTTGAATCCTACCTTGGACACTTACTTGCTGGGTGACCCTAAGCAAATGACTTAACTTCTTTAGCCCTTGGAGGGGGTTGGCTGGAAACAACTGGACCCAATGACCTCTAAGGTTCCTTTCAGCTCTAAATCTATGATCCTATGAAACCCAGAGCCCAGAAACTAATCTAGGGATGGGGTCAAACTCCTCAAACAGAGGAACTCAATAATTATGTAACACAAAATGCTTCCTTCACAACAACCCATTAAGATAGGTAGTACAAGTATTCTCATGCCTGTTTTTAAAATGAGTAAATTGATGCTCAAAGGGGTGACCTGCCCAGTGTCACACCACTAATAGGCAAAGCCAAAACTCACAGGATCAGCACTTTAGAGGAGGATGGAAGGAAACACGCACTCATTAAGCACCTATGGTGTCTTGGGGAACTGTGCTGCCTAGCTGTCTCTATAGAAGGATATAAAGTGAATTGTCCAAGGTCACACAAGTAAAAATTTACAGGGCCAAAGTCTGAACTCTTCTGATTCCAAGTTCAAGTTTGGACTTTTTTCCCCATTACATTATTACTTCCAAACCCAATAAATGATGATTCCCAAGTATAATGTCTCAAGACATTTCGTTTCTCTCATCTACTTTCCTATCAGGTCAAAAACATCTAGCATTCACACCTATAAATCCTTTATGTGTAACACTGCTCAACGATTCATTATGTACAAGGGAAAAAAAACATTTTTATTACTGAAAAATCCTCTCTTCTTAAAACCCATGAAAATAAAAAATAGATTCCTCCTCCTTCCTTTATTACTGTTCTTCCATCCTCCTCTTCCCTTCAGGTTCCAGAACTTTTTGCACTGAGGTCCACTGGGCAGCAAAGGACCCTGCCCAAGCAACCAGGAGTAGAGAATTATTATGGCAAGATGGGGTGGAGAAGAGGGGATCATACTCTAAGGTTATAAAAACACTGCCAACTATGGTTGAACATTCCTATCATCTTTGTAGGCCTAACACCTCAAATACATCTACTTACCAAAAAGCATTAGGCTCTACACTTGCCCGGGTGCAGATCACTATGGTGGTCACAAAAGTATTTAAGACACATTCCTTGGCCTTGAGAAGCTTACATTCTTGTTTAGCAGGTCATTGTTATCCTCCTCCTTGTAATTTGTATTTATTATATTACAGCAAATTGTCTGCTGCCTACATACCAACATGCCTGCCATCCCATGGCTACTCCCTAAAGAATACTTAGGTTTACTGTTGTTCAGTTGGGTCAGGGATATCCAACTCTTCATGACCCCATTTGGGGTTTTCAAAGATACTCAAATGGTTTACCATTTCCTTCTCCAGCTCATTTTACAGATGAGGAAACAAAGGCAAAAGAGTTTAAATGACTTGCCTAGGATAACACAGCTAGTAAGTGTTTAAGGCCAAATTTGAACTCAGGGCTTCCTGATGCCAGGCCTAGCACTCTGTCTACTGGGCCACCTAGCTCCCTCAAACTTATGCTATGGCAACTCGAAGAACAGCATAGTTTTTAGGGTGCTTCAAGATTCGTGAAGTAATTTCCCCATATGATTTTTAACATGAAGACCTAGGTTCAAGTTCTGATTCTATAGCACAATGGCTGCTGGGACCCTGGACAATTTTAAAAACATCCTTCATAGGACACAGAACTGAGAGTTTAGAATCATATCCACTACTCAGAACATCCAGCAATCTCCAGAGTCCACAAGGCATCATGGCATAAAGTGAGGGGGTAAGACTAGATGACCTAAAAGGCACAACCTCGTCCTAACACTTTCTGATCAAAGGAGACAAAGAATTTAAAGCACTTTGTGAATTTTATAATGAAATACAAATAAATTATTATTAATTATTATCTCATCTTTTTGATAGAGTTCAGATACAGCAACCCTAAGGCAAAAGGTCTTCCTACTATTCTTTGTATATTTCATATTCTCCCGACTATGACACAAGTGGATAAAATAATTTCTTGTAGTTAAATAAAAATTCTAGGAGGTAAGTCAGTCTTTCATAGGAGGGTTGCTGGTATACCAAAGGCAGGAACAAACAGGACAATGTACTTCAAACCTGTCCCATATGATTTCTATCTCCTCTACCAGGTATCTCTACTTTGAAAGGTTTTTGTTTCATTTAGCTTGGAGGTTAGGAATATTTCAGTGACACTTATTAAAGATGTTAAATTTTTAATGGATTATGGTTATATTATTCTAAGGCCACTCTCACACTCCTGGAGTCTACACAACCTTCATGGAGAAAGTCTCTGTACAAGAATCTCCACTCTCCCAAATTCCTATACCATTAGATGCCCAGTGGCTTGGCAGGGGATGCTTCACTGGATATACTCTTTCAAGGAGGAGACAGAAACAGTGGTCCAAGGCTCCAGAAATAGATCTTTATGACCTGAAACATTAGGATTATTAGTCCAGGCTAACCCTACTCTTCTCTAAAGCACCAGGACCATGGATCAGGATTAACCTCCTCAGAAATCTCATGTGTCTCCAGTTATTACCGATGTAAAGATCTTGTATTATGTCCCCCTGGATGAGTTTCCTGACCACACGAAAGACATGGGATTTGTGCAGCCCAAGAAATTAAATTTTCAAAATTGAAAAAGTAGAAATACTGGCACTAAATTGAACAGAATAATTTTTTACAAGGTTCCATCAGTCTATTCACGAATGCAGAATTTCAAAATAACTTACTCTCATCTTCACTCTAAAATGTTTCCAAATCTAAATCAATACCAAGCGCTTTAAAGCAAGGTCAAAAGAACCAGAAATGTATACACACAAGAAAAGATATTTTTCTTTAAAAAAAAAAAAAAAGTCAAAGCCAATGGAACTTCCAACATCTTGGAAAGGTACACACAAAACACATGCATTTGTTAGTGGTTGCTCAATTTCCTTGGTTTTACTTTATGAAGAGGTTCATGTAAAATTTTACTCTATATTTTATTTGTTGGTGGTTATATTGTGTATTTTTTTAATGTTTCCATATCAAGAAAAAAAATCAGCTATCATGATACATCTTCCTTCTTTCTTTGCAAACATAAAGAACTAGGGATACGCATCATCATATCCTCTGTCAGATGTTATATATGCTGACAAGTGGGTTGGTTTGCTGAATATGTTTTTTTCTTTGTTTTTTTCATTCTTTGTAACAATAAATGGTTCACTAGCTAGGGGAGGGGAATGGATGTATTCCAGAATGAAGGTAATATAAAAACAATTCCTAATGTGGGAGTGTGTTTATTTGTATGAGTTGAGGGGTCTTCTGGGAGAGGGCATGCTGAGGCTGCTTAGAAGAGGCTTGCTGTATGACTTTGTCTTCACTAAGTCACCTTCCCTCATCCCCTCCTCCTACTTCTCCTCCAAAATGGAATTAATCCTATCCAAGGCTCCCTCTGAAGGCAAAAACTTACTGAACAGCTAAAAGGAAATACTCTGTGATTGCATTATAACCCTTAGATGAAAACACATCTTCATCGTGCTGCTCCTTTTGGGGTATAATACATCTGCTAAGTGACTGTTTGAACCAAGGGAGTATAAAGAATGGCTAAATTATCAAGACATAAAGGTCAGGGGTCAAACCAGAGATTTACTACAAACCTGGGAGGAAATTGCTTTTTTTACTGTCTCTCTCTACTCTTTACTGTCTCTTTCCTGCACAGATTATTGAGAATAGTGGGAGAATTCAAATCCTACTAGACTGTATTTGAAATCCTATAGACGGGTATAGTTATGAGAGAGTATAAAATGTAACGAAGGGGAAAGATTTGAGGTTCTTTAGGGTCCCTTCTAGTTCTGACATTTTATGATCTAAGGCCTTTTCTGGATCTGACATTCTACTTCCCCCATTGACCACAATGACATTCTGTCCCAGTTACAGAGTCCCCTCCTTCCCTCATATCTTCCAACATTAAACAGCTCAATAATTCCCATTTGTTCACAGTCCTTGATGCACTCACCCAGAGAGCCCAGTCTAAACCATGAAAACAACCCATTCGGTCTTCTCCATTTCCCTCATATGCTCAAAGTAAATGTTGGTGACATTCACCACTGTGCCCACATGGTGGGTAATTCTTCTCCTAGTGCCTGGGCTCATCATCCTCATTACAGTTTGGACTGCCCTACTGTCCAATCCAAACCCGGGATAATCCTCACAGCTATTTTAGTTTCTAAAACACTACACAAATTAAAGCCAAATGCTTCGCTTAATTGCCAGAACACACCAAATTATCAGCCTCCGGTCTGAGTAAACAAGTCTCTCTATTGTTTCTTCCTGCTGAGTTAAAATTATGGAAAATATTACTGTGGCACTAGAAAGGATCCCTAAAAGGAAAGGAAAAAAAAACCACCTATATACTCCAAGTTCTGCTTTTATTAAAAAAACAACAGAAAGCAATGAAATGACTTTTTTTTTTATTTTTGTTTGGTTGAGGGGGTAACAAGAGAGAAAGCAGTCATGTCCCCAAGGCAATCCTGTAGAATCTATTTAAGCATTCAAAGAAGGGAACCTTTAGAGGTCCTCAGAGTTGAATAGCTTAGAACATTTGTTTTAACAGAAAAAATACAAGGAATCCTGGGCTCACCTGGGACACGAATGTTTAACTAAGGGCTCTCTTAGAAAAATGATAGACAAATGTAGCTAATGACTTTTAATACTTTTTAGGATAATCTTTGCTTAATGCAAAGGAGAGAAAGTTCTTTAAGTCAACCAACTGGATGTCTGACTTTGTATCACAGAGGGCATGACTGGATTTGGTCCCAGCAGTCAAGGGGCTAGCTACACAGGAGCATTTTGGGGCACTTACCTTGTCTGACAAGGTTCCCAAGATAATCTGGGATCCTGCTCCACCAATCCATACATGCCCAGTCCAAGGGCAAATGTAAAGCAGAAAACTTGGCTGGTCAACCATGGCCCAAAAAAACCACACTGAGATGTACCCATTCATCCCATCAGAATATCTTGTCCTTGGATGCCTTGCTTTTGACTGTTACAAAACCCACTGAGTTCTTTCCTGCCTCCTCTCCTCTTCCTTCACTACCCAGTTAAGTGTATCCCATATAACTGATTTGCTCATCATTCCTTAGACCTCTAATGATGCCACTTTCATAGGCTCTAGACCTAGAAAGAAGCTTACAGATCATCTAACTCAGGTGTCAAACTTGCAGCCAGTGTGGGCAGGCAAAACTCCTGAGTGCAGCCTGAATCAAATTACATGGAATTAGGAATTGTCTAACTAAATAAATAAAATACAATACAACACTGATAACGTGAATTTAGTGATTTTCTAAGTCAATATGTGGCCTGCAGAGATCTATTTCTATTTGAGTCTGGAACCACTGGGGATCTAGTTTAATCCGGTCATTTGCAGAGGAAGGGAACTGAGGACTTTACAGATGAATTGAGTTAGTAAACATTCACAAAGGTAGTAATTAGCAGAGCTAAGACCCAAACTCAAGTCAAAGGAGAGATCTCATAGCACTCCAGATTTAGAGTTGAAAGGCATTGCAGGGGTAGTCTAGCTCGACCTGATCATTTCAGAGACAAGGAAAATTCAATTGAGTTCAATAAACAGTTTTTATGTGCTTGCTGTGTTCCAGGCACCATACTAACTAAGTGCTAGAGATACCAATAAGAAAAAGAGAGATAGTGCCTGCTCTCAAGGAACTTACAATCTAATGGAGGAAGATAACATAGAAAATGAAGCTGGAAAGCATGGGGTTGGGAGAGACCTGGAGGGGGTACTCAGTGGAGGAGGGTGGTAAAGAGAGAGACAGAGACAAAGAAATAGAGAGTTGGAGAGGAAAGGGTTTGGGTGCACTTTAATTTAGGTCCTGATTCATTGTACCTAACAAGAGGAATCTGGGCTGCTGCTGTAAGGAAATTGGGGTGGTCTTCAACCATCCAGGCAACAAATATATGTAAATAACATTCTCTTTGGAACACAACACTTTTTTAAAAATTTTTTTTAGTTTTTGAACAATTTTTAAAATTCTGAACCTAACACCAAATAAAATGGGCACTTCTATATTTAAACAGACCAGAAAAGGAGGATTGTACATGAGACCGCAAAACTCTTCAGAACAAATACACATGTATCTTCTAAACCCTATCAGAGGACTTTGCTACTCACCAGTTAAATTACAAAGGAAAATCCTCTGTTTTGAAAGTGACATCTCTCATTGAGCTCAAAAGCAAAGCATACATAATGAGAGGAGACAAGCTTGATTGAGAGCTGCAAAGGGGCATGTTAAGCTCAATGACTGAAAAGTAAATGACCCTTCTGTACATAACAACTGTGAGCACATTAAAAGTGAAGTTTTTAGTGTTACCTCACCATAAATACCAAGGGAAATAAAACATCTTTCTCCAGCATTGCAAATGCCATTAATCAAACCATTCAGTTAGCACAGATCATTGCAAGAGGAAAAAAAAAATAAAATTTTATGTTAAGTTATCATCACCAATCACTTCTGCTTATCTTTGAGCAATGACTTAGGACCACTGGGTAAAAGACACCAGTGAGTCAAACACTCTTTCCCTAAGACTCACATCTGTCTAGTATATGGTACCTGGTGAAGGCCTCATTTCTGTCTACATGAAAGTCATTTCAGCTTTACTAAGGTTACTAGGTAAACCTTAGAACCTTGGTTTGGCGTGGGGAAGTAACGAGGAGTAAATATAGATCAGAGTACAAAACAAGAACAGTAACGGTACAACTTGCCTAGAGTCAGGGAGAGATACTTGTCCAGACTTCTATCCACCTTCAACAAATATATATTATGTACCTACTATGTGGCCTTTCATTCTATAAAAAAAACGCATATATAAGTATGAAAATATATTAAAAATAATACAAGATAATAGGAGGTGGGGACATGTACTAGCATTTGAGAGAATCAGGCAGGAAAGGCTTCTTCTTGAAGGTCAGGCTCAAGCTGAGCTTTGAAGGAAATAAGAGACTCTAAGAGGTGGAAAAATTAATTCCTAGTCAGGTTTGGAAAGTCACCATATGTAAGTGACTCCTGGTTGTCAAAACTGTATCCTTTTGGGGGCATGATCCAAGCACATGGTTGGATCACATGCATAACTGAGTCCCCTGTTGACCCAGAGGCCAGGCTCTCTTCTCATCTTCCTCTCCAGTGGACATCAAAAAACAAGTCTTCTACACATCCCTGAGAGGAGCTGAGTTTCTCAAAACTGAACCAGAAGGTGGTTCTTCTCCTTGACAAGGGCCATCCCTCAACATGTACTCTTGATCCCATCCTCTATCACCTTCTCCACAGACATGCCCCCTCTATTATTCATTCTTTCTCCCTATTCTTCAGTTTCTCCCTATCTACTGTTTCCTTCCCTGCTACTTGTAAATAAATAATATCCATGTCTTCTCCATCCTTAAAAGGCCCTCACTGGACCCAACTACCTTCCAATAGCCATCCTCATAAAACTCTCCTCTCCTCCTCAGAGCTCCTTAAGAAAGCAGGTCTACCATAGATACCTCCTCTTCCTTGACTCTCATTCGCTTATAAGCTCTCTTCACCTTCACCACTCAACTGGAACTCCTCTCTCCAAAGTTACCAGTAATCTCTTAATTGACAAATCTAAGGCTCTCTTCTCAATCCTCATCCTTCTCTATTTCTCTGTAGCCTTTGATGTTGCTGGTCAAATGATGGTTCTTCTGAATATTCTCTCCTCTATTTCATTTAGTCATCGAATCAGCCTGCATAGGTTGAATCATCAAGAATATGCTGGTTCACAGTTCTGTATACCAAGCCCTACCCTCTCTTCTTATATATTACCAGCTGCCTACTGGATACTTCAAAAGGGATGCATTTATGCATCTCAAATTCCACACATTCACAACAGATCCAAATACTCCCTTCCCTGGCCACTATTCCCCCCCTCTTCCTATTAGAATGCCTCATTTTTGCATTTGTATCTCCAGGCTTACAATAAGCTTCTTATATTGTAAGTGCTATGTAAATAAATGATTTTTTTTCCATCTATGCATTCATTCAATGTCATTTAGCCTTTGTCTCTCATGATTACCAACATGGCTTTCAGAATCTAAATGAGAGGCAAGGGTCTATCTACACTCCAAATTTGTTTCTTAAACACCTGAGCAGCTACAAGTTTACAGGGTAGGGAATATGATATGTTCACTAGATATTAGAAGCAAATGATATATTGGCACAGGTCAACTCATGGAATAATGTATTTCAGTTTCCAAAGCTATAAAGTTTAGCTCTGATTTGAAAGAACACTGGACTTGGGTCAGAAGAGCTGGGTTTGAGTTTAGCCGTCTCCAGGAAGTCATGTGACTGGACAAGTCATTTCATATCTCGAAGAGGCATTAATTTTTGCACAGCGTAAGACAAAGGTACAAATGAGATCAGAGATGCAGAATACATTGACCACTGTCACATTATTTAAAAAAAGAAAACTAGACCTCCTGTGATTTTATTGTATAGGGTAGTAGTTCCCATTTAATGGCTCTCAAACCTTTTAGAGGTTCCCCATTTTGGTTCAAAGGGGTCACATTAAACATTCAGCATTAAATAATTACAGGATAATATAAATAGCATATTAAATTACCCTGGGAGTTCATGATCCATTACTTTTATCACTATAAAGAATTTCCCGGAACAACAATCACCAAAAGTTGGGAGATACAGATATGGAGAACTCTGGCAGAAGATGGAAATCAGCAACTGTTTTGCAACTTAAAAGTCCAACAGACTTGCCTGGGCACTGAGCAGTTAAATGATTGGCCTAGGATCTTTGAGCCAGTATAAATCAAGAGTCAGGACTTGAATCCAGCTTTTCTTGACTCCAAAGCTAGATTTCTATCCACTATACCACAGCTATTCCATCTAACATGGCATACAAATATAAATTATCATCAACATTAAAATTTAAAAAAAAAACAAAACTTTGGTTACATTTTGATGTGAGGTTCAGTTAAAAAAGTAAGGAGTCCTTGTAGGACTAGGATGTGACTGTATCTGATTTTTGTGTAATGGTTCTGTCCAATTCCCAATATTGGTATAATAATTGATAATATTCAGATCACCATTATCAAAAATGGTCTGCCAAAATACACTGGACTATGTAATTAACTGGTAGAACTCTGAAAGAGCCGGATCAGTTTGACAGCAATTTGTAATTATGCTAACAAAGAGACTACAAGGTCCATAGGTCAGTAATAAACAGAAAACTCTTGCATACTAAAATATTTATAGTATCACTTTTTATAGTAGCAAAGAAGTGGAAACAAAATAAATGAATCATTTAGGGACTAATTAAACATTGTCCAATGTAAAGACTTATTACTGTGTCATGAGAAGCAATGAATATGTAGAATAGAGAAAATAACAGGAAAACTTGCATAAACTGATAAAGTGAAGGAAGCAAAGCCTGAAAAACCATTTATATAATTTTCTTCGTTGTTTTTCATCAAGTCCAACTCTTTGTAATCCTATGTGGAGTTTTCTTGGAAAAGATACTGGAATGATTTGCCATTTCCTTTTTATAGATAAGGAAACTGAGGCAAACAAGATTAAGTGACTTGCCCAAGGTCACACAGCAGGTGTCCGAGGCCACATTTGGATTCAGGAAGATGAGTTTAGATTTAGCATTCTAAAGACTACACCACCTAACCGCCCCAATATAATTAGTACAATAAAGTAATTACGGAAAACCATCAACAACAACAAATAAACCTTTGAAACTGAATGGGCATAAAAGACATTTAATACTTTGATAAAATTATGATGACCAGGCGTGGTCACAAATTAGATACAGAAGAAAATGCCCGCAGGCTTCCCTTCTTTTAGAGGTGAGGGACTATGGGTATAGAACATTACATACAATGTTAGACTTGTCCGATCTGTCAGTTTTGCTAGTTTTCTTTGCACCTTCCCCCTCATTTTTTTATCCTTTATTTTAAAGGTTGGCTCTCCTAGAGAAGGAAAGGAGAAATACTGGGAAATGAAGGGATCAAGGAATCAAAAATATTAGTAAAAATATTTAAATTAAAAATCCTAACAATATTGTCTGTACTTCACTGGCAATTTCTCTAAGATGCAGAGTCACCAGAATATATCTACCACAGGGAGTAAGGAAATCAGGAAACATCCAGTGACCTTTCAATTTTCAAAATATTATTTCACTAGGATAAGACTAGGTCAAAGACCTATCCTCCCAAGACAAGAAGGAATTCCACTCGATTCAACCCAGACGTTATTGTTTAACCACTTGAAAAAACTTCCTCCCACTTCCATAGTATCAAATGTTCCTCCTTCCTTTTTCTCCTATTGGGTGGACCCTACATCTTTTCCTTTCCCAAAAGGACAGCCAGGAAGGAACCCACCATACTCAGCCACTTTGTGGCAGACACTGGAAACACTGACATCCAGGATAGCTGGGAGCTATTAAGTTTCCAAACATGTGCCATCTTCCCACATCAAACCATGGATTTATAGATCATGGAAGGGATCTTAGAGGGAATGTTGTTTACAGATGAGGAATTATAAACCCAGACAGGTAAAGTGACTTGCCTAAAGTCACATAGCTAATAAGTGATTTTTAAAAAGCCAAGTCTGAAGACCTGAGTTCTACTCTCTCTCTCAGTGCCCCAGGTAATTCTAAAACTTCAAGGTGCAAAGAAAGTTCAAACCTCCATCAGAGGTTCCTGAGAGGTCATCAAGGACAAAATAGCAACCAGGATGCCATTTAAAGCCCTTTGTCATTCGGCTACAATCTACCTCTCTAGCAAATCAGAATCTGAAACAACATATACGAAATGTGAGACAGGTGAAGTAAGTGACAGATGAGGAAATTGATGTGACCTTAGAAGTCACCTGGACCAACACGTTAAAAACAAACAAAACACACAGATGGGGAAATAAGATGCAGAGAACTGCATTTCAGAGCTGGGATATTTACTGAACTAAATTGAAACTAAGATCCAGAGAAAGGAAATGTTTTGCTATCTACTAAAGATAAGCTCTTTGAGAGACTGAACTGACTTTTTTTTATTAATGAATTCCAAGTTCCTGGTGCGTTGCCTTGAACTTAATGCATATTGAATTGAATCGGGAAAGTCATATAGAATGTTAGCAAAAGAACTAGGATTAGAATTAAATTCAATAAATTTAATTAACCACTAAAAATATGCCAAGTATGTGATAGGGTCTGGGAGTATAGACAAGAAGCTTACTTTTTATAGGAATCTGAGTATCTAGACATCCACTCCAACAATCTTTGTTCCTACACCTGTCAACATGTTGTTGCTGAATCTTTTCAATTGTGTGACTCCCTTTGGGATTTTCTTGGCAAAGATACTGGAGTGCTTTGCATTTCCTTCTCCACATCATTTTACAGATGAGGAGACTGAAGTAAAGAGGAATAAGTGACTTACCCAGGGTCACACAGCTGTTAAGTGTATAAGGCCAGGTTTGAACTCAGGAAGATGAGTCTTCCGGACTCCAGGCCCAGCACTCCATCCACTATCCCACCTAGCTGCCCAGAAACAATTGGACTAATTATGATTGTAGGCAGGTCCTGCAAAACAGTAGAAAAAAGTTTCCAAGGAAAAAGAGTAGGAGATCTCAGATTAATAAGGAAGAGCAGGTGGAAAGGAGAAGAAAAAATATCTATTTCCAAACCAGTCCCTAGCAAGGCTTTCTGTGGCCTATGGAAAGAGTTCAGGCATGAACACCAAACAGAATCATTCCCCACCAACATCTGGAATTTCTTCCAGCAGCAGGATTCCATGCCAAGTGCCCTTCATCAGGTAGGGGGAAGTCAAGAAACCAGAAGTGGTAGAGCTACTCAATAAAGAAGCAAAATCTTCCCTGCTTTTATCCACTAAGGGAGGCCTCAGGAAGTACCACCTCCTCAGTCACTAGCCACAAATTCCAGGGGCCTTAAGAATCAGTTGCCCTAACAAGGAATATTTCTGACTAAAGCAACGGATGGGGGCATTGCCTGCCTTCATTGTTGGCTAATTTGGGGGGCAGGGGGAATTAAGATCTCCTTGCATTTTTTTTGGCCTGATCCCAAAAGGGAAGCCTGAAATAGGTTGACAACATTTTATCAGCACTCAAGCTCCTTCAACATCATAAATCCAACATCGTAAATGTCCCAGCATATCAGGGAGTAAAGAGATGAGCTGCAGAAGAGACTCCAAGTGAAACACCAGTCTCCTGGTTTACTCATTAATGCACACAATAAAAAAAACCAACCTCCCACAAACATAAGTCTACTAGGCCCTCCCTATCTCCCACCAGGATAAAGAACGGTTCTTTAAACAAACAAACAGAATCCTTAAAGGCTCAGCTTTTGAAAACTATTGGGCTTCCTCCTTCATTACCCCTATTTCCCCAACTCAACTTCCTATTTACCAGAAAAGAATTATGCCCAGGTCAATAGGAGAGTTTGATAAAGTCAAAAGAACACTGGAATCAAGAGTCAGAAAATCTAGGTTCCAGTCTTCCCATACCTTTTCCTTACTTGACAGTGTGACAGTGAACAAGTCACTTAATCTTTCAACCTCAGTTTCCTTGTCTGTAAAATGGGAGTTGAGAGGTTGTATTAAGTAACCTCTAAGGTCCCTACCAGCTTTAAAGCTATGATCCAATTACCCTTTTAAGTGGATCTGGGATTCCACCATTCTTCCATCATAGGGAAAACAGCCCATCTATGCCTTCTTATCACATGTAGTTTTTGTCTCTGTAAATTTCCCAAGGAAGATCACTTCTCAGCAATCACACTGTTCTGCTTGTACTCTATCACCCTCAAACCATCCCCACACCACAGTTAGCTTACATCGTGTCCCCAGGATACTGAAGTTCTGGTAGGTGAGTTTTTACTTTTCTTATCTGTCGTATAAGCAGGCCTCTACATCATGGCATTAGTACATCCATCCTTCCCCCCACTTCCTCTTTGTGTATAGTCTTCTCCCATTAGAATGTAAGCTCCATTAAGAACAGAAACTGCTTTGTTTGATTCTATCTGTATCCCTTGCTTCTATCAGGATCCCTGTATCCTGGGTGGACATAACTTAAAAAATGCTTGATCTATTCAGGGGTGGGGAACCTACAGCCTTAAGGGAATGAGGCCCCCATCCCTGATTCTATCTATCTACAAAACTTTAAGGAGATTCTGGATCCTTTAAAATTTTGTGGATGCCAGTGTAATACTTGGATGGGTCCATCCATGTATAAAGTTTATTAAGTTTCTACTGTGTACAGAGACACTGAGGGCAACAGAAAATTTGAATAAGATTTATTTTCCTCCTGGAGAAAATGAGAGTGAAGTAGGAAAATACAGGGTCATGCCCAGATAATTATAACATACCAGAACATTAGAGATCTACAAAGTGGTTATTTTATCTCATCAGCAAGAGATGAGGGAGAGAATCAGGGAAGTCTTCATCAAGGAAGTGAAATTTGAGTTGAGCCAACAGCAATTCTACAGGTGAGGGGGGAAAGAGCAGTCCAGGCGTAGAATTAAGTGTAACCAAAAATCAAGAAAAGAGCTGGGAAAATGCAAGGCTAGTTGACTATCAGAGAGGTGTTTGGTCTAGGTGAAGCATGAAGTACAATTTTTCTAATTGTCTTAACATGTAATTGGGGGGAAAGTAAATTTTATATAAAAAAGTTTTAAATAAAGTACATGGAAGAAAGTAATATGAGATACAGTAAGAAAGGTAGAGTAGTATCAGATGATCAGAGTCTTTAATTCCAGGCTAAGGAGTTTAAACTTTATTAGGTAGACAATAGAGAGCCACTGAAGATTTTTGAGCCAAGGAATGGTGTAGAATTGCTATTCCCCAACCACAGGATTGCATCTTCTGGAGCCCAGGCTATCTATCCACTGTACCTAGAATGTAGGTACATTCTATTTATTTCCCTTATTTCAATCTTTAGCTTCTTTAGCTCAATTCAGGTGTGAACTTCCAATGGGGAGTAGCTGTTAGCACTCTAATCTTACTCAATTTATAATGGACTTAGAAAAACCATTACAATGTGCATGGCTTTCTCACTCAAGGCAATTTACACAAAAGAAGTTTCTAAAAAAAACCAACAACACTATAATAAATGAGGAGCAGGATGGTTTCAGAAAAACCTTGGAAAGACTTACATGAACTGATGCAAAGTGAACAGAATCAAGGGAACGTTGTACCCAATTATGGCAATATTGTAGATGATGAATTGTGAATGACTTAGTTATCCTCAGCAATACAATGATCTAAGACCACTCTGAAGGTCTTGTGATTTAAAAAACAAATGCTAGCCACTTCCAAAGAACTGATGGAGTGTGAATGCAGATTGCCACACTTGTTTTACGTTATTTTTCTTGGGGTTTGGGGGTTGGTTGATTCATTTCTTTCGCAACACAGCTAACATGGAATGTTTTGCATGACTTCACATGTATAATCTATATCAAAGTGGTTGCCTTCTCAAGAAGGGGGTAGGGGAAGGAGAGGGAATTTGAAACAAAAAAATTTTTAAATAAATGTTAAGTTGTTTTTACATGTAATTGAGAAAAAAATTTAAAAACATTTCTTAAAAACAACATCAATTTACACAGGACCCAAAGGAGCCAGGAATAGGGTCTCTCCATTCTTCCCTCACTTCCTTTGTTGCTCTATCAATCAATGGTAACAAGAAGAGAGGTTTAGTGTATTGTTTTAAGTTGACTAACAACAGTTTACAAAAAACATTCTGCAAGAGAATCAACATTTTATATGTGTATATAATTATTTTTAGTTCAGATTTTAAGTTTTACATTTTCTCACCCTCCCTTTCCTTCCCCCTCTCCAAGATGGTATGCAATCTGATATAGGTTCTACTTACACATTCATATTAAACATATTTTCACATTAGTCATGATATAAAGAAGAATTAAAACTAACAGGAGGAACCATGAGAAAGAAGAAACAAAACCAAACCACAAAAGAAAATGAGAGCGCATCATATGCTTCTGTATTCAGACTCCAAAGTTCTTTCTCTGGATGTGGATAGTATTTTCCATCATGAGTCTTTTGGAGTTGTCTTAGGATCTTGCATTGCTGAGAATACCTAAGTCTATCAAAGTCAGTTATTACATCATGTGGCTGCTACTGTGTACAATGTTCTCCTGGTTCTGCTCATTTCACTCAGCATCAGTTCATATAAGTCTTTCCATGTTTTTCTGAAGTCTGCCTGCCCATCATTTCTTAGAGTACAATAGCACTCCATTATATTCATATACCACAACTTGTTCAGCCATTCTCCAATAGATGGACATCCCCTCAACTTCCAATTCTTGGCCACCACAAAAAGAGCTGCTATAAATATTTTTGTACATGTGGGTTCTTTTACGGGTTTTATGATCTCTTTGGGATACACACTTAGAAGTGGTATTGCTGGGACAAAGGGTACGCACAATTTATAACTCTTTGGGTATAGTTCCAAATCGCTCTCCAGAATGGTTGGATAAGTTCACAACCCCACCAACAATGTATTGGTGTTTCAATTTTACCACATCTTCTCCAAAAAATTTATCATTTTCCTATTTTGTCATGTTATCCAATCTGATAGGTGTGATGTGGCAACTCAGTCATTTTGATTTGAATTTCTCTAATCAATAGTGATTTAGAACATTTTTATATGACTATAGATAGCTTTAGTTTCTTCCTCTGAAAACTGCCTATTCATATTCTTTAACCATTCATCAACTGAGGAATGACTTGTACAATCAACATTTTTTAAAAAATGCAAACAAGAAGCTATATAACCAGAAACCACAGGTTGGTCACTTGGCAAGTATGATAAAAGCAAGCAGGCAGCCCACACATCCCCCTGGTATCTATCTACACCTTATTAAGAGCTCTAGAGGAAGGCCCCAGCTGGTTGACTGGATCCTGTAGAACTAAGGCAAGAAAGTATGGATAGGTTCTGATCTCTTCCACTAAACGTGAAAGAGCACTGAACCAGGCATGGGAGGCGCTAACCCTACCAAGAGATCACACATCCTTCAAATATGGAAAGCAGACACCACCAGCTCCAATGGCATATCCCATCTGGGTCAGTAAAAAGGACAGGTGTGAAGATGCATATGGGTCAAACAGAAGTCACTTTACCTCCTTAGGCCTCCATTTCTTCCATTTAAAATGAGGGGGTCGCACTAAACATCCTGAGGTCCTTTCCAGGGGGTTCTAAGTCTATGACCCTATGATCTTCTTCACAGAACAGTTAAGGCTTCCCCCTCTGGAAAAGACTCTGATTTCCTGGTCTGAGGAAAAGCCCCCAGGCATTCTGAAATGGATGTTTAGGAATTTTAACAGCAACTGAGCAGCAAAACACATTGAGACAGAGACAACTAGGTCAGGTGTGTCCCCAGAAGACAAGGAAGTCTAAATGGAGAAATCAGGATATTCTGGGAATTAAAATTCAGAAGAGCAAACCTATACTAGGCACATAGTTTCCAGAGAGCCCATAGAGCTTTAGCAAATCTGCAAACCTCACCTGCTCCCTCACTGAGGTTTTTTAGTAAGGTCAGGAAAGGTAGGGAGAAGGGAAAAGGTGAAATGTGTGAGACTTAAGATTTCCACTATGGTCATCTCCAGGAAGAATTCCTAAGTACTGCAGCGAACATAATCCCACCACCTAATCCCTTGTTTTGGAGCTTTTTGCTCTTTTTCCAAAGCTTTCATACATCATGGTCCACAAACAAAACAAAACAAAACAAAAAACCTGGAAGCTGAACAAAGCAAAGATTACTATTCTTTCTTCATGAGAGAACAGGCTTGGAGAAATTAAGCTTTCCTCTCAGGATCATGATCAATGGCAAAATTGAGACTAAAAACCAGGTCTCTCTTAGACTCCCGATCCAAAGTGTTTTTCTCTACAAACCACGCTGCTTACAGGTGCCTGGTGAGACGTTTCTGTCTAACTGGAGCGAAGAAACAGAGCTTGACATGCCAACCTGGGCTAAAGGTGAGAAACTTGGGTATACAATCCTGTGCTGACACAGATTTCCTTCCTCTTCCCCAGATCACTCTAGTTCTAAGGCTTGCTCACCTTCTAAAACCGACAGGTAACGGCAGTGCCTAGGGCTAGGGAAGGGGAGAAAGGAGAAATAATCCACCCATTGCAAATTCACCTCCCTCCCCTACTCCATGCCCTGGCAAGGTCTTATTTTTCCTCAGTGACCCCATTCGGGCTCTGAGTCAGATCACGGTATTAAGATCTTAAATGTCATCTAGTCCAAACTGCCCCCACACCCTCCAACTCTGTTTACCAATGAGGAAAATGAAACCAAGAGAGAAGTCAAGGGGCCTGCAAAGCTCAACTCAGTGGGTGCTCATTTCAACCTTCTAGGATTAATGAGCCTAAGAAACTTGAGAGTCCCTTTGAAACAAAACATTACAATCGTAGCGTTATTTAAACAAATGGGGTTAGTTTCTCTCTGTTGGATACAACAGGAAGACAACACTTACTCCTGGCTACACTCACTGTGCCTCTATTCCAAGTCCAACCAAAGCTGAGAAAATTCCAAGATCCTATAAACCTTCCTTTAGGACAGAGCTTGGATTAATGACTAAATGAAAACCTCAGAATTCTCATCACAGACCCTCAGTCCCTACCAGCTCTTGCAGGATGTAGTAAACTATATCTTCTTTACTCATCCCATAAACATCATCCTTGATACATATCCTTGAAGGACATCTCTGTCATGTTAGACTCCAGCTGTTACTGTAGCAGACTGAGGACCGGACGGGGAGTCTGGAGACTGCCATCTATAAAATGATTGAGTTAAACAAATCACCTCTAAAGTCCCTTCCAGCCCTAGCATCCTGGTAATACTTCCTGCCCCAAGGGAAATAAGAAGGCAAGTGGCTATTTGCGAAACTGGTACATGTATAGTCACATTAACACAACACAGGGTATTTACCCAACAAATAAGAAACAAAAACAAAAAAATTCTTCCCTTCTTGATTTCTGAAAATCCACATTTAAAGCTTTTTCCTTTAATTTAAGATTACAAGTGCCTTGAAAGCAGAGACTGATTCTTCTCTGTGTCATCCACCAAAATCTTCTTGGAGTTTCTGCCAATCCAATGGTCTTTTCTCAATCCTCGTGATCCTTAACCTCTATTCAGTCTTTGGCAGGTTTGTTTACCCTCTTGTCCTTGATACGCTCTAGGTTCTCTAGGTTTTTGGGATACCCCTTTCACCTGGTTTTACTCCTACTTACTCAACCACTTCTTCTCTGCCTCCTTTCCTCCAGATCATGCCCTGTCCCTTAGGGTTCTATTATGGGTCCACTTTCTCTTCCCCTCTATAGACTTTACTGAGTCATCTTATCAGCTCCCATGGTTTTAATTCCCATCTCTATGCTGATGGTTCTGAAACCAATTGTCTCTCACATCTCCAACTGCCTTTCAGACACCTTGAAATGGATGTGCAATGGGCATCTCAAACTCAAGAGGTCTAATACAGAACCCATTATCTTTTCCCCAAAACCCTCTTCCTTCTAAACTTCCCCATTACTGTGGAGGGCAACACCATCCTCCCAGTCCCTCTGTCTCACAACCCAGGAGTCTTCTTGGATCCCTCATTACCTCTCATCCCTCATACCCTAGCTTTTGCTAAGATATTAGCAAAAGGTTGATTTCACCTCTGCAACATCTCTCACATGTACCTTTTCCTTCTCTCCTTTGACACTGCCACCACTCTGGTGAAGGCCCTCATGACTTCACACCTACACTACTGGCACTAACCTGCTGGTGGAGATGCCTGCCTCAAGTCTCTCCCCATGCCAATCCAGTCACTAAAGTGATTTTCCTAAAGTACAGGTCCAAATCATGTCACCCATCTACTTAACAAACTCCAGTGACTTCCTCTAAGAGCAAATAGTAAATGGTCTGTTTGGGACTCAAAGTTCTTAATAACCTAGCCTTTACCTACCTTTCTAGTCCAGCCACACCTGCTTCCTGGTTATTTCAGCAACAAGACACTCTACCTCTTGGCTCTGAGCATTTTCTATGGCTGTCCCCGAAGCCTTGTAATGTTCTCCGGCCTGGTTTCTTTTAAGTCTCAACTGAAATCTCACCTTCTGCAGGAAGCCTTCCCTATTCACTCTTAATTCCTCTATTAGTTTTTCCTGCTTATCCTATATGTTGTTCGCTTTGTATATTTTTGTTTGCATATTGTTTCCCCCATCAGACTGTAAGATCCTAGAAGGCAGGGAACTGTCTTTTGCCTCTTTATGTATACCCAGTGCTTGGCAGAGTGCCTGGCATATGATAGGCCTTAATAAATGTTGAGTGACTGATGGACTGGTACAATAAAAGTTAGCGATGAGTCAAGAGCATGACTTGATGGCTTACTGTCTCTGCGGTGCATGAGTCGTCAGCAAGGTTGATTTGTTGAATTAAGTCTTAAATCTTTTTTATGTTTCAAGATGCAGCCCTGGAGAGAAGTGACTCCATTCATTACCCATAACTTACCAGGAATGAATTTGTGGAGAAAATCCAATAAGAAGGTTTGTGACTTGAAAATGTAGAGAGAACCAGAAAGCAGGGACAGGACAGAAAAGGGAGAAGAAACACTGGCAGAGGAGGTAAGGGGAGAAGCAGCAGATATAAAACAATGTTCCAAAAGTAAAGTTCACCTACTTTACAGTTTTGCCTGAGGTACAGGCAGATGGGGATTCAATAAGCATTGTTTAAGCCTTAGGGCAAGATGCTTAATGCACTCAATGGGTATTAAGCACCTACTATAAGCCCTAAATAAGCCCTAGTATGTGAGGCAAAGGAGGTACAGTGAATCAAGCACTGGATCTGGAGTCAGGAAGATCTGAGCTCAAGTCTGGTCTCAAACACTTGCTAGCTGTGTGATCCTGGGCAAGTCACTTAACTTTTATTTGCCCCAGTTCTTCATCGGGAGGAGAATGACATGACAAGCCACTCCAATATCTTTGCCAAGAAAATCCCATGGACAAACCACATAGAGTTGGACACAAATGAACATTATATGCCTTGTGCTAAGCACAGGGATACAAAGCAAGATAGAGGGAAAAAAATAGTCCAAGCTCTAAAGGAATACACAGTCTAATGTGGGGCAGGAGGAGGAGAATACGCAAACAGCAAAGGGAAGAGGGGTCAGGAAAGGCTTTAGTAGAACATAGGATACTGGGGATGGGGAAGGGGGAAGGGAGGCCTAGGAAAGGAAGCCATTCCCCAGTACTTAAGAACTGCAAACAACAACCACAAGTGGATAGAGTGCCGGGCCTGGAGTCAGAAGACTCATCTTCATGAGTTCAAATCTTGCCTCAACATTTACCAGCTGTGTATGACCCTGGGCAAGTCACTTAACTCTGTTTGCCTCGGTTTCCTCATCTGTAAAATAAACTGCAGAATGAAATGGCAAACTACTCCAGTATCTGCCAAGAAAACTGCAAATGGAGTCACAAAGAGTAAGACATGACTGAACAAGAGGAACAAAAGTGACTTACAGCTCCAAAGATCATGAGCTTAAGTCCTATCCTTTCAACACGTGGTCCAAATAAAAAGGCTTTCAAAAAGCTATTAGTTCCATGCTACTTACCACCCCCACCCCATTCCAAACTCAGAAAAATTATTGACTTAGGGTACAGATTGAGATACATATTTTTTGGACTTAACCAATTAGTATACTTGACTATGCTATTTTGTATTGGAGTTTTGTAATGAGTTTTTCCCCCAGTGAAGGGGAAGGTAAGAGGAAGAGAAAATAGATTTTGTTAATTGAAAAATATTTTTAAATAACTGGCTACTCCTTTTTTTTTAAGAATCAAGGCTCCCAAACAAATTATTTTAGAGGAAGAAGAGATTAGAAAGAACACAGTAAATGAGCAGGCGTCCCAATGAGTCCAATACTATATAGTAAGGTCCCAATGAGTCCAAAACTATATAGTAAGAATGATAACGTCTAGAACTGTGAGTTTTACAAAGTTCTATTATCATCCACATGACGAAACAGACTCAAGGGTGAAATGATTGCCTGTGATCATAAGATCACAGATTTAGGTCTGGCAGGGATGTTAGAGACCATCTGGTCTGATTCTTTCATTTTATAAATGAGGAAACGGAGGCCCAGAAACATGTAGACTCACCCAGGGGCAGAACTGAGATCTGAGATGACAAATGTAGCACTATTTCTGTGATGTCACACAGCTACCAGGTCACACACCCAGTGCCAGAACTAGAATGCAGATCCCTGATTTCAAGTCCATTACAGTGAGCCACCTTCCCAGAAGCTCCAAGAAGCAGAGGCTCTGAGCTATAGAGGACCCACCTCTGAGTCAATCCTAATGAAGTTGGGAGCTGTTACAAGGGACAGTCAGACAATCTGATCAACTTCTTAAAAGCTAGCTAAAGGAGCCCTAGAGGAAAGAAAAACTCAGAGGTAGAAATCTCTTTAGTTTAATGGACCATAAGCAAGTTAAACTGAAGAGAAGCCCATAGACCAGTTTGGCTGCTGTCTCCCCTACATTGTGGCTGGACTTAGAAACAGCACAGGCACATCCGGGCTTTACAGGGAGGAGACCAGCTGCTTCCCTGAACTTTTGGCTGAAATCCAGAGGCAACAGGAGTGTCTGAGGTCCAGCACTGATGACAGGCTGTCTTTAAAGACCTTTCTGCACACTGTAAACAGGACAGAACTCCTCTGAGTCTCTCTCTATCTAGTCCTACCATTACTGAATGCCCAGTTCAAATCCCACCTCCCTGCAGAAAGCCTTTTGTGACCACCACCTGCAGCCCACACTGATCTCACCTTTTTCTAAAATCATACCGCATCCCTCCTCCCACCCAACACACCCATCACATTCCAATCCATATGGCCATATGAATCTTTCTAAAGCACAGCCCTCACTGGCTCCTCCTTGCTTGCAAGATAGAATTCAAACTCTTCAGCCTGGAATTCAAGAACAGAATCACAGAAAAAGCACTGCACTTCAATGGACTGGATTCAGTTCAATAAACATTTATACCTAATATGTGCCAGGTACTATACTAAGCTGGAGGTACAAAGAAGAAAGACTATCCCTGTCCTGAAGGAACTCACAATCATAAAGAAAGACAACACATAAAAAGAAGCTGGAGGGAGGGGAATGACCGGAGATACCCAATCAGAAGCACCTTGTTCCTGGAGGTGTAATCAAGCAGAGCTGCAGATGGAAAATGGAGTGAACTGAACATCCAAATCTTGCCCTCTATAAAGGGAAAGCTTTGGGAGTGTAGTGCTCCACCCTCCAGCCCACCAATCAGAAGGAGGAGGAAGCTGGAGGACTGAGTTAGGTGGGGTTTTTTCCCTATTTTTTAAACAATTTTTTAAAATTTTCATTTCATTTCCAAATTGTCTCCTTTCCTCTAGCCCCTCCCCAACCCACTGAAAAGGCCCTCAATATGATATCCATTATACATGGGAAGTCATTTCCATATTAGCCATGTTGGGGGGATAAACAAGAAAAATAAAGTGGGGGAAAATATGCTTCAATCTGCATTCTGAGTTCATCAGCTCTCTCTTTGAAGACGGACAATGTTTTTCATCCTGAGTCCTTTGGAATTGTCAGGGAACCTTGTATAGACCACAGTAGCTAAGTCTTTCACAACTAATTGTCATTATCCTATCGGTGTTACTGTATGTAATGTTCTCCTAGTTCTGCTCAATTCCTTTTGCATCAGTTCCTGTTTTTTTCTGAAATTATCCTTGTCATCATTTTTATAGTACAAATATTCCATTACATTCATATACCACAACTTGTTCAGCCATTCCCCAACTGCTGGGCATCCCCTCATCTCCCAGTTCTTTACCAACACAAAAGAGCTGCTATCAATATTTCTTACATATGGATCCTTTTCCTTTTTTTATCTCTTTAGCATACAGACCTAGCAGTGGTATTGCTAGGTCAAAAGGTATATACAATTTTATAGCCCTTTAGATATAGTTTCAAACACTTCTCGTGAATGGCTTGACCAGTTCACAACTTCATCAACAGCGCATTAATGTACCTATTTTCCCCCACACCCCCTCCAGCATCTGTCATTTTCCTTTTCTGTCATGTTAATCAATCTGAAACTCCAATCCAAAACTGAGTCAGTTAGCATAATGAGATTTGAAGCGATCGGCTTTTCCTGGAAGGGTGCTGTGACCAAACAGAGCTACAGATGGAAAGTGGTGGTCTTGGTTTGAATGCCAGAAAATTACAACATAATTTTGGGCAGATCCCTTCAACTCTCTCAGTAGTAAAATGACAGAGCTAGTCTGTGTGCCCCAGACCAAAACCCTACATTCCCACATGTAGATTCTTAAGTTTTCAAGTTGGAAGGGACCTTAAAAATCATCAAGGCCCCTCATTTTATAGATAAGGAAATGAGACCCAAAGAGGTTAAGTAAATTGTCCAAGATCACATGGGCACTACAGAACTAGAAGCTGAACCAAGGTCCACTACCTCTATGACCCACATCATTTGCACCATGATGCTACTCCAGTGTAATCCTCACCATGAGTCAGACAGTCAACAAGCATTTATTAAGCACTAACTATATGCAGACATCTTGTTAATCATCAAGGATGCAAATACAAGCAACTAGAATGTAAGTCCCTTGCTCTTGAAGTTTATATTCTAATGGGAAAAGACAATGCATAAGAAAAGAAAGATTTTTTTTTTTAAAGTGAGGGTAGCTGGTGGGAGAGAGAAATGTTGCAGGGTGAGAAAGATGTAGGCAGCAAGGGACCTTCCAGGGTTAAAAGGAAGCTAACACCTGCTGAGGTCCAGAAGCAGAGCTGGACAGGACACAAAGATATCACAGGCCTGGGCCCTTGGGAAGGACATACCAAAGACAAGGGGGCCCAGGGACATGGGGATGTTCTAGGGGGAGAAGGCAAAGTCTGGGGAGTCGGAATCAGAGCTGTTGTCCTGAACTCCATTCTTCAAACTCCCATAAAATGCTTTCCCTCTCAGCCTCTAATGGCACTTAGAGCCTGCACTTTATTTTGCCTTTCTTATTTCCCAGGCTATATTGCAAACTCAAAAGAGCAGAAGCCTTGCTTAATGCTCCCCACACTCCATCACCAGCCTTGTACAAGACAGACATCAGAACAGAGAAGTCAACCTGAAGGGGTAAGAAAACACTGCTGCTCCCCCGGCTTCTGGGGGACTATGGCTGTCACTGGCTTCTTACAGTTATTTTCTCTAGCTCACTACCCAAGGTCATGATCAGGAGTTACCAGATAAAATGAAGGGATCAGGAGGTGATTTTTAAGGTCCTATGCAGCTGTAATGTTCTGTTCCTCTACTATATAAACTCTCCACTGATAAACAGCAAGGGGAAAAAATCAATACCATTTGTCTAAGGTGAGGTTATAGCTCTCTCCCTTACCCCCACTCCCTTCCCAGTTCCCGGGTTGATTTAAATGTGCAATAAAAATCAGCTGGTTTGTTTCCTTATCTATGAAGAACCAAGGTATCACACTGCACAAATTCAGAATGACAGAAGACTCCAGCTCTCACCCACCCTTCACAGGGGACCTCAGACAAGTCTCCCACCCCACCCCCAACTGGGCAGCCTCCAAGGAAAGAAAGAATAAGCTCCTCCTTCTCGTTGTTATTAAGATGCCCCTCCTGGAGCCTCCCTTTCTCGCAGGGTCCTCTCCTCCCAATGCAGTTCCTGGAAAGGGAAACAAAATTCATCTCCTACACCAAATTGCTTCTCTATTTAATTGCTCCTCCAATTATTTCCTCAAGCCAGGAAATAAAGGACTAATCTCAAAAAGAAAATGGGAATTTAAGCATATTATTTTCCCCCTTAACTAGGAATCAAGTTCTTTCCTTAGATCCTCCAATGGATTTTCCCTATAATTAGCTACGTGTCTTAAGTAGGCAGATTTTTTCCCCTCTCCAGACAGTTTAAATAAATACTGCTTTTCACAAATCTGTGAGTAAAGGGACTCTGCTTAGACTACTCCACCCCACCCATTATGTCCTGGCAAAGGTTCTCTGCATCATTCCTGCATTTATTGAATGCAGGCTACGTACAAAGTCCTGGGCTAATAGCTGGAGGGGAGGACAAAAGGCAGATCCTTGTCCATAAGAACCTACAGGGCTAAACAGAATGTGATCAGGGATATAAAAGTTAGAAGAATTTTATGGCAGTTGAGAAGGGGGAGAGGTAGAAATCATGTCTATCAGGGTAGAATGACCGGAATAATTTGTATTAGACTGAGTTTCATGAGGCTAGGGATCGCTTTTAAATAATAAGTATTGTTAACTAGTTGCTAAATTTAATTTGTGTATCTCCCTAAGGCCTCCACCTACCATCCGATCATCTCTTACAGAGCTTTATATGTAGATTACTTCAACTATGATCTCATGTGTATGGAAACTTCCTTCCACTGTTCCGATTGCAAGCCACTACTGTGTAATTATTGTCTTTGGTTTTCCAGTACACGACAGGTAGATACCATATTCATGGCTAATATTCATATATTGCTTTAAAGTTTACAAAACACTTTGCATATATTAGTTTTTGATTCCCAAACAACCCTGTAAGGCAGTGCTATTTAGCATATTTAGCATCCCCATTTTACAGATGAGGAAACTGAGATTGACAGAGATTATGACTAGCCCTAGTTCACACAGGAAGTATCCATCCCAGTCAGGATTTGAATGCAGGTCTTTTTAACTCTGAGACCAGCGCTGTACCCACTATGACACTTGTATATAGTGGTATTTAATACAGGTTGGCTGAATTATTTTGCCTAAGGTGGATACATGCTTTACTTCAGCTGTGACCACAGTGCTTGGTAAGAGAGATTCATGTATCAATGAGCACTTAGGAAAGGATTCTAAGCTCCTCTCCGACTTAGAACACACATTATTTTCTTGAGTAGCACCTGAAAGTAAGGCAACCACGTGGACCAAGAATTCTGACAGAGACTCTGATGATGTTTTACCTACAGTGTCTTTGCATTCATAAGATCACTGCAGAGACTGGACCCCTCTTTTCAGTCATTCTAAGTCTGTATCTAAAAGGATTAGTACCTACCCCACTCATCATACTGACAAGCTTCCAAGTCAAGTAGGGAAAGTTTTACTTCTTTATTTCTTCTGGCAAAACACACCCAAGGAGAGGGGTCTTGATCCTAAATCCCAGCCAAGCAACCTGGTTTTACCACTGAACTATATGACCAGTGTAGTTCAGTTGTTTTTTGGTTGTGTCTAACCCCATTTGGGGTTTTCTTGGCAAAGATCCTAGAGTAGTTTGCCATTTCCTTCTTCAGCTCATTTTACAGATAAGGAAACTGAGGCAAACAGGGTGAAGTGACTTGCCCAGGATCACACAGCTAATAAGTATCTGAGGCCAGATTTGAACTCAGGAAGATGAATCTTCCCTGACTCCAGACCCCAGCACTCTAAGCACTGTAGAACCTCCTAGTTGCCCTGTATATGCTCAGTGGGGAACTACTGTGACCTTTAGCTTTCCAAATTCTTTCCCATTGCAATATTAAAACAAATGGGGCAGGGAAAGGGGATGATATCTAAGCTAATAGATTGTGAGGTCCCTGAAAGCAGGGACTGTCTTTTGTCTCAGCATTTGGCACACTGTCTGGAATATAGTGGGTGTTTAACAAATATTTATTGACTATTAACTGAAGTTGTGACTGCTAGATAGGACCATGGACAAGAGAATTGAAATTAGCCAAATAAAAGCTCAAGTCAGGGATGGCTTCATTTTTAAATTTTTATCCATAACACTTAGAACATGGTATTTATTCATCATGAAAGGGACCTTAGAGATCACTTTACCTTGTCCAAACCCCTTCTTTTGCCACAAGGAAACTGGGGGAGGGGGAGAGGGAGGATGAGGAGAAGAGCCCACCACCAGGCCATTTCTCTTGGATAATCAATCAATAAGTTTATAAAGCTGATTTTTATGCTAAGCACTGAGGATACAAAGAATGGCCACGAAAAATTTTTATGTCACTTCTCAAGGAGAAAGCTCCAACACTTTAGCATTAGACAAACTTAATTTTAACCTGGTAGTAATAAAGGGGTAGGGGAAGGCAGGACAGGGAGAGAGAATGAGGAGAAGCATAGTTTGCTCCTAAATTATGCAATGAGAAGTCCATTTTTCTAGAATGTAAACTTAGAAAAAAATCAGTGGGACTTGGAAAAGAGCTGTTTCCCCACACCTGCAGGTGTTTGTCTCAATTCTGCAATTCACACTAGAAGCCCAGCCATTTCATACATGAATGACTGCCAAGTCAGAAACCTCAACCCTAATCAATGAATCATGTCAATAGCTTGTGTTTTTATAATATTTCAAAGTTTACCAAAGACTCTCCTCACAACCACCCTGTAAGACAGGAGTGCAAGGTTCATCATCATTATTTTACAGATGAGAAAACAGACTCCAGGAGTTTCGCTTGTCCAATGGCACCAACCAGTAGGAGTGGGATGAATGCTAAGATGGAGGTCTCCTAAACGTTCCTGATCACTGACCCTTTTCCACTCTAGCCTAGTACATATGAGGGTGCAGGACTCGGGGAGAAAGTTTATTAGACTTCCTATAAAGATTTAAAAGTCTGTTCCAGTATTTCTCCCTCCATATACTGCCCCTCCTCTTTTTGGCTTCTCTTACCTCTGCTCTCCCCAATAATTTCCATCTCCCTCCCATTCTAAATTTGCATCGCAAAGAGAAAGACAGCAGATCTGATCACCCCAGATAAGAGTGGCCTGTAGAGAAGCAGAACCCAAGAGATAAAGGGTAGAGGGATGGAGGAAGAAGGTGATAAAAAGCATTCATTTCTAAGCATTAAGACAAGGTAATATCATGAATTCAAATTCCATCTCCGCCCTTTCTTTGATGAATGAACATGAATAAATGATTTCATTTTTCCAGGCCTCAGTAGTCTCATTTGTAAAATTATACTACTTTCACTGGGGTCATCTCCAGTCATCCTAATGAATATCCAATCACTGGATCCAGGAAGTGAGCCTGGTGACCTTGCATAGCCCTCCCTCACTCAAAACAAAGTCAAGTGCAAGTCATGATCATTTCTCTGATGGCATGGTCTTCTTTGGCAATGAAGGATGAACACAACTACTTTCACTACCTATCTCATAGGATTATTATAAGGCAAGTACCTTGTAAACCTTTAAATTATGGATAAATGTTTTTATTAGGTGAAACATAGAAAAGCAGAGAAAAAGCCAACTCTGTAACCTTACCCAAACAATCCAGTTTTCTAATACCAGCTTGGCTACTTGCGTGTCAATTGACCCTTTGGCCTTTGTTTCTTTTTCTGTCACTTGAAGAAGTTAGAGTAGAACATCTCAAAGTTCTCATCCAGTGCCCAAACACTATGATTCTATGGTTCTTGTAAACACTTTTACTTACTCCAAGATCAGAGATAAATAACACTTCACTAGCCCTGCCCTTTTCCCACTTATGTCCACTCTGGGGAAAACCCTGAAGACAACATTAGGAAGTTGAGGGGCAGATTGAGATATCTATGACAGATGGGTAGACAGATTTCTCCCCCCAAAAAAATTTCCTTGCTAAATTGGAGAGAATAAGGGTTTCACATTGATCTTGAGCCAGTGCCTCTACATGATTTGATTTCACAGCAATGGGGAATATTCAGATCTTCATTATTACTCTTCAGTCATGTCTGACTCTTTGTGACCCCATTTGGGGTTTTCTTGGCAAAGGACCATTTCCTTCTCCAGCTCATTTTACAGATGAGGAAACTGAGGCAATCAGGGTTAAGCGACTTGCCCAGGGTCACACAGCCAGTAAGTGTCTGAGGCCAGATTTTAACTCAGTTCTTCCTGTCTCCAGGTCTGGCACTCTGCCACCTCACTACCCCCTCCATGTGAAGAAGCCAGATATGTATAGTCTAGAGCCATGCATCCCCATATCTTGGGTAAAAGGTATTCTGGAATATATATTATGCTTTCATCTTCAGGCCTGGCCTTGCTTGGGGTTTATGGTAGAGGTTTTCAGGGAATGGCAACCAATGACAAGAAACAGAGAAGGAAGAATGCTGGACAGTGGAATCATTTTCCAAAAACTTCCTTGAAATAAAATGTGGATTTGGGGATAAATCCTTTACAAAAGTTACCTTCTCTCAACATCTCAAAGAAGGACTGAGCTTAAGGGACCAAACATCTTACATCCTCCTTGGTTTCCTTGATTTTTTTCAGAATATCTGAGATATCAACACAAGAAACATTCCACAAAATGCCACCCAGTATTTTCAGGCATTCAATAAATCCCAAGGAGAGAGAGAAGAAGAAATAAAACAAAACAAACCTCTAGCACTTCAGGATAAGAAACATCTGCTAGTGAAAAGCTGGAGGGTTGAGGGTAGACGATAATAACCAGTAGGCTTGGATTCTTGTCCAGGCTCTACTCCTCTCTAGCCAAGCTAAGCAGCTTAATCTCACTGGACTTCAGTATCCTCATCTGTAAAATGAAGAAATCTGACCGAAGTAATCGTAAAGTCCCATCAGGTTTATATTCTAAGACCCTATAGCTTCTTGATCCTCAATTTCCTCATCTATAAAAGTGGGGTTCTAACTTTTGCCCTGTATGCTTCACTGGGATGTTAAGGATCAGATGAGATGATAGGTGTAGATTATAAAGTGCTTTATAAACATGATGAGTAATAGGCCAGGTGGCTGCTATTTACAGCAAGGAAAATGAGACAAATGCCTACTCCTACCTACAAAGAGATAACAGATGCCCTTCTCTCTTTTTTCAAGTAAGAATCCTAATTTACAAGGCAGATCTTTCTTGTGAGGAAGGCATAAACCTGAGGCAGCATTGGTATAGTGAAAATAGCACAGTAGTCAGGAGACCAGGTTTTAGCCATGGAACCTCAGGCAGGTGACTTAACTTCACCGGACCTCAATTTTCTCACCTGTGAAATGAGAGTTGGGCTAGATCTCTATTGTCTTTTCCATCTCTATAATATTATGTTAATCCCAGAATCAAAGAATTGATGGAAACACATTAACTCTTTGAGGCGTCATTGAGGAAATTGTATCATAAATTCAAAGTTGGAAAGGATCTTGTTTTATATAGCAGGAAAATTAAACCCAGAGAGGTCAAGTAATTTGCCCAGGATCACAGAGTACCTTAGCAGCAGGGCTGTGACTTGAAGCCAGGTGACCTGTACTCTGATCTAGTGTGCCCATCTATTTCACCTGGTTGCCCCTCCATCATATCACATGCCATGTGTGTGTGTGTGTGTGTGTGTGCGTGAGCACACATGTGCATATTTTGCAAAGGGGAAGAGATGAAACTAAATTAAATGCACATCCTTCACACATTTACTTTTAAAATACCCTTCTCAAAGAAGAATAATAAATTAATGCTTGGAGGATTAAAAAAAGTATCTTCTCCAAATCACTCCCTAAGCAGCATTCCAGAAAACAGCTAAGATTGTATTCAATCTGTCTCACGACCTGGGTTCCTACATGACTAGTTTCATACCTCAGTCTTCTGATATTCTCCAGAACCTTAACCTTCAGCTTGTCCTTTTTGCTCCAACATAGCCAAAGTATCAAGGAAAGAAGAGCAGGGAAGTCACAAACTCTTGGTATCAGGGTTGGGGGTTTTTTGTTTTCCATTTCAACAGCCAGTCCATCAATAACCCCAAAGAAAGGTCAATGACAGTCCCTATTCTCATGGACTTTACAGTCTAATGGAGGAGATAATATATAAACAGCTATCGACAAACAACACAGACACAGGATAAATGAAAAGAGAATTACAGAAAAAGTCTACCATTAAGGGAGATCAGAAAAGACTTCTCATAGAAATTAGGGTGGATTTTTAGCTGGGACTAGAAGGAAGCCAAGAGATGGAGATGAAGAGGGAGAGCATTCCAGACATAAGGGACAGTCAAAGAAAATCCCCTGGAGTCTGGAGATAGATGGAACAGAAAGGAGGCCAGTGTCTCACTGGATCAGAGCATATGGTGGGTATTAGAACAATGGGCAGCTAGAAAGTGCAATGGATAGCATGCCAGGCCTGGAATCTGGAAAATGCATCTGTGTGAGTTCAAATCTGGCTTCAGACGCTAACTGTGTGACTCTAGGCAAGCCATAATTATTTGCCTCAGTTTCCTCATCGGTAAAATGAGCTGGAGAAGAAAATAGTAAATCACTCCAGTATCTTTGCCAAGAAAATCCCAAGTAGGGTCACAAAGAGTTGGGCATGATTGAAAAACAACAACAATAATAAAATAAATATTACAATAAATAATAAAATAAAAATAATAATACAATTTAAAATAAAAAGGTATGAGGGGCCAGACTGTGAAGGCCTCTGAATGCCAAACAGTAATAGGAGCCAATGGAGTTTGTTGATGGGAGGAGGAAGGGGCACGTGACATATTCAGATCTGTTTTATTAGGAAGATTAATTTGACAGCTGAGTCCAGATGGACTGGAGTGGAAAGAGATGAAGTAGGAAGACCTATCAGGAGCATCATCATCTACCATATACACAAAACTGTGCCAAGTACTAAGGATAGAGAAGTTTAGAAGAAACAGCTCCCGCTTTCAAGGAGTACATTCTATCGTGGAAATAGGGATAAGCACTGACCCTGTGATTTCATTTGTATAAGGAACTCAAAAATGAAAAGCCTCCCTCCATAAATTCAGGTTGGCACCTTTTCAACAACTTGAAGTCTTAAAGGGAGGCACAGAGAAGTCAAGAGACTTTTCCAAGATCACACAGCCAGTATGCATGAGAACAACCTTAAGGCCAGGTCTCCCGGGCTGTGAGACCAGTTCTCAATCCACACTGCCTCTCTACTGAAGAGATACAAGATATAACAGATCACTTTAAAAATGAAATGGGAATAAATCATTTCTAAAGTCCCTTCCAGTTCATATTCCAGGAAGGTATTTACTCTTACTATGGTTGTTGTACATTTGTTTTAGTTGTGTCAGACTCTGTGACCCCATTTGAGGACTTTTTGGCAAAGATACTGGAGTAGTTTGTCATTTCCTTCTCTAGTTCATTTTACAGATGAGGAAACTGAGGCAAACAGGGTTAAATGACTTGCCCAAGGTCACAAAATCAGTAAGTGTCTGAGGCTAGATCTGAACTCAAGAACATGGGTCTTACTGACTCCAGGCCTGGCATTCTTTCTATTGAACCAACTAGTTGCCCTATTTACTCTCTCAGCTTCTTTCAATGGATAATTTCACTTGTTTAAACCCAAAAAACCACAATGGCCTTAACTCAGCAGGATATTTAGATTTCATTCATTTATTCAGTTATTCATTCATTAATTCAGGCGGAGCACATGAAAACTTCATTCTTTGTTTCAATAATTATTGATTCTATAAATGGCAAGGGGATGACATTGTGTGGAGCCATAAGGAAGAACCCTAGATCTGATGTCAGAAGACTGAGGTCTGAATCCCAGCTCTGCCTCTTACATCCCGTATGGTGATGGGCAAGTCACTTAGCCTCGCTTGGACTCAGTTTCTCCATCTGTAAAATAAGGGGCTTGGACTCTCAGGTCCTTTGCAGGCTAGAGAGTCAGGTAATGAGGGGGAAGAGGGAAGGGCACTACAAAGGGTATTCATCGGTACAATGTAACAGAAAAGGCTACAATGCATCTTCTTTGTATTTCTATAGTAGCAGAGGTGTATCCAAAAGGCAACACATTGTTACCTAGATATGAATTTCACTTGCAAGAGATTTAAACTTCCCAAAAGATTTAGTTTCTAACAAAGCAGCCCCAACTCCACAGAGTAATTAATGTCAGCATCTGTTTATGACCTTTTGAATAAGTTGTGCTATTCTGAAGGCAAAGCTGTTAAACATGTTAGAGAATATAATTAACAGGATAGAAAAAAATCTGAAATTAGATCTCTGGCTAATTAAAAATGTTTTTTTTTTCCTCCAGCAAACCTCTCTTAAGACTGCCATATTTGATCACACTTAAGTTTCTGCTCTTCACACTACTGTGGGTCCCTCCCCACCATTACCAACCCTTAAACTTTAAGCTTTAAGACCACAGGAGCTTGTGAAAGAAAACCCTTTATAAGAAAGCACAATTACAATCTGGTACTGGCTAAAAATAGAGTGGTAGATTAAGTGGAATAGATTAGGTAATACATTGTAGTAATTGACCATAAAATACAGTAAATGATAAACCCAAAGATCCAAGCTTTAGGGACAAAAACTCATTATTTGACAAAAATTGCAGGGAAAACAGTATGGAAGAAACTAGGTATAGCCAACACCTCACACCATATATCAAGATAAGGTCAAAAATGGGTATATGATTTACATATAAATCATGGTGCCATAAGCAAATTAGGAGAGCATGGAATAGTTTACCTGTCAGATCTATGGAGAAGGGAAGAATTTAGGATAAAAAAAGATACAGAGCACTGTGAAATTTTATAAAATCAGATGACTTTGGTCATATAACATTAAAAAGTTTTTGCACAGACAAAACCAATGCAACCAAAATTAGAAGGAAAGTAGAAAACTGGGAGATGGGGGTGGGAAAATTTTGCCCTAGGTATCTATGATAAACACCTCATTTCTCAATTATATAGAGAACTGAGTCTAATTTATAAGAATACAAGTCATTCCTCAATTGATAAATGGTCAAAGGATATGAACAAGCAGTTTTCAGAAGAAATCAAAGCTATCTATATTCACAAGAAAAGATGTTCTAAATCACTACTGTTTGGGAAAATGCAAAGTAAAACAACTCATATCTATCAGATTGGCTAATATAACAAAAAAGGAAAATAATAAATGTTGGAGGGGATATGGGAAAACTGGGACATTAATACACTGCTAATGCAGTTATGAACTGAACCAACCATTCTAGAGAGCAATTTAGAACTATACCAAAAGGGCTATTAAACTGAACATGCCCTCTGATCCAACAATACCACTATTTGTTCTATATCCCAAAGACATCCAAAACAAAGGGAAAAGAACCTACTCTTATGAAAATACTTATAGAAACTCTTTTTGTGGTAGCTAAGAATTGGAAATTGAGAGGAAGTCCACCATTTGGAGAATAGCTGAACAAGTTGTGGTATATGATTGGGATGGAATATCATTGGGATGGAATATTACTGTGTTATATGAAACAACAAGCAGGATGGTTTCAGAAAAACCTGGACTTACATGAACTGACGCAAAGTGAGATGAGTAGAACCAGAACATTGTATATAGTAACCAAAATGCTGTACAATGAAGAACTGTGAACAACTTAGCTCTTCTCAGCAATACGATGGTCTAAGATGATCACAAAGGTCCCATAATGCTATCTGCCTCCAGATATTGTGTGAATGCATATTGAATCATACACTGTCTTTTTTATCTTCTTGTACAAAATGATTAACATGGAAATGTTTTACATGATCACACATGTATAACCTATAACAGTTTGCTTACTGTCTCAGGGACAGGGGAATGAAGGGAGGAATGGATAGAATTTGGGATGCAAAACTTTATTTTAAAAAATGTTAAAAATCATCTTAACACATAATGGGAGAATAAAATATTTTTTAATAAAGAAAGGAAGCACAATTTTAGAAGAATAAAATTTCCAACTAAGACCTTTAGGGATTTAGTCACTTAATTTCTGGTATGATAATTGATTCTATTGGTCAAAATTAATGTATAGAGAGCTAGCTACATGTAAAAGAGAGATGGCATCCCCCACTAAAGCTCTCCTCTGATGGGCATGGAGGTGACCCTTGGTCTCAAAGGCTATTCCAACAGAAATTAAAGTCTAGTAGGTCCTTCTGAGCTGAGAAACAAACACTATCAAAACTCTCCTCCCCGGTTACCAATCCTCTATACATGTTGGATTCTTGCATTAGAATGTAAGCCCTTTTGAGCGCAGGAGCCTGTCTTTTTTGACTTATTACAATATCTAGCACATTATGTTCAATTAATGAGTAGTAGTAATAGTAGGAGTGTCAGTGACAGTGGTGGTGGTGGTGGTGGTGGTGGTGGTGGTGGAGGAGGAGGATCTATCTAGATTCCAAGTTTTCACTAGTTATATGATCTTAGGCAAGTCAGGACTTTTCTGTTCCTCAGTTTTCTCTTCTCAGATGGAGTATAATCAACTGGGACCTGCTGATTTCATAAAGATCACAGGATCATAGATTTAAAGCTGAAAGGAACCTGTGTGGTCGTTTATTCCATAGTTGCAAGAAATCCGAGGCCAAGAGAAGTGAAGGAAAGTGACTTGCCCAGGATCATTTAGTAGGAGCAGAGCCAGAATTCCAAATCCCACTCCTGCAACTCCATTTCCAGTGTACTATGCTGCTATGAAAATAAGATGACATGCCAACACTTAGGCAGCAATTCAAAATTTATAGAGCATTTTATATGCATTATTTTATTTAATCCTTACAGCAACCCTGTCCAGGTACTGTTACTCCTTTTTTTTTTTTATAGATGAGTGAACTGAGTATCTGGGAGGTTAACTGACAAACAACTAGGAAATATCAAAGGTGGCTGCAAATTCACTGCAAGTTTTAAGTTCAACACTCCTTCCATGACCCCATGCTGCCTCACATATGTGAAGGCACTTTATGAATGACAAAGCATATCTTATAAATGCAATATTATAACTACACTAGATCATAAGCTCGTGGATGGCAGGGAGTCTTTGACATTCATTTCTGTATTCCCCCTCCCAGTGCCCTGTACATGGTAAATGATGTTAATTACAGTAAATGAGCTCCATTTGTGGCTTGAATACAGGCAATTCTCTCTGGGCTTTCATTTCCCCATTTTTAAAATATACTTAGAATTCTAGATTATTTTATTTTATAAATATGCTGAGAGTTCTAGAGGCACAGCTAAGTGGTATAGTAAATAGAGTGCTGGGTCTGGAGTCAGGAAGACCTGAGTTCAAATCCGATCTCAGACTCTTTCAGTTTCCTTATCTGTTAAAATGATCTGGAGAAGGAAATGGCAAATCACTCCAGGATCTTTGCCAAGAAAACCTGAAATGAGGTCATGAAGAGATTTAATAATCCAAAGAGCCCTAGACTTGGAAGGGGCCACAGGGGCCATCTCAACCAAACCTCTCATTTAACCAATGAAGAAAATAAGGCCAACAACACTTGTCCAAGACCACATTAGAAGTCTCAGAAACAGGCTTTGATCCTAGGTTCTCTAATTTCAGAGCCAGCACTGAAGTGATTTCCTTCATATGTATACTCCTTCCATCACAGGTGGTAACTTCTTTATGACTGTGAGCTAAACCATCAGTTCCTCAGGGTAGGGGCTGTCTTTTGCCTTTTTCTCTCTACAGTACTTAGCACAGTTCCTAGAACATAATAGGCACTTAATAAATGGTTACTGACCAACTGACTGCCTATGATTTGGTAAATGTCCTAGCCAAAAAATTCCTCACCAGCACCTGGTGTGGGGCATCTCTCTAACCTTAACTCAACTGATTGATTCTCTGATGAAGGAAATACACCTGGTCACAGGGCTCATCCTCAAAATCGTTTCTGCTTGACAGGACCTGTTTACACAATGTTTGAGAATCCAGGGCCAATATTACCTTGCCAGAGTAGGATTTTAATGGAATTGATAAAATAGGGACAGTAATATTCATACTGCCTAGAGTGAATGGGTATGGTGAGATTTCTATGAGACTACAGAAGTAAACTGCCAAATGCTAAAGGAATAAGAGATTATTAGACAGTAAATTTTTGGAGTGCAGGAATTGTTTTATTTTATGATCTTGGTATTCCCAGCACCTGGGGCAATGCCTTTTGCATTCCATTTGTTGTTCAGTTGTTTCAATGGTGTCTCACCCTTCATGACCCCATTTGGAGTTTTCTTGGCAAAGATGCTAGAGTAGTTTGCCATTTCTTTCTCCAACTCATTTGACAGATGAGGTAACCAAGGCCAACAGGGTTAAGTGACTTGCCCAGGGTCACACAGCTTGTAAGTATCTGAGGCTAGATCTGAACTCGGGTCTTCCTGACTCCAGGACTAACACTCTATCCATTGTACCATCTCCCTGTCTTGCCTTATACAAAGCAAGTACTTACAAATGCTAGTTGATGAATGATAAGGGATCATCACGCCAAGTGTCAAACCTCATTGGGAACAAAGGTAAATCACAGAAAAAAGAGTGAAGAATTACATCAAAGGACCCAGTCCGAGCTCTACCACTAAGTCGTACAACTCCAGGCAAGTCACTTAACTACTCACCATCAGTTTCCCCAACTTTAAAATATGGATAATAATTTCTGCCCTGTCTACACCTCATTGATATGAGTGAGGATCAAAGAACGAGTTAGTGCGTGTAAAGAATCTTTGTAACCTGAAAAGGCTCTAGAATGATGTTGGGACTTCAGTCTAAGACCATAGATGAAGAAGGCATCGTAAACTGGGATAAACAAGTACTGAGCTAACGATATTGCCTGGCCGCTTTCAGACACTGTCTTTCTGTGTGTATGTTTGTATTTGTGTGTGTGTGTGTGTGTGTGTGTACTCATAGTATATCTATATTTACATCCCTGTGACAAGGTTGATTTCTTCTGTTTCTGTGTCTCTGTCTCTGTATTCCTATCCCTCAAAAAATCAGATTCAGCAAAAAGTTCGCAATGTGAGTGTTCTGGTTAATAGACACTTCACTGTCTTATGGTAGTATTACTTCCAAAGGGACTACATCTACCTCATTATCTTCAAGTGGAACATCTGTCTGTGAGATTAGCTCCAGCAGCACAACACAAGTGACTCCCCACATCATTCTTTTTCATCCTTCATTTTCAAAGAGGACCAATGATTTCACAGGGTGATGTCTTGACTTTGGTGTGAATTGGATTGAAGCAAGCACAGTTGCACAAAGTCATCAGCTCTCTCTCTCTCTTTCAAAGTCATTGAAGTCCAATGGCAAGACAAAGTCAAGTCAGCTGGCAATGACTTGGATGCAGTGGATGTGATTCCCCAGGTAATTACCAGCATAGAGTCATCAGAGCCAGAGCAAAAGGAGACTCCAGGAGGATACTTGTCAATTCTACCTCTATAATATTTCTCATGTCTGTCCCTTTTTCTATAAAGCCACCACCCTAGTTGGGCCCTCACTGCCTCTCACCTGGACTACTATAGTGGCCTCCTAAATTAAAAAAAAAAACAAAACAGGTCAGACTATGTCATCCCCCTGCTCAATAAACTCTAGAGCTTCCCTGTTGTCTCTAGGATTAAACACAATCTCCTCTACCATTTAAAAAGTTTTATACTCTGGCTCCAATTACCTTTCCAGACTAATTATATATTGCTCCCATTCACAAACTTTCTAGTACAGTCATCATAAACTTTCTCGTTGTTCCTCACAGACTCCAGGACTTTACATATGTTGTCCCCTATAAAGGACAGTGCTCATTAGTCATGATCATCTTTGAGAATTCCTATCTTCCCCCAAAGCTGAGATCAAATGTTCCCTCATAGAGGAAGGCTTTACTGATTCCCTGAGTTACCCAGTATGTCCCCCTAATCCTAGGAAATTACCTTGTATTGTATTTACTATATACACAATATTAATTAATTAGTATACACATAGTATATAGGCATGATAGATAAAAAGATGATAGATAAATCCTTATATGTGTATATGCTATTTTTATCACACAGTGTAGGCTCCTTGAGGGTAGAAAATGTTTCATTTTTAACTTTGTATCCCTAGAGCTCAACATAGACATCTAAAGTTTATTGATTTATAGGGCAGTGTGGCTGTGGTCAGATTGCTGATTGAGAATTCCAATCCAAACAGAAATTATTAGTTGTTTTCAGTCATGTCCAACCAGGATGTCCCAGTACCTGGGACAGTGCCTTACACATTTGCAGTTGTTATTCAGTTGTTTTAGTCATGTCCATCCCACTTTTCATGATCCCACTTGGAGTTTTCTTTGCAAAGATACTGGAGTGGTTTACCATTTCCTTCTCCAGTTCATTTTATAGGTGAGGAAACCAAAGCAAACAGGGTCAAGTGACTTGCCCAGGATAACACAGTAAGTGTCTAAGGCTAGATATGAACTCATGAAAATGAGTCTTCCTGACTCCAACCCTGGCATTCTACCCATTGCACCACCTAGATTCCTCTGAACAGAAATTAGCTACACCTTTATCAAATAGCACAGTCAAGAGTTGACTAGACTGGTTTCTCTCTGTGGTTTACAAAAGTTCTAAAGGCTCTAGAATTTTGTTTATTTGGGTAGGAGGTGTAGGACCCTCCATAGTTTGGCCCCCATCTACTTTTCCAAGCTCATCTCTTATTATTCCCCTATACATTTACACCCATGGTATAGTCAAACCAGCCTGCTCACTGTCCCACATACAGGGCTTGAGCACTGACATCTTTATGTCTTCACTCACCTGTTTCCCCCCATACCCCACCCCACCCCAAATCTACATCCTATCTGCCTTTCAGGGTTTAGTAAAAATTCCATGAAACCTTTCCTGACTCTTGCATCTCAAAGGGACCTACCTGCTTTTTCTTTGAGTTCCTTTACGAATTGTAAAATAGCATAAAAATGTAAGGAATGTGTTGTCTGTACCACTCATTTGGCACCAACTACACATGGCTTCCTACTGGTAAGTATTTCTGTGTATATATGTATCTGGTCATTCCAACAAGAGGTTCCTGAAATGGTAATACCATGGGGGGTGTGATCTTGTAATGATCCAGGGGGGCAATAGTAAACTCAGGTGCAATTGGGGGACATCGAATAAAATTAAGGGGCTGGTGGAAGTATAAGGAAAAAAGAGAAGAACATTTTGAAAAATCATTTATACATGTTTCATCTGTTGTGTAACAGAGTTGAAGTCATAGTGATTATATTATTTTTCAAATAAATACACAAAATGCAAGTTATAATTGAGCAGTGGTCAAGTCAACCAACAGGTCTTAATAAGTAAGTGCTGGCAGGCAAGCATGTCACACATTGTCAGAAGTCTAGCAAGGATTAGCAGGAATATGTGTGTGGAATGACTTGTTTACAAGATGACACTATACGGTTACATGACACAATATTGCATCATCAAAATTTCAATGCAGGAAAATAATTCACAAATTTACAATAAATTATTAAATTTAAGATGCATCATTTTTTTAAATTCTATTTTTTTAAAATGATGAAAATTTTTTTAAATGGTTAAAGGGTTAAAGAAAGTGGATTTTCGGGGGGGCACTCTTTTTTTAAAGGGGGGCGATAGGTCAAATAAGTTTGGGAAACTCTGAACTAGACTGAGTTCTCTGAGTTTAGATACTATGATTTATATACTTCATTATATCCTCCATGACACCTAACCAGGTATAGGCAAAATGCCTGTGGAAAGTCAGAAGGTAGGAAAGAAAGGACAAATTCCAGCCCTGGAATAATTTGGGGTTGAAACATTTAAACAATCCTAGACCCTTAGAGTAGCAAAAGACCTTACAGCACCAACTCTTTACCTTGCAACCACCATGTAAGGGAATCCTCCATAATATCCTTGATATATAGTCATCCAGCTTCTGCTTGAGTACACCTAGCCACAGGAAACTCACTACATCAAAGTAGCCCATTCCATTTCACAGTCACTCCTGGTCATTAAGATTTTCCTTATAACTTCTACCCACTAATCCATCTTGTCCTCTGTGGTCACACAGGACAGATCTATTTCCTATTCCACACAAAACAAAGACATTCAACACAACTGCCAAAATCACATTCTCCAACCAGAAACTTCAAGCTTCCCATGGAACACAAACTCAGTCCAATGTGTACTGATCACGTGGTGGATGTCCAATCCTGTATGAGAAGCTTGTATGGAAGTGGGACAGAAAGAGAAGGCTGCCCTTGGTCCCTAGAAGCCCATAAGACAAGCTGGGCTGGGAGACAAAATAGGCATGAACCCATACAATACCAAGAGAACAATTACAAGTATGTAGTCCTAAGAAGCCAAATTGTAGCACACTGTCATTAAATACTATCAAATGAGATTATACATTTAAAGGATTTAGCATGTGTGGCACACAGCTCATGCTTTGAAATGCTTATTCACTCCCATATTCTCTCTGGGAATTCAGAGAAAGAGCAGATTTATGAAAACTGGAAGGGACAAGGAAGACTTCCTGAAGGAGACAGGATAAGCAGGGCCCTAAAGGATGGATAGGAGTTGGAATGGCCAAGGTGAGAAGGGAGCACATCTAAGCTAAGGTGGACAACAAAAATTCAGGCTTGTTTTATTTTCACTGTGTTCCTGAGAGACTGGTAGGCAGGGAAAGAAAACAGAGGCTCAGAGAGGGAACCTGTCCTTGGCCACGAAGCAGGTAATAGCAAAGAAGGGAAGGAAACAAGGTATCCCTGTTTAGTCTTCCAGCTGCCATAGAATAAGATACATAGGTTTATTTGAAACCCATATCCTATCTATTTTATTTTAAATAGCAGATGTCCTGTCAAAAACCTTCCATCTCACCTATGGATATCCTCAGCAACTTGGTTAATTTTCTAGGACAATGCCACTGCATGGATAGTATCTCTCACCTTTGGACTGTAGTTTGTCTTGGCATACATGACATTCCCCATGTTGACTAGAGAGAGACAGGTTTCTTCACCAGCTCAGAACGTACTTCCTGGCCAGTCTCTCAAAAATAAAAAAGAAGGCCCTCTCTGTCGTCAAACCCTCCTCCAGACTTTGGGACCTGATTGAAGACCTGTTGGAGTGACAGAGGGCTAAGACTACACCCCCTTAGCCTACAGCACAGCCCCCACATTTCCAAATATTTTCTACATATGTGGGAGTTGGCAGATCACTCCACATTAGCCATAAACACAAATTACTTCTCAGTGTTTTCTTGTTTTAATCTATAACTAGGCTCCCTCTATGCTTCTCCACATAACAGATGTTTCATTTAAGCTGCTAAATTACCACAAAATACACCCAAAGAGATGACAGGCCTATTTTTCTCAAGGTTTATTTGCATGAAGGGGGAGGGGTGTATGAAAAACTATATTTTCCTCTTTTTTAAATTTTCTGTGACACACATGAGTTAAGGGGAGGGGAGTACAGGCAACTTCACTGCTAGTACATAAAATATTGCCTTGAGCGTTTAGGTCAATAGAAATCCTTGAATGAATTTCAGAAATTCTTCTTGGGGCCTCAGGGAAGCTGACACCATGACACTCCAACATACTCAACAAACAACAGGCCATCTTGCAGAGAGACTAGCTTGGCAAAGGCAAGGCCTCCTGGAGACCCTAGCCTTAGAACTGTTGCCTTTGACAGCACAAATGAAGCCACAGGCAATGGGGAAGGGGGAAGGGAAGAGGGTATGAGCCATCTCTGTCCACCTGGTAGGGTTTGGGAGAGTCACAGATGCAGTTGTCTGTCAGCACATTCTACCCATGGATACACAAAACCTGTTAGATAACGGAGCAGGATAATTGCTGAACACCCCATCACCGAGGTTACGTTAGAGGGTAACGTGGACTTGATGGTCTTGGCCCCTTGCCCAGGCTGACAATTTCCCACACTGCAAAATAAAACAAACAGCTTTGGCACAGGCTCATCTCCCACCCAGAGAAAAGAAGGCCCCAGACTTGAAGTCTCAAGGGTTCTGAGGACGAGTCAGTTGAGTGACCGGGGAAAGAACTCACTCAATCCCTTGGCAAGGCTATGAGTGCGAAGCCCAAATGAGACAGGTCTAGATGGTGCTTGGCTCTACCCACAGTAATAATCTTTTCTTACTGTAAACAAAGCCTTCTGCTCACCAAATGCCATGTACCATATGCTATCCGGGCACATAATTAAGGGGGTGCTTTGGATAACCCAAAGGAACCACAGATGCATAAAGGTGCAACCTTTCTTCTCCTTTTTCTGATAATGACTCTATTACTAGACTGTCAAACTGACTTAATAGATATGACAGTGGAATCAGAAGAACAGGATTCAAATCTACTCTGGAAGAAGACTAGCTGGGTGACCTTGGGTAAATCACTTCTTTAGGCATCAGTTTTCTCATATGCAAAATGAGGCAGTTGAATCTTTGATCCTGTGATCTCAAGGGGCCTCAGTTTCCTCATTTGCAAAATGAAGGGATTGGATTCAACCTCCAGGGACCATTCCAGTGTTAAATCTATGATCATAACTCCTCAAAAATACTACTGATTTGATTGACAGTTCAATTAACAAGCATTCCTTAAACATCTATGAGGTAACTTGTAGCAAAATAGATAGAGCTTGGAATCAGGAAGACCTGAGTTCAGATCTGGCCTCGGACCCATTAACTGTGTGACCCTTGGCATGTCACTTAACCTCAGTTTACCTTAGAGGCAGTAAGGTAGCTCAGGGGTGGGGAGGGGTAGGTAGGGAAGGTCAGGAAGACCTGAGTCTTTTGCAGAGCATTGTGCTGGGAGCTGCACTGATACAAAAAGCAATACTACTATAGACACTGAATTTAAGGAGGTTGCAAGCTCTACACAATAGGAAATTGTAATACTTACTTGATCCCTAAGGGATGACTTTCTCCACTTTGATCATGAGACCTAATCAGACCTAGAAAGAGCCTTAGAGATCTAGTCAACCCCATGATTCATTTCCCAGACAAGGAAACTGAGATCCAGAGAATGACTTGGCCAAAGTCACACTGCCAATTTGTAGCTGAATGAAACAAAACCCCAACTTTCTTGACTCTCTGAATCTAAAAAAAAAACCCCAAAAACTACTGCTCCCCTCCCCACCTTCTCTATACACAGAATATCAGAAATGATGTAACGTTATGTGGTTGGGAAGCTCCTGCAGCAAAATCAGCCATAAAGATAAGCCAGGCTATAAAGATCTGGAGAACTGCTGTGAATGGCAGGGTTTTATAACTCAGATTTATTAACTAAGCTTATTCACTCAGTTATTGGACCTTCCCCTCCTGCAGCCCCACCCTTTTTCAGCCTCTGCTAATTCAACAAAGAATAGGGCACACATCCATGTAAGATTCCTCTGTTACAAGACCCTCCAGTAAAAACATTTGCAATTCCAAGTCCTCCTGTTTTGTGGAGAAGGAGGTAAAGGGTGGGAGTGGTTGTGCTCACACTGCAATACAAACTAACATGAAACACAGAGCTTCAAATTCTTAGCTTTTGTGTTCCTTTAAGTGAAGCAATTTTAGGAAAATTTGGTCTGTTGTCTGATAAGAATGAAGGTGAAAAATCCCTTGTACTGACCCCACTGAGGCAGAAGAAAAGTCAAATGCAGAAAGCAAGGAGAGGCTGTACAATGAGCCAGGACCAGTCAGCTTCCAACAAGAGACTAGTCAGAGATTTGGGTTCTAGGGGATCCACAATGGGGCTGTTGTCACTCTTTGCCTTCTATCTAGCCCCTTACCCTTTTCAAGGAGCTTCTACATGCTCTCTCCAATTTGAGCCTCACAAGAATTCTGGGAAGTAGTGAGGTCATGGGCACAGACATGTAAAGCTGAAAGAGTCCACAGATGCCACAGTGCGTAATTCCTTCCTTTCATAGATGGGGAAATGGAGACCAGTTTAATTGACTAAAGGAGATCCAGTGATTTGTACAAGGCCGAACAAGTAGTGTCAGAGATAGGATTTGAACTCAGTTTTTCTGACTGCTGAGCCAGGGATTTTTCTGATGATCTCCATCGGGCAGGTATTTTATTTTATGAATGTTGAAAAAAAAAATAAGGTGCAGAGAATCAAAATACAAAATTTTTCCAAGGTTGCCATGAAAATATGCACCCATGTTAATATAACACTAGAGAACCTGGAGAGAGGGGAGGGATGGAATTCTGTTTCCAGATAATTCATTCATTACAAAAATCAATATTTTCAAACCATCTGCTATCTAGAAGGTATTGGATAAGACCCTTCACTAATCCCAGTATCTCCTACAGAGGGTCTTAAGACTTGAATATGCATTGTCTACACTAAGTCATGAGTTCCTAGGGTAAGAGAGGATGATAGGCAGGTAGTGAAGAGGTCATCTGCTCCACTAACCCCTGCCTCTTACAGAAGGAAATGGAAAGGAGAAGTAACTACCAACCATATTATCTCCCTTTTCCCATTTCAATTCCAGTCAAGCCAGTCTGCTAGCCTGGCCACATTAGTTTATCTCCAGTCTCTACACCTTTGACAAAGTGGTCCCCCAAGACTGAAAAGTACCTATTCATCATCATCTACCTCGTAGAATCTGACACCCTTCAAAGCATGTTTAGATGCCACCCCCTACAAAAGGTCATTAGCATTTTCACCTTCAAAATCAATTTGTATTAGTTACTTGTGCATAGTCATATCCTCTTATGAGGATGTAAGTTCCTTGAGGGCAAGGATTAATTTTATTTTTGGTTTTGTATCCTGAGGATCATGTGCAGTTAAATATTTGTTAGATTAAATTGAAAATTAAATTAAATTGATTAGACACCCTTAATCCCTAAGAGCCACCCCTCCTTTAGTTTCCAAGGCAACTCTATCCAGACACTAGAGCCTGCCCCTTCGTTCAGCAGTACTGATTGGTACAGGAGAGAGATCCACAAAAAAAAAAAAGGCAGAAGAGAGCTGTTTGTACACAGAATTATTTAGAAAGGAAAGTTTAAAAGTTCCTCTACTCCTTTGCAAGACATGATCTAAAATTTGCTATTTATCATTTTGTTTTTTAAGGTATAGGCTGTAACCTCCATTAAATGTCTCTCCTTATGTCATAGAGCTGACCCTGAGTCCTAAGAGACTTCATCATCAGAAGACAAGCTATTGTCAGTCCTATCAGACTGGAAAGCCTTGAATATATGTGGGTTAACTGTCTTCTGAGAACCTACCTAGGATAAATTAACAGAGGTTCATCAATATAATGGCCACCAGATGACAAATTTTCAGCCACTGCAACTCATGGCTAGGTACAAAGAGACTTGGACAAACTCTTGATAGCAATTTCTTCCAGAGAGGGGGTAAAAGGATTCTCAAGTCACTCTGATGGGAATTGATCATGTAATCACAGAGAGGATTAACATGTAACAGAGTAGCTTCCCTATCAAACTCAAACTCCCAGATTTAACACCATAAATTTCCAGCAGTCTGGACAGGTACTATTCTTTCCAACCCTTTTTAACAGATAAGGAAGCAACCCCAAAGAGTTTAGCCATCTTGCCTACACAGTAAGCCCATGTTGTCATTTCAGAATTCTTGAGCAAGTGTCACTTAAACCCTTCTGGGACTCAGCTTCCTTATTTGTAAAATGAAGGGATGAGATGAAAGCCTCTCAGTCTCCCCCTTTATGATGCTAGGATACTGTCCTGCTTTTTAAAAGTTACTCCATTCCCTGACATCTCCGATCACCCAAGCAGGTGTATCGGCAAGAAAGAATTACTGAGATCATTTCAAGGTACTTTTGAAAACTTCCAGGGCAAGTAAGCAAAAAATCTGTTCATTTGTTACAACAGTTCAGATACTCAAATCTCGATCCTCCGCAAATTCAAGTCTGGCCAGTTATGCCTGAGAGAGGCACATCAAATTCCTTGATATAAAAGTAACAGCTCATATTTATATTGTAACTGAATGTTTACAAAACATTTCTCTCACAAGGAGCCTGTGAGGGAGATACAGGCAAACATCATCATCTTCATCTTTCAGATGAGAAAACAAAGCCTAGAAAGGTCAGGTGACTGGCTCAGGGACACACAGCTAGTAATATTAGACCCCAGGTCTGGAATTTTCCCCAGCTAGCAATGTTGAATTCCAGGTCTAGTATTTCCCTAAGCCAGCAATATTGGACACCAAGTATAGCGTATTCCCCAGCAACAGGAGGCTGCCTCTCTTAATGAATTGCTGAGCAGGACTAGGAAGGTGTCCACCATCCCACAGTGAGAGCAGCAAAGCCTCACCATGAATATTCATGAACTTGGGGTGACCATAAAATTCTCATTTCATTTCTTGTTGTTCAAAGAACATTATTGGACAGTGGTAGCAGGGAGCTGTCCCTCCAAGAGAAATGACAGCTTAGGTGGAGAGAGACAATTAAGTCATTATAGCTAATTGGCTGCTCACTTAGTGAAGAATACAGGAAGGCAGGAAATTGGCAATGGCAGAGAGGCCTCGGGTTCCTGGTAGTCAGGCTGCCAGGGAAGCAGGAGTTCAGGAGGTACAGCCTGGAAGGAGACTGTAGCCTGAAAGCTTTACGCTTTGCTCTTGCCAGGCAGAGATAACTGTTCTGACGCTGGGCATGGCCATAATCTACCCCCATCTCCCATCCTGACCCTTCCTTCCTCAATCAAGGAAGGTAGCAGAGCTGGGAAGTTCCTGACTCAACTCCCCATTTAACTTAAAGGGGAAAAAAGAAGGATTTCTCAGAATGCTCAGTCAGTCTTCTATTTAACATTCAATCATTTACATTTATTGAGTACCTACCAAGTGAAAAGCCAGGCACTACTGGAGACACAAAGTCTAAATAAGTCTTAGTCCTTGTTCTCAAAGGTTTCTGTGTGTGTGTGTGTGTGTGTGTGTGTGTGTGTTAGTCCTTCATTGCTGAAGAAGACCATGACATCAGAGAAATGAAGACATGACTTGCACTTGACTTTGTTTTTAGTGAGGGAGGGCTGTGCAGGTCACCAGCCTCACTTCTCCTCCAGAGCCATCTGAATTCAGTGACCAGATATCCATCAGGATGACTGGAGATGACCCAGGATTAGGCAGTTGGTGTTAAGTGACTTGTCCAAGGTCGTACAGCTAGTGAGTGTCAAGTGTCTGTGGTGAGATATGAACTCAGGTCCTCCTAACTCCTGCATTGGTGTTCTATCCACTGCATCACCTAGCTACCCCTTCTCAAAGGTTTACACCTTAACCATAGCCATAGCTAACAAAATTTGTACTACAAATTTGTACCTAATTGCTCCCATAATGCTAATCCTATCTTCTTGCTACATCCGGCTCAATCCTAGCATTCCCTCCATCCCTCCTTCCCTCCTATTTTCATCATGCCCTCTACAACTCCAACTCAATCTTATGTTGGAAGAAACTTGGCTGTCTTAGAAGACACTACCAAACGGGATCCCTCTCTTTATTTCTCATTGCTTCTACTCTCTTGTTCTCTGACACATGAGTCAAAGGAGGTGTTGACATAATCTTTGCAGCTCACTGCCACTTTTGAACCCAACCTCTACTGCTGCCATCACTCAGCAATCAAAGCAGGAGTACCAGAATTGGAGAGTTGAATCATGACTCTGGAGTGCACTCCCTCTTCCAGTTTGAACAACTCACTAAAATAAAAGTGTTAGACTCAATGATGTTGAAGATCCAGATCCCCTCCAGTTCTAACTATGATCCTACAATCTTCTGTGGCTCACCCCACCCCACCCTCCATACCATCTGGTCTTGATTCTTGTTGCCATGGTCTACAAGCTTCCAGGTCACTCTCTCTCCATTCTTAAGTTCAGGACCTCACTCACTTTGTCTTTCCAAGTCAGTGCCTGTTCTCATACTTGAGGACTTCATCATATCTGGTGATATCCCCTCAAACATCCTGACCTTCCTGTCTATTAACCTGATCAAGTTCCACGAGGTCCAGCTTCATTCTATCTAAGGTACCCACAATGAATATTCCTACTTTAATTTGATCATTACACATCACTTCCTATACTTCTGTGATTTTGAGTCCAAAATCTACCTTTTCAATAAAAACATCTGGCTCTCCCAAACCTCCTTCGGGCCTCTTAAACATATGTCTAGTCCCTCCTCATTCTGCCCTGCCCTGTCCTTTATCCCCCTCCCTGATCTGACCTCA
>CM053769.1:300051866-300073325 GCA_028658325.1 Potorous gilbertii | reverse complement strand
CTCTACTTGGGCCCCCAATCCCACTCCCTCTCTCCTCCCTAATCATTCCCTCTCTCTTCCATCTATAAGGTCTCTTTACCCACTAGCTGATTCACTTCTCTTTATGAACACAATCAAGACCCTCGCTCACCTTTCACCCACACTATTGCAATAACCTCATTGGTTTGCCTGCTTTCCATCTATCTTCCACACAGTTGACAATATAATTTCCCAGTGCTCAAGTCTGACCTTTGTCACTTCCACATACAACAACTTTCCCTTTTTCTCTCCTGCCTGTGAGGTAAAATATAAACTGCTTATCCTGAGAGAAAAGACTCTCCCCAACATGGTTCTCATTTCCTTTTCCCATCCTGATTTCATACCTAACAGGGAGGCAGCTAGGTGAGACAGTGAATAGAGTGCTTGACTTAAGAGTCAGAAGATCTGAGTTCCGTTCTGTCTTGCGCCCTTACTAGCCATGACCCCAGGCAAGTGATCTGCCCTCTCCAAGACTTCATTTCCTCATCTGTACAAAGGGGAGGATGACAGTAATACCTATTTCACAGGGCTACTGCCCAGATAAAATGAGATAAAACATGTAAAGTGCATTGCAAACTTTAAAGGGCTATATAAATGATAGCTATTGTTGCATTATTACCAACCCTAATCTCTTGTCAGATTGGACTGAGTTGTTCCCCAAATTTAACATTGCATGTCCTGCCTTTGTGCTTTCACACAGGTCCCCCTTTACCTAAAATGTGCTCCCCACCCACCATCTCTGCTTCCCCAAATCTTTGTCTGCCTCAAGCTCAATGAGGTCTTCCTTTTTTTCTTACCCCCTTAATACCTGTTCCTTCTCCATCTTCTTCGTATCTACTTGTGTACATATGTTATGCATCTAGCAGAAGGCATGGTCGAGGGATGAATTTGCTTTAATGTGTCTTTGTACCCCCAGGGCAAACACAGTACCTTGCACATTAAATACTTAATAAATATCGAAATGAATATGGCACTGGCAGTAGCCCAGTGGGGACAAGGCAGAGATCGCAGACCCAAATGTCAATCCTGGGGTCCATTTTCAGATAGATCCCTAATATCTATTGATTTTAAAAAGGAGAGCTATTCCTTTACACCTACACAGAAACCACAGGGGCTAAGCAGAATACTCAGATCCTTCCCCTTCTGAATTTCAATCTTACAGTCTTCATCAAGAGGCTCTTTTCTGATAATCCTGCATGTTATTAAACAACCCCCACAACATATGAAAGTCTTTCCCACTGCTAGGGCCATAAAGCTTTCAAGCAACATCTTAAACTATTTGAATAATGACCAGGGTTGAGTGCTCTGTGATGCCTTTATCTTTCATTTACATACTGGGGGGGTTGTTTAGTATATGAGTATCTGGGTGTTTTGTTCCACATTGGGCTTTTTTTAATGGTCTCTTAGAGTTGTCATAGCAAACAAGCTCCTGGCTTGTCCGTAAATACAACTTGAACATCCACTTTTGGCACATCTATGTCTGGGAAGTACTGACCTCCCATCTCTATCTCACCCACCCTCTCCTATTCCATAGCCATAATGACAGGCCAAGTCTTCGAGGTATCTCCTACAGACTAAAGAGAAACAAGTTGGCATTTGTTTCCTTATCAAAGTGAAAACAAAGAAAATGTAGAAATTTAATCCACCAAAATGACCACTCAACTCTTCCAACAATTTTGGGTTCTTTGCCAGCACTCTCATTTATCATTAGCACCAACCCAGAGTCAAAGTTTAGGACAGGTAGAATTCTCCCCACTGTGCCACTAGGGAAAATGAGATTCAAGGGAGAAAACTGACTCACCTGAGGTCAACTGGGGCATCAATTAGAGCTAAAAGGGGCCTCAGTTTACAAATAAAAAAACTGAGGTTGAGAGGTCAAAAAACTTGCCCAAGTCAGTCAACTAACATTTATTAAGCGCCTGCTATGTGTCAGGGGTTACTAAAAAAAAAAAAAAAAAAGACAAAAAATAGTCCCTTCCCTCAAGGAGCTCAGAGTTCAAGGTCACATGGCTAGTAATTACCAACACTCAAATTCAAACCCTGGATTCTGACTCTAAATCTTTCTACCACATCACACTGCCTCACAGTTAGTCAAAGTAAGAGCTAAATAAGACATCCAGGATCATCCTGTCTACCAGTCTAGTGGGCTCTCCTTTCTCCTATCTAGCCCCTGTATTTTCTGAGGCTGAGCCAAATGAAACTGTAAGCCATGTCAGACAGAGATGAATTACCCTTAGCATCTGGACGAGTTCTAAAGGGTAGATTTTATGGAGTAACTCATTATTAGTGTCTCAAAGTACAACACGCATAATTATTCCTCACCTAGTAGGTGTTTTCAAATTGACAGCATTAGAATATGCCCATCTGAAATGAAAACCAGCATGATCCAAGGCTCAGAAAGCTGTGATAGGAAAAGAGCTAACACCAAGCTGGCAGGAACTAACATAACACAAAATGCTTCTACTTGGATCTTGTGCTGCATCACAGACTTGGATGTCTCCTCCTCCACCAGTGAAGCTCCTTCCCTCCTCCCCAGGCTCAAGTATCTGATGGCCTCCAATGTACACACTCATCTCTGATTTTGATTGCCAACATGGGAAATTGTCCTAATAGAGGGAAGATACCACACCAGAATGCAGCACTCAGTTGTATACACTCAGTACGACTGTTAAGAAGACCCTTCCACATTTGATTAGAAAATTTCTACTATTTAAGGGATTTTGGTCAAAGGACTAGAGAACATTGGATAGCTTGTTTGAATCTACATACCAAAGAAAGACAAGAGACACAACCTGGAAGGTATTATCTCCCTCCATCTAGTCTCTGAAGGATCAGTCAGATCGATTCCTTTCAGAAAAAAAAAAAAAAAAGGTTGTTCAGATGTTTTGACCAATCCTTCAGAGGGGCTTTTGCGACAACAAGAACAACTCTTAGGAGAACAACTGTATGAAAGACATTTTAAAAATCTATTTCCTCAAAACCTAGGGGAGGTGAAAATATCTGAGGGGAAAAAAACCCAAGGAAATATAATAATTACTCTGAGGAAGTTGAAAATTGAAAATAAGCAGCCTAAAAAGAAAACTCTAGCCAAAAGAGTTTAGTATCCAGAACAAAGGCAGGCTGTGTTGGGGCATAGAACCACATCAAATTTGGTTTTGGGGCTGACCCAAGCCAGATTTTGTTGCAGCACACAAGAACTTTGAGTGTTCCCTTAGAGTAACTGGGTACTAATTAAAAGCTTACTACCATTTCTTTTACCTATCCCTTTGACACAGGCCAGTGAAGAAAGCAATTCTAAAATTCTTATGACTACTTTAAGTGCCTAGCAGAAATAAGTAAGAGACTAAGCAAGAGGATAGGATGGTGGCCAACTCTGTGGAGTTTCCTGACAATAGAAGTTCTTCAGATGGCAATAAGAGCCCACCTTCAAAGCTCCTTCAGGCAGCCGGCAATGAGATCACAAGACAAAAGCTCAACCACAGGGCTGTAACAGAAGGTCCAAAGGAAAGGTGTAGTTATGAGAGGTGCAGTAGGTTTTTCAGTTGAGTTAAAAGTTGCCACTTAAAGACCACAGAAATTAAAAAAAAAAAATCTGGTAAGAACTGTGTGAACTGACACAAAGTGAAATAAGAAGAACCAGGAGAAGAATTTATACAATAACAAGTTTTGTAAAGACAAATAGCTTTCAAAGACTTGAGAACTCTGATCAGCACAATGTTCAATAATGAATTTCAGAGGACCAATAATGAAGAATGTAGACAATGGGCTAATATGCAGAATGCGATTCATACACATTTTTGGACACATTCAATGTGGGAATTTGTTTCAATTGATTGCATATTTGTCATGATTTTTTTTTTCTCCCAATGTGTGTGTTGCAGGAGGAGGGAGGGAAGGAACTGAGAGGAAAATGGGTCAAAAGATAAGGTAGCCAAAAAGAAAAAGGAAAAGAAAATTTTTAAAAGTCACTGAAGCATTTTTAAAGGCAAAGAAAAGACCACAAGGCAGGGGGAGGGGGAGGGAAATCATAGACAAGTAGGATAGTTTTGAAAGTTATGCATTGAATTTATTATTTATTTAAAAGACAAGGGAGCTGTACATCACAGAGATATGCAATTTCATCTGCAATCCTCTTTTTCTGTTCTATATATTTGGAAGTGACTGCTTTATTTGGTGCTTAGGCTCAAAAAAAAGAAAAAAATTAAACACAAAAGCAAAACAAAAAACCTCAGACCATAACTGAAAATAATAATTATGGATGACTTTAGATAATATAATATCCCTAGCACACACATACATACCCCCTCCCAAAAAAAGCAAAGACAAAAACACTTCATATTTAAAGCAGAAGAACAGTTTGATTTTCAACTGTTAAAAAATACTTTAGAATCTTGCTCTTAGGAGACAGTATACTTATTTCAGTCATGCTACCAATGTATATTGGTAATTCTTATTTTGGAATGGATTCCAGAGCCTGTAGAATATTCTCAGTATTGGCAAATCTCCACACTTTGAGGGTAGATTTGATTTTTAGAAACAGCTGAGAGCTATTCAGAGTCCAATCTAGTAAGGTGGGTAAGTCACAAACACAGAGTGGTAGGTTTAAAAAAGAGGTACAACTATAGTAAGAAAGGTTTTATGATGTGACATAAAAAATCTTTCAAAACTCAGTTAACTATGAAACATTCTTTGCACTCATCTTTGTTCTCCTCAATCCACCATGATTTTCCCATCTTGTGAACTCTTGTAGCATTTAGTATATAACTCTTTTGTAGAACTAACCACACTGTACTATTGTGTATTTAGAGTTCTACAGATACATGTATACATGTCTCATCTGAGGGCAAAGATCACGTCTTTATCATCTTTGTATTTCAGCACCTAGAAAAAGACCTTAAACAAGTCTTAATACTTAACAAATATTGTTGAATCAGTTTAATGTACATGTCTTGATTCCCTATGGTACAAGAGAAAGAGCTCCTCTGACATTTATTACTTCATGATCTTTGGCAAATGACTTGACTTCTCTCTACCTCAGTTTCCTCATCTCTAAAATGAGAGGCCTCTAAGCCCTTCTGCAGTTCTCAAACTCTGATCATATGATCAGAGGCAAAAATTACATCTTTTTAAAAAAAAATAATAATCCCCTTTTCACAAGCACAGGGGGGAATATAGATGAAGAAGCAGTGAAAAGAGATCCAATCCTGAAGTCAGGAAGATTAATCACCCTGAATTCCAATCTGAACTCAGACACTTACTAGCTGTGTGACTCTAGGCAAATCACTTAACTATGTTCACCTCAGTTTCCTCATCTAAAAAATGTGCTGGAGAAGGAAATAGCAAACCACTCCAGTATCTTTGCCAAGAAAACTCAATGGGGTCAGGAAATGTGGGACATGACTGAAACAAATGAACATCAACAACAAATTCATAGTCAATTTGGTGAGTAAAGTGTTGGATGTGGAGTCAGGAAGATATGATGTTCAGATGCTACTGTGTGACCCTGGGCAAGTCACTTCACCTCTGTCTCAGTTTTCTCATTTATTTATAATAATAGCACTTCACAAGATTATTATAAGGATCAAATGACAATATATAGAAAATGCTTTATAAAACTTAAAGCAATATATAGATGATGAGATATGGTATAATGAGAATGGTAACAACAGATACATGATCTTATTATGTATGAAAACTCCCCCACTTACATTGATCTCAACTCCTCCTCTTCTTGATAACCTTATTTGTGTGATTCCTGTCCATGTCTTTACATATAGTCTCCATAAAGGAGCCACCAAAATGCCAGAGACCCTTTTCTGGTTCCATTTTTATTTGGCAGACACCAGTGGAGCTCTCAGGCCTTCTAGGTAAAGTCAAATCCTCTCCACATGGAGCAAGTTGAAGATGCCCCAGTATTGCTCCTCCTATTACAAACTGGTTCAACTATTATTTATTAAGCAGGGATCCACGTAGATAGCCATTGCTCCATAAATACTAACTGAATATTTTTTTTGTTGGGGAGGGAAGGAAGCAGGGAGAATCTCCATGTGGAATAGATCTGACTTTGCCCAGGATGCCAAAAACTTCAGACAGTCAAGTTGGATCAATCTGAGAACAAGCTGATGAAATCTTAGGAAGGGGATTCAAATAGCAGCCCTAAGTCCATGAAGAAGTTGATATAGTTCAGGGAAAGCCTTCTGAGGAAAGGGGAGTGGGGGGTGGGCGAGGAACAGTGGATATAGTTTAGTCACTAGGAACCAGGACAGAGGATGTTGGGGGAGGGTGACATAGACAAGAGACTTCCTTACTGGAAAGTCAGTTCAAGAAGTGCAGCCAAAAAATCAAACAAAAACCAAAATACAAACAAGTTCCTGGCAAAGCTCTCAGTTCTATCCATTTCTTGGGTCGTGTCTACACCAGCAAATCTTTGCCAAAAAGCTGGACTGTTGGGGCAAGAAAAGGGCTTTATTTGATCCGATCCCAACAGCCTAAACTTTTGTTTCTGCTAAATACATTTCTGTTGCTGGCAAAATAGAACACTGGGTTCTATGTACAGAAATGAGATGCACATTTGAAAGGGTGAGGGGCTACAGAGGTAGAAAATGAGTGCAAGAACCCTGAGAATTTTCCCAAGAGCTGTTCAAGTTGTTGCCTTCTTACAACTAAACACTTTGCAAAAGGCAGGACCTACCCAAGCCAATGTTTTTATAGTTATTCCTTCCACATCTCAACTTTCCCCATCATGGATATACTGTATCACAGTCTATATAAGAAGTTAAATAGGAATTTGGGGGAGAGAGGAGTTTTGTGGAAGCCACAGACAGCAGATGACACAGAAAAAGTTTAGAAATTGAGAAATGCACAAAATATATGCATAGTATTGTATAATATCAACACATTTTATATGGTATTAAAACCATAATAATTCAGACTTCTTCTCTGATACAAAGAAAGGACCAAAATTATACACAGATTTTCCAGATTGAGGGGGACACAGTGCCCCTACCCTTCTCGATGTGGAAGAGATAACTACTGTACAACAGCATGAGCATTTAGCAAACACATTGAGCACTTTTTATATGCAATACAGTTAAGCATTGGGGTAAATAGAAAGATAAAGGGGACAGAGTCTAATCTCAAACAACCTATAATACAATTGAGGGAGGAGGGAATAAAACATGTACACAAGATAAACATAATCTAAATTAGAATAACCCACTCAGTCCACCAATATACTCATGTCTCCTTGCATTTTCATGGCACTACTCTGTGGCAGTTCTCTGGTCACCCATCAGCCCATGGATCAGACCACACTGGTCAACCTTCTCTGAGCACATTCCCATTTGTTGATGTCTCTCCTAAAATTCGGTACCCACAACCAAAAGCAGTGCCCTCATTAGAATGGGGCTCAGTACAATGAGACAATTACTTCCCTCATTTTGACTGCTAGACTGTTATTGATGCATACTGATTTTTTTTTAAGCAGTCATGACACATCAGTGATTCACACCAAGCTTGTGGTTAGCTAAAACACTTACATATTTTTCACATCAAATGCTGTTCAAGCCATATTTTTCCTCAGTAGGGTTCTATCCTGATTACTTGGTTCCCTCTATAATAAGAAAGAATTATCCATCTGATTCATGAAAATACAATCCTTTCCTACTTCTGGGGTCCTCAAGGCCTTCCTTAATCACTGGTATCAAAAACATCCATATATCACAGGTAGAAGCTTTTTAAAGATTTCTTTCTTAATCTACTAGTTCACCAAAAATTCCCCAACTTTTCCTACAGTGAGCAGAATCAAAGAAACATATTTGACAAGGCCCAGGCACAACCTTATGATAAGATGAATGTATCAGACCATGTACTCTTTAACTTTGTTTTACAAGAAAACTTAATGAGCCAAAAAGCACAGGAGAACTTTTCTCTGAAGAGGCATGGAACACTGAATGTGGAACAGAGTCTATGCTAGGTCTGATGGTTGCACTGGTTAGTTTTACTTTTTTTTCTTCTTATTTAATAAGATATATGATTTTGGCCAAGTCAATTAAGGTCTAGTCATCCATCTAAGACTCTAAGTTGCAGAGAAGGTGTTGAGTTGCACTAGCAGTCTTTTTCCTCCCTCAGGAGTTTTCCTTCACCAATGCAGTCACAGGTTCTTTGTCCATTCCTGTAAAGCAGGGCTTTCTCCAGGTGAGGAGAGGATATTGGGAAGTGTAGGTGATTTTAAAATACATAGTAATAAGGAATTTATTTTTAAACCACAGAGCATTAGAGCTGGAAAGGACCCTAGACTAGACCATCTAGCCAATCTTCTCGTTTTGCAAGTAAGGAAACTGAGGCCCACAAAGATGTTACTAGCACAAGCACACAGTAAATTAGTGACAAGTCTCCTGATACCCAGCTCCACATTCTGCTTTATCACTTGCCACTAGCCAGATTTTCTTTGAACCCAGCTAAATCTTTCTGGACCCAAGAGCAGGAACTTTTCTCTATCTATAGCATTGAGAAGTTAAAGAATCATATCTGAAGACCTTCAGTAGCACTGCATTAAGTCAAACAGACCACCAGCACTGACCCTGCTCTCCCTTTCTCCTTTCCTTTTATCCTTTTTCTCCCCCCTTCTCCTTTTCTCTCCCCTCTCTCTTTCTCCCTTTCTCCTCCCTTCTTTCTTTTCCTTTTTCTTCCTTTCTCTTCTCTCACTTTTCTTCTTTTCTTTCTTTTTCTCTCCCTTTCTCTTTTCTTATCCTCTCTTTCTCCCTTTCTCCTCTCTCTTCTTCCTCCTCCTCCTTCTCTCCCCGCTCCACTCTTTCTGTAGGTGTTGCCACTGAACTATTTTCATACTTCCTCAGTGAAGGTCATATTACAGTGTCTCCACCTCTGTCTCCAGCAATAGAGACCAACTTGTTTATTCCTCTGAAGCAGATCAGTTCTCTTAGACCACACCCCATCAGGTCCCTGGCTCTCTCACGTCCGTGACAAAAAAGGTATCTCTCCAACATAAAATAAAATGAAAGCAATTTTAAAGAGAAAGAAAATACTTCGCCCAAGCCAAGCATATTAAAGATAACGAATAAATGTTTTCTTTTTCCACTCACTATCCAATGGGTTGCTCAAAAACTCTATCGCTTACCAGGACTTGTACAGATACAAAGATACAAAAGACAGACAGGCCTAAGACAGATACAAACATGGCTATGGCACAGCCCCTAGTCTTCCATGAGGTTCCAAAAAGGAATAAGGAATGTCCACAAATAACTGGACTACAAAGCAGACCATAGTGGGGATAGGGGCAGTGGATGGAGCACAGGGCCTAAAGTCAGAAAGACTCATCTTTCTGATTTCAAATCTGACCTCACACACTTAATGATGTGTAACTCTGGGCAAGTCACTTAACCCTGCTTGCCTCAGTTTCCTTATCTAAAAATGAGATGAAGAAAGAAATAATAAACCACTCCAGTATCTTTACCAAGAAAATCCTAAACAGCAACATGGAAAGTCAGACACAACTGAAATTACTTTAAAAAAAAAAAAAAAGAGGGAGACAGTGCTATGGGGTTTCTGAAGAAGAAATGATCACTTCCAGCTTTGAGAGTAGAAGATCCAAGTCGACTCCATAGAAGAGGTGGTATATGAGATGTATCCTACAGGAAAAGTAGATAGGATTTTGATAGGTAGGGAACGAAGGTAGGTTAGGAGAGAGGCAGACTGTTTTGGGAAAGTAAGTAGTTAAGCAAACAATGGAGATAGGAAAGCCTGGGGTGTATCTGCAAAGCATTCAATAATCTACTTTAGCCAGACCCTGTAAGACAAATGTAGGGAAGCACTTTGAGATAAAGTAGAAAGGGCAGATTGAATCAGCAGGATGGAAGGTGTTTGTTCCAGCGTAAGGGGCTTAAGACTTAGTTTGAGGAGACAATAGGGAGTCACAGGCAGTTAAGTAGGAGACAAAAAGTGGCTACATCTCTACTGACAGGCCTTCCCCCTTCCACCTTTTTAAAGACAGGACAAGCTTGACAGATCTTCAAGACCTAAGAATGCTGTGCTTGCTGAGCACTCTGATACCTTGGGATGTCAGTTGAAAGTTACCAATTTGGTAATAAAGTCCAACTAGAATGCAAGTCATAAGGCTCAACTCACTAGTGATGATTCCATGTTCCAGGCACATCATGCTAGGGGTATATAAAGGCACACAGCAAAGAACGAAGCAAGATGTAGAAAGGAGGGAAGTACCAGCGGGTAAGCAAATCCCTCAACTCATTAAAGCATCAGAAAAATCTTGTTTCCATTCAAAGCACTAAGGTGTGCTAATGTCCATCTCCGGTGACCCCAGCTTGATCCCATCCTTCTCGGAATTCACTAGGCAAGAGTGAGAAATGAACTCTCAGGAATGGTGGGAAAATCCCTTCCTTGATGGTGATTCATAGCAAGCAGAGCTGACAAATCCGGGAACTGCCCCACAGAAGGTCATTTTCCACTAATAATCATTTGATGGTGACCTCTCACGTGTTCTTTCTACCAGTCAATACTGTAGCCTTACTCCCTGCTCCAACAAAGCTGAAAACCTCTGCTTTTGTAGAAGGCCAGTTCTCTCCTAGAACTAGCTTAAACTTGATTTTTTATTCTTGTTCAGTCATTTTTTTTTCAGTTGCATCTGGTTCTTCATAACCCTATTTGGTATTTCCTTGGCAAAAATACTAGAATGTGTAAGGGGAGATTTGAACTTGGGTCTTGGTGACTCCAAGCCCTACTGCCCCACCTAGCTGCTCTTATCTTCATTTGTAACCCCATAAGTATTCTGCCTCCATAAAGAGTAGAGATTATGCCCTGAAAATATGATTTTGGATTAAACAAACCAGATGAGTTTTCATTCACTCAACAAATATTTATTTAATCACCTGTATGTAATATGCACAGCCTAGACTAATGAAGACATCAGTTTAGATAAAGGCAAAGGCTCCCAGGTAAGGAAAAGAACACAAAAACTGATGGATACAAAAAGATAAGGATAGGGACTGAAGGCGCGTGATTTCACTGGTACGGGGAACTTCCAGGAGAAGAAGCTCCCTCTCCCAGTGCAGCTGTTCTCTTCTCCACCTAATAGAGAGTAGCCTAGAGCACTAAGAGTTTAAGGAACATCCATAGCGTCACCAGCCAGTATCAGAGGTGGGATTTGTGCCTAAGTCTCCCTGGGTTGGAAGCCAGCTTTCTTCATCTATAATGCTATGCTGCAGCTCCTAGTACACAAAAGTACCCCCATTTTAAATGCATTGTTGTTGTTCAGCTGTATCTGACTCTTCTGTGACTTCATTTGGGGTTTTCTTGGCAAAGATACTGGAGTAGTTTGCCGTTGTCTTCTCCAGCTCCTTTTACAAATGAGGAAACTGAGGCAAACGGGTTAAGTGACTTGTCCAGGGTCACACAGCTGCAGGAAGATGAGTCTTCCTGACTCCAGACCCAGCACTCTATCTACTGTGCCACCTTGTAAATGTCTTGTAAATGCATTAGGAGGGTGCAAAAAAATAAAAATGTATTTCACATAAGGTCCAGGGGATAAGAACACTATTTTTGACTAGTGTCAGGCAAAATAGCTTAGAAGACATAGCATTTGATTTGGGATTTCAAGCATGGATAAGAATTTAAGAAGCAAATGAAGAAAAAGGGTGCATTCCAGACATAATACCCAGAAGTAAAGTGCATGAATTAAATATTTCAAAGTAGTGGGCTTAATTAGTATTGCATACTGTCCCCTGCTACCATTCTCATCTCCCTCCCACCAGAATCTTAGACTTTCTCCCATGAAGCCAGACTCTGATAGGGAAACTTTTACCTCATCTTGCCCTAACCCAAACCTCCATGCCAATTTTAGGCCAAATCCACACTATACAACTTGAGACACACCCTTCCCCTTTCTAGCTCTGCTTTGTGTACTATCTGTAAGCTCCTTGAGAGCAATCGCTAGCTTTCTTGACCGTATTCGTATGCCCAGAACTTATCATAGGGTCTAGCATAGTATACTCAGTAAATGCTTTATCTAATAATCAGGTTTGAGATAACTGAAGGACACTGGTAAAAGCTGGTTGGAAACTTGAAAAGTTGCCAGCGACTTCTAGCTGATGGCAGCTTTGCTCATTCAGTCCCATAGATAAAGCTTTCAAAATCATGAGAGAACCTAGTCCTTTGGGGACTCCAAGTCAAACAATTCATTTGCCCCTCCTTATTTACTTGCCAACTCAAAGCCTCTGAAATGGAGGTCAAGAGACCTGGGTTCTAATTCCAATTACTACTGTGTTAATAACGGGGCAAGCCATTTCATATCACTGGGACTCAAGTCTTCCCATCTTTCAGTGAGATGACTTATCTAACCTCACAGGGGATACTGTGAAGACTGAAGGAGATCTCATACATGAAAGTGATCAGAAAAAACATAACATGAAAACATACGAAAACATACAAAAAAACATACGAATAGCAGGAGAGCGCTCTGAGAATCAATTGTCAACTGACCCTCAACCTAAGCTGTTCACAGTAGTTCTCACTCCTTACCTTTGGAATCAGTTTCCTACCAGCTATTCAATTCAATAAAATTCATTCAAGGAGAGGTATGGTGGTAGAGGCAGCTAGGTGACACAGTAGATGGAGGATTTGGTCTATAGTTTGGATGACATGAGTTCTAATCAGGTCTCAGATACTAGCTGGGTGACCCTGGGCAAGTCATGTAACCTGTTTGCCTCAGTTTCCTCATCTGTCAAATGGAGATAATACTAGCAACTTCCTCCCAGGGTTGTTATGAGAATCAAATAAGATAGTAATTGTTAGGCACTTAGCACAGTGCCTAGAACATAGGAAGTGCTATATAAACATTGACTATTGCTATTATTATTTAAGGGGAATTGTGAAGGGAGAATTGAAACCATTAGCCAATTAGACAAGGTCTTAGAGGAGAAGGACTCAACTCTCTGTGTGATTTCTTTGGTATCTCTGCTCACCAGGCCAAGTGCAACACTCAGGATGTGCAACATCTCTACATGTTGTGTTATCCCAAGAAATAGCAAGCTCCATACAGTACAAAGGACTGAGATTTAGCCTCATTTATTTTTGTACCTCTCTAAGAGTATAGTACAGAACCTTTCACTTAGCAGATATTTAATAAATGTACTGAACTTAATGGGATAAATACATATTTACTATTGTATTGAGCTACTTCAGGCCCATCAGGTGAGATACTTTGAAATATTAACCCGAACTCATTCAAGACAATAGTCAATATGGATTTAAGTTTGAAGAAGGGGGGAAAAATGCGTGAGGCCAGATGAAGGCTCCTCATTCACTACAAATCCTGGTTTTAAAGGTGATGAACTAGTGTAAAATGTTTATGGGATTAATTAGAGAGGAAAACCAGTGAGAACAAAAGGAGGTTGAGGCATCAAATCTCAATACTGTCAGGACAGCACACCTGGGAAACTACTGGGAGATGGAAGCAATGATGGAGGTAGGAAACCTTCCTCTTTAACTATGAGGAAACTGGTGAGTAAGAGAGCTGTCTGGTGTGCACAGGCTGGCACTGGAACTCCACAGTCAGCTTACTGACAGGTACAGTTACTCACCTGCAAGGCATCTAAAGATTTCAGGGAACAGCACTGCCTGCAGACCAGGAGGATTAGCTGAGAGGTATCTCGGGGAAACAGGAAACACGAATTTTTCCCTCCCAATTTGCAGCCCAAGAAGCTTTTCAACTTAGTCAATTATGTTGCTTTAAAAAGGAGAAAGGAGAATTACTGAAAGATACTTAGTATACTTTCCTGAATCTTATGTTAGCACCTCTAAGTTCCACTATTATTTTTTCATTATTTATAAATACACATATGCACATAACAATGATAAGATCTCGGAGAAAAGGAACTAAGGTTTACTGAACCAGACTGTCAAGAGCTGGAAAAGCCCTTAAAACAAAGAATGTCTGAACTAGAGAAGAGATTGTGTACTTCTACTCCACCCTCCTTCCACCCTTTTACAGATGTGAAAAGAGAGGCTCAGAAAAGAAAAGGGATTTGTATAAAGACATAAAGGGTAGCTAGGTGGTGCACTGGGTAGAGTCTAGGCTTAGAATCAGGAAGATTCATATTCCAGAGTTCAAATCTGGCCCCAGACATTTTATCAGCTGTGTGATCCTGTGCCAATCACTTAGCCCTGTTTTGCCTCAGTTTCCCTCATCTGTAAAATGAGATAGAGAAGAATCACTCCCGTATCATTGACAAGAAAACTCCAAATGGGATCATGAAGAGTTGGACATGACTAAAACAATGACATAAAGTCTCAAGGAGTTCAAAGGAAGGGCTAGGGTTAGATCTCCCAAATCCTTTCCACCGACGCTGTCCGGAGCACCTAAGGCAGTGCTCATGAAACTGAGCACATGGTAAGTGATCAGTAAATGTTTGCTGAACAAATATAGGGAGCATATAAATTTCCTGCTTGTCACTGCTGTCGTCTGCCATGGGAGTGGACAGTTATTTATTTCTCTTCCAGTGCCTTCTTCTAGATACTGATATAAAAATCAGTGGAGTGAAGTATGGAGCAGGAGAAGGGCACTTCTTGGCCTGCCACAGCACAGAAGCTGATTACAGAATCATTTCAATTCCTAGCTCGGCTGTACTGAGTTTCAGAAATGGAGTGAAAGTTCAAAAACCAGACTGAGCTGTCTTTTGGGGGCAGGGCAGAAGGGGAGTAGGGAGGGCTCCATCAGTTAACCAGAATGACCATTAAATGCACCCCAACAATGCCCAGGCACTTTCAGGAAAGGATCTTCAAGGGGCAAAGTGTCAAGGAGAAAGCTGTGGTGTAACCTCTAAACAACAGAGCACAGCAAGGGGAGCTGACAGGCCAAACTTAATTGGGTTCCACCAGGCATTTCCTGGCTTTGAATAAAAGGTGCCCCCAGGGGAAAATCCTGTCTTTCTGTTAAGATAAGAGAATGCCTTTCAGTTTAGCATTAGAAATCATCTTTCTCTCCTTTTCCCCCTCAGGATAGAGATAATCCCCAACCTTACTTTTGCTCTTGATTGTATGACTTTGGAAGAGTCCCCTTTAATTCCAGTGCCTTCTTTCAGCTGATTATTCCCCATTTAACCCTATTGTTTGTTTGTACATAGTTCTTTGCATGTTGCCTCCCTCATTAGATTGTGAGCTCCTAGAGATCAAGGACTGTCTTTTGCCTTTCTTTGTAACCCCAACATTTAGCACAGTGCCTGGCATGTAGAAGTAGGTGCTTAATAAATATTTACTGACTGTCTGCCCTGAACTTTAGAACCTTCCTAAGATGGGCATGACCTCTATCGTTCCTCCCCAGTGACTTGATAAGAAGGCTGGCGGAAAGCGGAGCTTCTTTGAGACAGATGCTGTGGCAGTATAAGGCAGTATTATTTGCTCAAGCTTCTTCAGCTGAAAAGGTCAAAGCAGCAAAGGGCATTTGGAAAGATTTGGTAAATCCAGTTGCTTACGCCCATCAATAAAAAAGACAGCATCAGAAATTCATTCAGCACACACTGCTTGGGAGGGGGTTGGGGAAGAATGGGGGATGTGGACAGCAGGAATCAATGACTCATCTCAATTCTGAGCTTTGCATTTTCAAATGCAATCATGAATAATATTTTTTTCAGCTACTCTGTAATTTAGAAGGAAAGACATTCTCCCCTCCCAAAGCTGGCACTGCAATTAGAAAATTAGTGGCATAAGATTTGGGTACACAGGGATACTGAAGGCTTCTTTGTATCCCTACCCCATTTATAAGAAAAGTTAATTGACTAATTATTAACCATAATAGAAGGAAGATTTCACTGAGAGATTCAGAAGGCAGTCTCCAGAAGGTTGGGCAGATCTCATATGAAGGACTTCGACAGGGACAAGAACCACTCATGAAAGATGAGAAGAAATCTCCACATTGATGAGATAGAAATAGATGATGCCAATCAAACTGGGGTCCCTGAATCCTAGAGGTAACAAGCACCAAAGCCAGATAGTGTGCACATTCATATTGCTCCACCTACCCAAGACAGATATAAAATATAGCTTTTTCCTTTTCCCTAGGGGGGTTGCAGAGTTGGCTTTACTGTCTTCTTAAGAAATGTAGCATATACACAATTAAGATTTTACAAGGCAGCACTACACAGTGGACAGAGAGTTGACCTCAGGGTCAGGAAGACCTAGATCCAAGTACTCCAGTCTTACCTCTGAAACATGCTGGTTGTGTAACACTGGACCAGTCAGTTAACCTGACTGTGCTCTAAATGAGAGATGTCAAGCTCAGACACTTATATTTAACAAACTAAATAAAAACGTAATAGAATACAGAAAATGTTCATGTGTTTTTCTAAGTCAATGTGCTGACTGCTGGGTTAGAGAACACAATTTCTATCTGAATTTGACATCACTACTATAGACAACTCTCCCTAAGACAAGGGTTCCTGAGAAGATGCCATTCTGTATTGGGAGAGAAGATTTCCTTACTGGACCACCTTATGCCAAGAAAAACACAGATCCTGTTCCTGATCAGTTCAAAAAAAGCTGTCAATAGTGTTAAAGAAACATCTGGTGAAAGTCAGTTGGCAATAAGAAGTGAGAGGAGTCACTTTCTATGAGTAGAACTGGCTCTTTCAAGAAGCAAAAAATACGATTTTCATCAGAAAAAAGATTTACTCCGGGACACTTAAGATGTTGAAATTGTTGTGGTTCATTTGTGTCAGACTTCAAGACCCCATTTGGGGTTTTCTTGGCAAAGATACTGGAGTGGCTTGCCAGTTCCTTCTCCAGCTCATTTTACAGATGAGAAAAGTGAGGAAAACAGGGTTAAGTGACCTACCCAGGGTCACCCAATAGTAAGTGCCTGAGGTTCAATTTGAATTCAAGAAAATGAATCTTTCTGACTCCAGGACTGGCATTCTATTCACTGTGCCACCTACTTGTCCCACACATAACTGTGACTACTGTATTCTGGGGCAGCTAGGTAGTACAGTGGATAGAGTGCTGAGCCAAAATCAGGAAGATATGACTTCAAATCCAACTGAAGACACTTACTAGGTGTGAGCCTGGGCAAGTCATTTAACCCCTATTTTCCTCAGTTCCTCTTCTGTAAAATGGGGACACACTTGAGAAAGAAATGGCAAATCAGCATCTCTGCCAAGAAAACCCCATGGACTTTGTCCATACACATAGACTCAGACACAGCTGAACAACAATAACTGTTTACTGAAAAGTTGTACTTGGTTATCTTGAAAAGAAAAAAAAAAGGTAGAGGAGAGCTGACCAGCGCTTTTAAAGAATAAATTTAACTTCCTTTGTCTCTTGACCAAAAGTCTCTCTGCATTATCAAGGCTGAAAGTAAAAAAAAAAAAACCAAGACGCTAATAGGTGTCCCTTGCTCAGCACCTGTGGCACTTTAAACTATGACAAGGTTGTGTATCAAAACCAACAACGTTGTTTCTCACTAAACACAACACCCGAGCCCTAACTTCTATGGTTCTATAAACGTTGGCCCTTAAAAATAAACACTTTCTGCCACAGGTACTTCAAACAGCTTGCCCAGCTTGTTTATATAACCACCAAGTTACCAGGTAAAAAAACGACAATATTTTTAAACACTGCTACCAGAAAACTGTAATACGGCACTCCCAGGGAATGAGACGGGGAATAGCTGGAGATAAAAGGATAGTTGTAAAGGGCCTCCACCCTTCCAGATCAATTATAAGCAGGCAGAAGATCTGTTCTTCGAATACTGGAGCCAACTTTTCCCGTCACTATCCTGAAATGACTCTTCCTTAATAAAGTTCATTTGTTTAAAAAAGCAAAACCAATCCAATTCTAGAAGGCAAAGTCCATTCAGGAAGAAGGAGAGGAGGAGTTAGAGCTGAGATCCGCAAACTAGGGGTGGTGCTAAGGGAGGGCCCAGACAACTGTCAGTGACATGAAAATCCCGGTCCCTCTATTCCTTTTCTCTTTCGCTGCTCTCTAGTTTCTCTCCAATTTAGCCATGCACGGTTCAGCCCAGTCAGGGGCACTTGAGGCTAATCACCTCTTGACCTCTGAATTAGGGGAACTAGCAGGACAGCCTGAGAATTAGAAGCCCCATCTTCTATTTCTCACTCCCATTTTATGCTTATCTATGAAATGGGATAAAGAAGAAAAGGTTGGGACCCAGGAGTGGGGGGGGGAAGGAACGAAAAATCGATAATCTGAAAGTCTTTCTCTGCGGCTGAGCTGTGTGACCACAGGCAGGTCACCTAACCTCTTGTAGGCTCCATTTCCCCACCTGTAAAATGAGGGAGTGTGACTGCAAGGTCTACAAAATCTCTTTCCAATTCCACCGCCCCAGGCCCTAAGCCACTTACCTGGGACATCTGTGGCCTGAAATTGATGTCTTTGAGGTCTATAGATCCAGGTGAGAGGTTGTGCAGCAGCTGACACAGAAGCACTCCATCCCTCAGTGCCTGGGCCAGGTCGAAGACCACCGCCGAGGGCCACACTACCCGGTGGTTGGGGGGCAGGACCTTGCAGTCAATGAGCCAGCGGCCGCACTGCCGCCACTCCTCCATGGTGGCGGCGCCCGACGGGCCCACCGAAGCCAGCCGGCTCCCACTTCCTCTGACCCGGAGCCCGGAGTCGAGGGAACGCAATACAGTCAGTGTCCGCTCCCACGGGCGCAACGCTTCAGAGACCGGCTCGGCTCAGCTTGGGGCTCAAGACGAACCTCCTGGGCCCGGGGAAGGGAAAGTGCACACAACCCGGCTCATATCTCCTGAACTCCGGGTTGTCCCCTAAGAAAGGAGAGAAAGGGACAGGGGATAGGGCGTAGCGGGGCAGGCGTCTGACTCTCGAGCCTCTCTCTTTTCCAGGAGACTTTCTCCTACCGCAAAGTGCCTCAGCTTTTCCCCAGCAGCATCCGCCCCCAGTCGATCTCCTCCGGGGCGGAGAGGCTTCAAGCCCAGGCGCTGCCTGTGGGCGAGGGGCGAGGCGATCCAGGGGAGTTCCCCGGAGGCAGCACACTTGGCAGAGCCGACCACTCTCCCTCCGCACCACCCCAGGGTCGCGTCCCCCGAGGTCTCCACGTGTGTCCAACCCTCTGGCGCGGGAAGCTCGAGCCTCCCAGCCCTAAGCTGGGGCTGGAAGGGGCGGAAAAAGTGCCCAGACTCTTCGGCCCAAGCCGGGTCCTCCCTTCACACACAGCGGTCTGGGGCTGGAGGGAAGGTTCAGCTGCCGGCGCCCACTGCTGTCCGGGGCGCGCTGAGCTCCGGGACCGGCCAAGAGCGCCGCATTCTCTGCCCGGCCGGCCGGCCGAGGCGCACACCGTTGAGGCTCCGGGCCGCCCCTTCGTGCCGCGCTCCCTCTAGGAAGCGTCCCCTCCGGAAGACAAAGAGTCCCGTCCTCCCTCTCCGGTGCCCGCCCGGCAGCCCCCCGCCGCCGCCGGCTGCTGCTCCTTTGTTTGCCCGGCTGGCTCGCTCTCCCCGCGCCCAGCGCTGGCTCCGGGGGAAGGTGGCTCGACTTTCTTCTCCGGCTGCCCCAGACTCCGCTCCGCGCCGCTCCTCTCGCGTCCCGCGCTCAGTTCTCCGTCCGCTCCGCTCGGCTCCGCTCCGCTCCTCTCCGGCGCCGAGGTGCAGACTAACTACAGCTGGAGCGAGTGCAAGGCGACGCGTTCCCGGAGAACCGGCGCGGAAGAGAACGCGCGCCCGGCCGCCAGGAGAGCGCGCGCCCTTCCTCGCCTCTCACCCTCGAGCGGGCGCGCGCACGGAGCTCCTCCCTCTCTTTTCTTCCCCTCCTTCCCTCTCTCCCTCCTTCTGGTCTCCGGTTTTCCTAGCAAAGAGAGAAAGTTACGAGAGGTTTGAGCCTGTGTACGACCCGTCTAGAGACGCTCTGCAAAGAAGCGAGTAGGGAGGGCGGACTGTCATGAGGCCTCCCCGGCCCCTGCCCCTCGCCTTTCCGGGCCCCTCGTGGGCCCTGTCTCCAAGGCTCCTAAAGACCAGGGACCCTCACAAGACTGCCTCTCTTGGCACCACTTTAGCAGAGGTTGGAGATGCGGAGGAGGAAGGGGTCGACTCGGCCTGCTCTTTGTACAAAGGTGACTCTTCCTCCTTGGGGCAAAGGTTGGGAATCCCCCTCCTAGATGCCCGCTACTTCTGGCGCTCCCTGCCCGTCCTTCCTCCCGTTTGCGAACGCTGGCGTCTTGGATGGAATAAATGTGAAATGTGGAAACACGAAAGAGGAAATGGAACTGCGGCAGTTCCCCTTCAGCTGGTCCCCAGCCCAGGGACACAGCTTCACCTCCACCCACGCTGCAATTTAGCCTGAGCAGGATACTAGATTTCAGCCCCCTTAGCTCGGTTAACTCATTGCTCGCACCTTCCCTTTCTCCATGCCGGTATGTGTCAGTGTTGGACGGGAGAGTGGTTGAGGAAAATAGCTTCTCAGCACGGATTTCTTCACAGGGAAACTAAGGAAGCAAGTTTCCTCACAAGCAGCCTGACTACGAAAGGAATTTACTAAGTTATTAAATGATAAAGCTTGAAGTATCTAATGATGATTACAGCAACTCACAATTACGTGACATTCTAAGGTTTACAAAGCACTTTTTTCATAACTCCATGAAGTAAGCCAATTTATCAGTATATAACCCCATTATACAGATGAGAAAAAGGAAACTCATGGAGGGGAAGTGATTTCCCTAAATCACACAGTGTCAGAACCTAAACTGGAATCCAAATGCTTTTCCATTATAGTGAAGTGCTCATGAGAGCCTGGGAATCCTAACCTGGGCTTTATTTTTATGGGGGTAGAAATATCCAGTTAGTATATTCCCTTTTCTGTACATTTTAATTTCAACCTTGAACAAAGGTATTAAACTCAGTATAAAGGGAAAGCTTCCTAATAACTGAATTGTCAAAAAATGAAATGGGTTGCCTTCTTGGGTAGTGAGTTTTCCATTACTGGAGGTATTCAAGCAGAAAGTAGAAAACCGACATCTTAAGGGGGATATTGTTTAAGGAAATCTATGATTCCTTCTGGATGATGAGATTCCTTTCAGCAAACATTTTCTGAGCACCTATTAAGTGAAAGGCATCGTGTGTGTGTGTGTGTGTGTGTGTGTGTGTGTGTGTGTGTGTGTGTGTGTTCCTTTCAGTTTGACCAAGGTTCTCTGGGAACCATAGAAAGAATGAGTCAACTTTGTGTAGAGATCTGGAATTCTACACACTTAAAGGCTGATGCTTGATGGATTTGAGGTGTTCAGGAAAATAGAGAGAATTTTTTAAATCCCAGAGTCCATAAAGGGACCAGTTTGCTCCCCTCCCCAACACAACTTGACAGGAATAAAAAGGGATCTGAATAAAAGGTGACTTCACTCATCTTAGCAGCTAATGCTGGAATGTGTCCACTTCCTTCCAAAAAAAGAAAATG
>CM053769.1:300031536-300051366 GCA_028658325.1 Potorous gilbertii | reverse complement strand
ATATGGAGGGGGAAGGGCAGGATGAAAGCACTATGGAAGGAATCACAATACCTGGGTTTCTGCGGCTGTGAGTGGGGTAGGTAGAATGCTGGACCTGGAGTGAGAAGACTTGAGTTGAAATCCAGCCTCAGATATTTTATGAGCTGTGTGACCTTGGGTCAGTCACTTAATTTGTCTGTTTCAGTTTCTTCATCAATAAAATGGGGATAGTAATTAGCATCTACCTCCCAGGGTTGTTCTGAGGGAAAAAATGAGATAATATTTATAAAATATTTGCAAGCCTTGAAGTGCTATAAAATTTGCCACTATTGTTATTATTGGACCTTGAGCAAGTTACTTTCCCTGTGTAGGCCTCAGCTACCCTATTTGGGAAATAAGGTCATTGAAACTCCATGACCCTGACCCTGTTCTTTTAAGACTTGTTTCTATGATTCTATATAATTAACTCCTTGCAAATTTTTGATGCTAAAAGACCCTGAACCAAGGACAAATTCCTATTATCTCTCCTTGGACATAGAATCACTCACTTTGGAAAAGGTAGACTTCAAAAAAAGCTAACATTCCATCCAACAAACTTTTATCTAGCACCAATTACATAGATGTACCAGACACTGAGGTCCTTATGCAAACTAAACTGCCAAGCATTCATACTCTGCTTCAGAGAGTGCAACTCTGATGGGCTGGCCACATTGTTCAAATGCAAAATATATGCTTGACAAAAAGACTATTTTATGGAGAACTCACATGGGACAGGCAATCACATGGTGGTCAAAAGAGGTAATACAAGGACACTCTCAAGGTCTCTTTCAAGAACTTTGAAATTGATTTGTGACATGGGAGACACTGGCACAGGACCACGCAGCATGGCATGCCCACATCAGAGAAAGTGCTATGCTCTATGAGCAAAGCAGAATTGAAACAGCTCAAGGGAAACATAGGATGCACAAATTTGGATTATCCACCCCAAATGTTCACTTGGACTATCTGTGCCCAATCTGCATTCCAAGCTCCTATTGGTCAGATCAGCCACAGTCAGACACAATGAAACTTGACTTCATCATGGTGATGTCATTTTGGTCCTCTTCAAGAATGAAGGACAACAACCATTATATACAGGGCACTGTGCAGTGATACTGTCAGGATTTTCATGGTAGGAATGCTGCTTCAGTTCACTTATCTCTTCATTTCCAAGAAAACAGGGAATAAGTTCTAAAGCTATAACCCAACAGGGATGTGATTGCTGTGTCATTAGCTTACTCAGTGCCAAATTTGCCATCAAAAGGGCTGCATAGAAATTTTTTTTCAAAGGCAAGGAACAGCTCAGGAAAAAGAAAAGAAAAGAAAACTACAGAAAGCAGAGAGAAATATAGACTTGCGGGGCTGGATTAGAATTCAGAACACAGCATGAGCCCAACACAATACCCTGAACGTAATTCAGGGATAGGAAACAGAACTGTGATTTTACTAGTTTAAAGAAGACCAGGTAAGGCAAGGTTTCCTGCACTCTACTAAGGCAGGCTGCTTCCTTTTGTTAAAAATTTTAACCAAGTTGCCTTAAGCACAGAGGCTAAGTGAGTTTTCCAGGGTCATACAGCTAGTATGTGTTAGAGGCACTACAGTAGGCTAAGCTTTCTCTCAGAAAATGACTGTTGATTAATTAGTTGGCATAGTGAAAATAATACTGACTTTGGGGTCCGAGGACCTGAATTTCAATTCTAGGGTATTGTTTTTTATTACTTATGAGACCCTGGGCAAGTTCCTTACTTTTCCAGGCTTCCATTTCTTGATCTGTAAAATGAGATGATTGGACTCCAGTCAAGGGTTCTCAGTATTTTCTGTGCTGTAGACCCCTTCGTCAGCCTGGTGAAGCCTTTGACCCCTCTCAGAACAATGCTCACAAATGCGTAAAATAAAACACGCAGGATCACAAAGGAAAATCATTATATTGACACAGTTCTCAAAGCATTTTTTTAAAAGTTCATGAACTCTGAATTAAGAATCCCTGATAAATCCTCTCTAAGGCTGCTGATCTCACCTTTAACTCTGAAATTCTACAAAGGGCAAATTGTCCCAGACTTTAGGAGATCTCTCCCTGGTGGAATTGTTCCATCCCTCTCCTCCCCCATTTCACAGATAAAAATGTGATGTGCAGTTTGTATACAATTCAGTAAAACACCAGAGGGGATGAATATCAGTAACACGACAACCAAAAGAAATCAGAAATCTTACTCTCCTGCATTTTTCTTGTTTGGTGAGGAATTCATACATATTTAAAGGGCCCATTGGTCTATTACTCATCGGTTCTTGTAACATTATAAGATTATACCCAGTGGGGGTGGGTTTGAAGCAATGGTAACAATAGAAAACAGGCACATCTGGAAGGAAACAGCCAATATGCCACTGCATCACTTTCTCTTGATGCTCCCTCATCAAATATTCTTAATTACTAAACCTCCTTTATATCCTCTCCTCCTCTGCCACCAAGATAAAATATTTTCATGGGATTCAACAACAGAAGCATGTCTAAGATTTCTCTAGGCTTTGATTCATATCACTCCAGAGAATAACCCTGAAGGTCACACATCTCCAAGGAGACCTCTCACAATCTTCAATGTACCCACTCTTCCCCAAAGAAGAAGCCCACTGGAAAATTATTATTTCTAATCCCAAACACACACACCTTTCCCAAAACAGGAAGGGATAAGTTCATTCCATGTCCCCTTTTTACACACACACACACACACACACACACACACACACACACACACACACACACACACGACTGCTTCTTTTAAAAAAAAAAAAAAGAAATCTAACTACTATTAACAGCCAGAGTTATCAGACCTCCTCCCCCAACATGTCCAGTTGCCAAGGCAGGAAAAGAATAGGCTTGCAAAGTTTGGCCCTGCTCAGATAACAAGAAATGAAAGAGCAAGATGAATAGTAAGTGTGGAGCCCATTACTTTTGTTGAATGCTAGCTGACAGTGATAGATTTGGAAAGTTTTGCTCCTGGAAGATAAACCAATCTTTTTTTTTTCAGTATATAAAAGGTAGGGAGAATGGAGAGAAAGAAGGTAGCAGCAACAAAGACAAGGGGGTGGGGGAGCACTCCAAACAAACATTTTTTGGGTCATGACTTCAGAGTGGGGTTTTCCAGAATGCCACAAAAAAAAATTTAAGTGAATATGAATGAGACTGTGTATTGAAATTTTCTCACTGAGCTTGGAGCTCTGCCCATTATCTTGTCCTGAAACTTGCCACGACTAGGGGGTGGGAAAGAAAGGATTTATTATTTCCAGAAATTTCCCTTTGAGAAAGACTTCCAATGTGACCAGTTATAAACCATTCCCTTAGGCTGAGAGACAACAGAGCAGGTAGAATGTTGAATAAAATTAGCCCTGGAATCAATCATTGTAAGAGCAGCTGTTTTTCTTGTCTTTATCTACCAAAGACTGTCCATTATCCTGTGTAGAGGCAAGAGGGAGGGAAGAGCAAGGGTTCCTTGAGTACCTTCTCACTATATCCCATTTTCACTGTATCTCATTGAGGTACTCAGTGAACTCTGTTCCTTTCTTAAGCAGTTTTTGGGGGCATCTGATGAACACTTGTGAAGCACATTACAGGCACATCTGGAGATCCAGTACATCTACGTATGGCCATCAGCTGCCTGAAGATGTAAATATAATCTGAAATGGCAAGGCTGGTATTAGAACCACTCCACTCCAATGAACCAGAGACTACCAAAGCTCATTTGGCTATTCATCCCTTCTCAGTCCAAATCTGGCAACAAGAGCCAGCCCTTGGCAAAGCCTTCAATTGAATTTGGTCCTTATTGTCCCCAGACATGATATTTTGTTTTCCCTATGATATCATTTATCCCATATTCCCAAATTTTCTACCCTCCACCTAACAGAATCCATGTTTGGGAAAGAAACTGCCCATTCAGACTGGGATGTAAATTATCTGTGTGTATTTGCATGTATATACACACACACATACATATATGTGTGTATATGTTGGTTCCACCTATTTGACTATTTCTTCTTAATCATCCCTATGCTGATGATTCTTTGTGTGTGTGTGTGTGTGTGTGTGTACGTGTGTGTGTATAATACAGCTGTCGTAATTATTACTGCTATAGCCACACCACTTAGAACACAGTAATCTTATCGGATTGTATTTTAGAGGCTGTGTGGCATAAAAGATAGAGTATTAGACTTGGAATCATCATGTCCTGAGGGCAAATCAGGCCCCAGCCACACATCAGCCTTATGACCTTGGGTGCAAGTTATTTAACCTCTCTCTGGGTCTCAATTTCCCCACCAATAAAATGAGAAGGTTAGACATGATGACTCTGGGGACCATGAGCTCTACATTTCTGATTCTGTGACTATATTACAGTTATACCTTCCACATCATGGGGGTCAGGGGCGCAGCAACCCAGGGAGCTGGAAAATCCACATTAAAAATTCTGGCCCTCCCTTCACACCAGTGAAAGAAGTCTGAATTATTATGACATTAAAAGATAAAATATGTTGATATTATACAATACTATACATATATTTTAAGCATTTCTGAGTTTCTAAACTTCTTCTGTGTCATCTGCTGGTCTTTGAATGTCAACTGAAGCTTCCAGAAAACTCCCCCCAAATCCCCAATTAATTTCTTATGCCACCTTATGACATATCAAAATCGCAATAAGGGAAGTCGTAATGTGGAAGGGATAACTGTAACTTTAAAGCTGCAAAAATGGTTTTTAAAAAATGTCTTGCTAACTTTATTTTAATACAGTTGATTTCCTTTGCAATCCTATGCATTTTATCTTCTGCATTTCAAAATATTATTCTGAAGTGGGAGCCATAGTATTCACCAGAGTGCCAAAGAGGTGGGGGGAGAGAGGGAAGGGAATAAATATTTATATGTATCCACCAAGTGCCAGGCACTGTGCTAAGTGCTTTACAAATGCTATCTCATTTGATCCTTATAGTAGGAGTAGGTGCTGTTATTATTTCCATTTTACATTTAAGGAAACTGAGGGCCCAGAGCCATAGAGTTAATGTCTTGAGGCCAAATTTGTACCCAACTCATGCTAATTCCAAGTCTAATGCTCTATCCTTAATGCCACACTGCCTCTGGTGCTCTATTCTCCCCCTTTTTTTAAATAACAACAAAAAAGGCTAAGAAGTCCTGCTCTAAGATATTTTCATCAAAGCAAGTATATCTTAAGCCACTACATTAATAGTGCATTAATAGCAGAATTTCAGGCATGATGTACCAAGTAAGGAAGCTAAAATTTTGCTTGGGGTGAAAGGGTACCTTTCCAGATACCCCTCAGAAATCACTCAGTTGGTCAGTCAGTCACTCCACAAATATGTATTAAGTGCTTACTGTATGCTAGGAATTGTGCTAAGTGATAGATATATAAAGAAGGATAAAAAACAATCAAAGGGCATTCTAATGGAGAAGAGAGCTTACAAACAACCCTGTACAATTATATATAGGATAAATTGGAAGTAATCTCAAAAGAAAAGACAGTAGCACTAAGGGGAACCAAAAAGGGGAATCCTACCCATGCTTAAGGACAATATCACTGTGTTGTAGAGTATGTGGAGGGGGAGCAAGGTAGGAAGGACCAGCAGATTTTATGTTTGTTGCTGGATGTAACAGTCACTGGAATTTATCGAATTGGGCAAGCGAGTGACTGGGGAGAGAAAGGGGAGGTGACATGGTCAGACTTGCATTTTAGAAAGATCACTTAGATAACTGGGGGGAGGTTAGACTGGAACTGGGAGAGACTTGAAATAAAGATACCAACCAGCAGGCCAGATACAAAGCCACTAGGGTTTGCACCAGGGTGGTAGGCAATAGGAGAAGAGAGAAAGGGATGTGGAAGAGATGTTCTAAATATAAAATTGCCAGGACTTGGAAACAGGCTAGATGGGGGGGTTGGGGGGGGGAAGGAGTGGGAGTGTGTGTGTGAGGAGTTAGAGCATGAGCTAATTAGCTTGTCTGCCTGAGTGATTAGGAGGATGGTAGTTCCTTTGACCATAACAGGCAAGTTAGGAAGATGGGATGGTTTAGGGGGGAAAGATAACAAATTCAATTTGGGAAATGTTGCATCTAAGATATCTATAGGAAATCCAATTTTCAGTATCTAAAAGGCAGTTGGAGATGCAAGACCGGAGGTTAGAAAAAAGATTAAGGCAGGATACATCTAAGAATCATCAACACAGGGATGATTAAGAAGGAACAAATAAGAAGGAAAACCAACAAAGTAGAGTTGTGAAAGCCTAGAGAGAGAAAAACTCAAGAACAGGGTGATGACAATGTTAAAGACTGTTATATCATGTAGGCTTAGATTTATTCTGTTTACTCCTAAACTAGGAGGATCTAGTGCTTGTAACCACACCAAAACAGGTAGCAGCACTTAAGTGCCTCAAGAGACTGTCTCTTGAAAAGGGTTTTCTCTCAACAAGGACACAGTATCTGCTTTCTTCAGAGCAACCTGGGGGAAACCCTCACTTTCCAAGACAACTATACTCTCAACCAAAAATATTACTCCAAAGCTCTGTGATGCCCATGCTGTTTGAGTACAAGTCTTGCAGAATGAGATGTCTGCCACTACTCACCTTCTCTCCACCCTGACTTCCCAGACTGACAACACGATCAAGTATTTCAAGACTTCCTTCTTTACCTTCCATGGGAAATAGACAATTCTCAAGTGACCTCACCTAATTCTGATCTGCTTTTGTAGAATCAGAGAATTTAAGAGTTTCCAGGTACCACTGAGATCATCTCAACATCAGGTTTTATCAAAAACCCTCAGAAATCATCTGGTTCAGGGGTTCTTAACCTGCGATCTGGGAATATAGTTGAAGAGGGGGATGTCCATGAACTTAAATGGGGGAAAATTTATAACTTTATTTCAACATAATTGATTTCCTTTGTAATTCTATGTATTTTACTTTATACATTTCAAAACTTTTTTCTAAGAAGGGGTCCATAGAGTTAACTGGCAAAGAAGTCCATGACACAACAAGTCAAGAACCCCAGATCTGCTCTATCCTCTTCATTTTTGAGACAACCAGAGTCTTAAGAAGGGAAAATGCATTGCCCAAGGCCATGTAGTCACTCAGAGGCAGAGTCAGGACTAGATGCAGGCTCAGTGCCCAGTTCTCTAATGGGAGGCATTTCATATCAGCAATCAAAGACCATTCCTTTCTGCCCTCACAAGTCAATTAAAATGGACTTTACTGGACACCCCCATTACCTTGAGTAAATTCAGGTCAAAAACTCTATCACTTAAGAATTCCAGTTGTAATCATTTCTAGCAGATCCCTTTTCCAATGCCTTTCAAGACAACACATAGTTCTTGCAGAGGACTTGAGCAATTTCTCATTTCTCTGCTTCACCAATTTCATTTTCCTTGGTGATTGAGATTCTAACACCATTAAGCATGATTTAATTTGCTACCCTAAATGCTTAGCCTACGGTATTAGGACCATCTTTCTGCTTCCACTTGAAAGACATCTTTGCCTCATTCTCTGCTGTTAAATTAATAGCAAGACGATTAGAAACTTTAGTGCTGAATCCATGTGCCCCAAGCTCTGCTGAAAATTATTTTCAAACAAGGAAGGAAGCGACTGCTAGTTATGGCAGAACAACAGAAAGAAGGAAATCAGAAGGTTTTTCAAAAAACAGCACATTGTTTATGTTCTTCTAATCAAGTCCATGGCCACCACCAGGATCAACACACACACAACACACACACACACACACACACACACACACCACTAATCTTCAAGTTTCCAAGTTTAACTGTCCCTCAGAGACCATCTACACCAACCTCCTCATTTTACAGATGAGAAAACTCTCATCTGTACAGAGGAGAAGGGGAAGTGACTCAGCCAATGTCCAATAGCAAGTCAGTGGCAGAAGTAGACACTGGAGGAAAAGCCAAGCTAAAATTCCAAGCACTAAGAATTTATTTTACCAATCCTTTGCTTAACCCTTTCAACTCTGGAACTCCTGAAGTCCTGATGGATGAGTGCCTCACATGGCTCATATACTTCAGCCATTTTTGCTCTTGCTAAAGCCCATGAAGCAGAGAACATGTCTTCGAGGAATCAACACTACCTGGGGATCCTGTTGATCTCCCATTCCATTATATCAAGTTGGCCCACCTGTGTTTCCTTTCTGATCAGCATCTGCCCTACTACTGGGCATATACCTTTCTTCCCTTCCCTCTCTACTTCTACCATTAATTGATACTGCCAATGCTATCAGAAAAGGTATACTAATTAACTTTCCTCCAGCTCCAGTCACCATCCCATTGACATTCCAAAACAAACACTCCTATCTGGCCACCAATACCTTGTATGTTCGGTTGCCCTCATTACAGTGAAAATTCTTTGAAACCAGAAACTATCTCCTTTTTGAATACATTGCTTGGCTAACAGTAAGCATTTGGTTCATTCATTTATGGGCACTGACTATATAAATTTTCACATTAGTGGACACTACTAATTTATGCCTATTATTAATATGTTGACTTTCTTCCCATTTCAGCAAAACTCCTCATTGTAACAGGCATAAGATACATGGATTTCTGTTAAACATACTTTTATTAGGAAAGACTTTATTCATATTGCCAAAGATGTGTATATATAGAGTTCAAACTTTCTATAGAGTTACCAATACAAAACTTCAAGGAAAAGTGGGGAATAAGTAAATTTAGATAGATGGCAGTAGACAGACACCCAGTATAGGAGTCAGGCAGACCAAATTTAAGTCTTGCCTCTGACATGTACTAGCTGGGTGAACAAGCCACTTAGAGCCTGTGATGGCCTCCAAAACAATGCAACATTATAAATTACAAACAACTTACTTTCTATATATGTGCAGGGACCTTCCACACCTGGAATTCTCTCACCAATGAAATTACAAAAGGATGGTGGAGGCTCCCCCAAGGTACTGCCAGTCAGTAAACCAGTAAAGGCACAGTCTCTGCTCTCCAGAAGCTTATATTCTGAGGAGCAAGGACAACACATAAAAGGAAGCGGAGCTCGAGGTGCTGGGAGGACTGGTCAATCAGAGGGAGGGGCCAAAGTGTAGAAGAGTTTGTTCTGAGGTGAATTCCAGGGCTGATGTGGTCTTTTTGGATCAAGACACTGCAGCCAGGTGAAAAAAAAAATCCCTGACCTGCTCCTGCCCAGGATTCTTTCTAATTCTAAATCCTATGACACTTTCAAACTTCTTTCATAGCAACTGGCTTCTCAGGAAAGCTATGAAATTTTTCTTGTGGCACAGATCTTGAGAAGAGGGTTGATGCTCCTGCTTCTGGAGGCAGCTTACTCGTACCCTTCACACTGTATCTTGGTAGGACACAGACTACCCTTAAAAAAGGTTCCTGATGGTGGGTGTAAGCCAAAAATGGGCCCAACCCTGCTGGCTTGTCCTGGAAAAGTTCTTTTTCTTAATTCTCTTTTGCCATTTTTTTTTTAAACCTGGAGGGTGGAAGCTGGAGGCCCTAAGAAGAGGAATATTCATGTTGGGTGGAGAAGTGCAAATAGAGGGCTGTGGGAACAGATTTTCCAAAACTATGCAAACATAAGAGAAATCTTCAGTACACACTATTTCTAAGGCATTGTAATGGGATGACTCAAAAAAGCATTAGGACATAAACCAGTCAACAAACATCTATTAAGATTTTACATCGCACAGCATGACACCATGCTAAGCATTGGGAATACAAAAAGAGGCCAAAACACAGTCCCAGCCCTCATGAAGCTTATAATCTAATGGGGGAGACAACATGCAAACAAATATATACAAAGCAAGCTATGTACAGGACAAATGGGACAAGGATCAAATAATATAGTGAGAGAGACAGAACATGCTCATGTGAAAAGATAACTAACGATACCAGACATTATGCAACCATATAGCCTAGTGAGTGATATAAAGAAGAGATACTTTAGAAGATCATTAGGGGTATCAATTATATCTGGGAAGGTTTCCTAGAGGTTAAGACTAGAAAAGCAAAGAGGAGGAGGAAGGCAATTTTTGGCCTTTTCATACTAGGCTAGGTAGCACAATGGATAGAGTGAGTGTTAGATCTGAAGTCAAGAAGACAGACCTTCCTAAACTCAAATCAGACACTTACTAGCTGTGTGACCCTGGGGAAGTCTGGCCTCAGTTTTCTCAGCTATAAAATGAACTGGAGAAGGAAATGGCAAACCACGCTAGTATCTTTGCCAAGAAAACCCCAAATGGGGTCAGGAAAAGTAGGACATGACTGAAAAACAACTCAACAATCATCTCCTCCAGCTCTGACATTCAATGTTCTGCGGTCCCTTCCATTTCTGATATTCTATATTCTATTGTACTTTCTGGCTATTCATGAGTGAAAAGCAATTGAACCATAACAAAAATACTTATGTAATTGGGGGTAAGGTTGGACAGACAATTGGACCAATAGACTATCAATCAATAAGCATCTATTAAGTGATTAGCATATGTCTGGCTCTGTGGTAGACACAGGCAACACCAAAACCAAAATGATATAGTTCCTGCCCTTATGGCGCTTGCATTCTATTAGAAAAGGTAAGATTTCCATATGTAAGTATATACAAGTATAAGGCAATTTTGTGAGTCCTTAGAAGGGTTTGGGTTGCTAAGATTAATAATGGTGCAGAATGTACCAAGAGGGGTGATTAGGAATGCCTCATAAAGGGGTTTAAATTTCAGCAATTACAGTTTCTGAGAAGCAGAAATGAGGAGATGGTATAATTCCAGGCATGGAGCTCAGCCTGTTCAGAGGCAAGGAAATGAAAAGAGGAAACATCCTGTGTGCGCCAGAGCAAGACCAGTTTGGTTGGATCATAGAATGAGTTAAGACATAATAAACATGGAACCTAAGAAAGTATGGTATGAGGCAAAGCTCCAGTCTGTCCCAGTGGGTTCCCAGGTGTGACAGACTGAATTATAATGGGAAATCCAGGCCTGGATGATGTCCCTTGGTTTTTCTAGAGAAAACCATGGTAACATGAAATCAGGTTATATTGCAGCACTGAATGTGTACAACATTTCTGCACTGGAGAAGGGGACTCCGGAGAAAACTACCTTACAGTCTTCATGCAGAGGGCACATGATGCTTGTTCATTTGTTTGTAATCTGTGTACAATTATGTTCTTGAAAATGAGCCCAGAGGCCTCTGTGTAATGGGTGTATTTTTAATAATGCCAAGCAACAGTAATCATCCTCTGACGGTAATGTTCCAGAGGGATCGGAACCAAAGGCAGACGCTAGGAAACATTTCACACCACACACAGAGAAGACAATTCCTTGCAAATCTGGGTAATCTCTACTTCCCCAAGCCTCTGCCAGTTTACTTTGACCAGTTTGTCCAGCTGTTCAGATGTAATGTTCTAGAAGTCCAGATGACATCAAAGGATACAGAACAGCCAAGAGCTTTAGAGATCACATAGTTTAACCCCTTTATTTTACAGAAGAAGAAACTGAGATCCAGAAGGCTGACAGGCATCACACAGCTACTAACTGTAAGAGCCAAATCTGATTTCAAATGCAGTGGTCCTTCTACAAAGAGAGAATGAACAACAGACAGAAGGAGTCTAGATAATGACAGTAACTACCATTTACATGGTACTTTAAAGTTTGCAAAGGGCTCAAATATGTTTTCCTTTGATCCTCCCAACCCTGGGGTGTAGGTGCTATTACTGTCTCTATTTTATAGATGAGGAAGTTGAGGCAGACAGAGGTGAATTGAAAATCCAACAGTCCTTAAATGGGTTCTGGTTGTTAGGTTCTGGTTGTAAGATTAATAACAGTACAGTGCACAAAGATGTTCTTTGTTCAATCATTTCAATCATTTGTGAGACCCCATTGTAATTCTTTGTGAGACCCCACTTTGGGTTTCCTCAGCAAAGAAACTAGAGTGCTTTGTCATTTCCTTCTCTAGCTCATTTTACAGATGAGGAAACTGAGGCAAACGGTGAAATGACTTGCCTGCAGTCACAAAGCTAGTAAATGTCTGGGGTCAAATTTGAACTCAGGTCTTCCTGACTCCAGACCCACCCTTTTATCCACTGCATCACCTAGCTGCCCCCAAATGGTGAACTAACAATTAGGAAACTTGTATTCCAGTCCTACTTCAGTTGACGACTAGCTGTGTGACCTTGGGCAAATTAGTCCTTCTCTCTGGGTCTATTTTCCCAGGTGTAGAATGAGGGGTTTGGAATGGTTGGTCTCATACTGTAACCACCTCCTCCTCCAACCTCACATAGCATTTTAACTGCACCTCTCAGATGCATTTACTGTGGAATATTGTCTATCACAGTTATTTGTGACATTCCCCTCCCCCAAATGAAAACCTATCTCCCCCAACACACAGTAGGCACTTAAATGTTTACTGACTGAAAGGAGCTCCCCATGGGCTCCTGTGGCTGAGGAAGACTCCCTGGAATGGAGTCAGATGGAGACTGTCAATGGAGCCAGTTCTGACATTCTCTCCATAACAGCACACTGATTCCCAAACAGGCCATTCCCAGGCAGCCCTGATTCCTTCACCTCACCATGAACTGGCACTGAATATCCAGCCTTTCCAAGTCTAAGGCTACAAAAAAACATGTTTTATAAGGGGTTGGGATGCCGGATGTGGTATCATACATTCCTTTCAAATTCTTGAGGAGGGGGGAAGAAGGGGCTCTCATCCATTTTTGCCACCAGCTAAAATATTTTGGTCTCAGCTCTGTATGGAATGTAGGCAGGAAATAACAAATAACTTTTAAGATGGGATGGATATTGGCCATCTCCATGAAGCCAAACAAATAGCACAATCTTGGCATCGCTGACATCAATTAGAGAAACACCCCCTTCCTTTTCGCTCCATAAATAAAAGCCTGTCAGCAGCCCAAAGTAGAAAATGAAGGGAGGACAACCAGCCTCAGCTTCCTTTGTTTCAAGAGGTATGGCAACCAACCAAGTACTTCCTGAGCACTGATTATGGGTCTGGCTCCATGTTAGGCCCTGTGGGGCACAGGCCCCACCCTCAAGGAGTTTATAGTCTAGTTAGGAAAAGAAGATACATACATGTAGGATCATTAATTTCCAGCTTGAAAAGATTTTAAGAATGACAAGATAGACTTAGAAGGAACCCCAGGGACCATCAATGGCCATTCTTTCAAAGTGATTTGTCCAATTTGTCCCCAGGGTGGGGAACCTACAACCTTGAGGCCTGATCCCAAGGTCTCACAGGTAGTCACCAGCATCAGAGGGATTTGAGCCCATATTCTCTGACTCCAGAGACAGTGTCTTTCCACTGTATTAAACACCAACTCTCTTATTTTATGGATGGAGAAACTGAGGCCTAGAAGTCAAGTGATAAGATCACAAAGGTAGTAAAAAGCAGAAGTCTTCTGATCCAATGGTCTTTTCATGATGCCATACTATCTTTGTTCAAGAGCTAAGTTTTATAAGTATACTAGATTATGTGCTATAAAATTTTCAAGCAAAGTAAGAGTAAATAAGGGCTGAAACCATTGGGAAAGACTCCACAAGGGATAGCATGAGCTAGTAGGGAAACACTTTCCATCCAGATGAAAATGAAGACTATTGGGAAAGGTGGAAAAGGTTAGGAGAGGGTTGATCTTAAAGGAATACAAGCCTTGAAGATTAGAATATGGAGCAAGAACTCTTCCCATGGTCCTATGCTCTCTACTCTAGACACCAAGAGTTCTCATTATGCTACCATAGGAATACGTAATGCTCTGAGAGAAAGAGAGAGAGAGAGAGAGAGAGATAACATTCATTAAGCATGTGCTATGTCAGATACTGTTAAGTGCTAGAGATACAATTATAAGCAAACAAGATAGTCACTACCCTCAAGGACCTTACACTCTAATAAGAGAAGAAAACACCGATGGGGTGCTCAAAAGTGGGGAAGGGTTAATGATTCAGGGTGTTAATGTGGCACTCAAGGAAGAAGTATAACATGGAAGGAGTATAGGCAAGAGAGAAGTGAAGCAGTCAATAAATATTTGTTAAGTATTTACTATGTACCAGGCAATGTGCTAAATGCTGGAGATACAAATAAATAGAAAGACAGTCCCTGCCCTCAAGGAGTTTAAAATCTAATGGGGAAACTAAAGCACAAAGGGAAGCTGAAAAACTGAGAAAGGGAATAGAAGGAAGAAAGTATTAGAAGGAAGAAAGTATTTAGTGCAGGGGCATGATGAATTAGTCCAAAGACTTCCAACCACTGGGTAAGGGGGAGAAGACTCAGTTGGATTCCCTCCTTAAGTGGAAACTTTGAAACTTCTAGTTTTGTCCTCTGGTCAGAGGGTTCAATCAGAGGGGCAGAGGGTCCTGATGAAATTTAAGTACCAAGGTGACATGAAGGAATGATGTAGAAGTCTAAAAAGCAGTTCAATTGATGGGAAATGGTTGGGGTCCTTCCTAAAATGGTGATCTCATTCAAGGAGAGAATCCCATTTACAAGGGACCCCTAGGGAGGAGGTTTCCAAGGGTGGCAATGGTTTACATGGTCCAAAATACAGAAAAAAGTCAGAGTTTGGTGGAGGTTTTGCTAATTTTGTTTTCTTCTTACTGACAAACATGTATACTCTACTTCCTCCCATATATGAGTATATATTCAGGTACACACACACATAGAAGAAAGAAGAGGACAATGACCTTGCTATTTTCCTGACTTTTCTGCTTGTTTAGATTCATCTGTATGTCAAACCATAGAGGAGTACAGTAGCCCTCATGACACCAGATTCCACATAGTTCCTGTGGGGCTTCTTGACAGAATCCTCCAAAATGGGACTGAGGCACAAGATGCCCAAAAAGGAAGCAAATGATGGTTACAAAGTATTTCTAATCCCAAGTCAGAAAGCTGATCTGAGACAACAGAGTTCCATACAGAACCTGACAAAGGAAATCCAAAGTAGAGAACAGTTTTAGCTTGGGTGGCAGGTACTTTGTCTGGTTTTTATGAGACTGCCCTTAATTGTACATAGTGGATCAAACCTCCCCATCCTTATCCTGAAAGAGTTTTCCTAGTCAGTGCCTCTTAGGGAGTGGGAACTGAAGAGGCCAATAGGTAGCTATGAAGACACAAACTCCAGAAGGTCATAATAGAAAGAAACTTGGTGACCGCAAGAACAGCAGAAAGTGTACTCAGAAATGAAAAGAACATATGAGATATGATTATGAGACAATAGTAACTCAAAAAGTATTTTAAACCAAGGGGGGTAGCTTTTCTGAGATAATCTAGAGCTAAACATATGACCTGCAGTGATAAAAATGAATGAGACAATCATGATCTAGAAGACGCAAAGAATATAGCAGGGGAAAGAAGATAATATACAAATGCAGTTAGCATAATAAGTGTAGATGGGAGGCATTTACGATATGCCCTTGTCTTTTTGTTCTCTTTTTCCATTAAAATGTAAGCTCCTTAGGGGTAAGGATGCTCCTATTTTTATTCCTAGAACTTAGCACAGTTCCTGGCTCAGTAAATGTGCTTAATAAACTTGACTTAATGAGAGCTTAAAGGAAGAAGAAATTCACTTTCATTCTAAGAGAGGGGAAATGGGGAGAATACATAGAGAAATCAAGAAGGCCTTTAAGGATGGGGTCACATTTGAGATGGGAAACATTTAAAAAGACTTTTTACAATATTTCAGGCTTACAAAATGATATGCACAAGAAAGCATAGTCTTTTGTACCAGTGTAGAATCAGTCAATAGTCAATCAATAAACATTTATTAAGTACCTACTTGCTCTAAGGTCTAGTATAGAGTACTTTCACTTGTCTGACTCCTAACTCATGCCAGCACCATCCAATTCCATTCTTTACCTGCTCTTAGTTAAGTAAGATGCATCAGCTAAGAAGACAGGACAATTTTCTGTCGTCGACTGGGGAGGGCTGTAGAATTCTTTGACACTAATTTGGAAAACTTCTCTCTAGGGGTTGCCAAAATGCAGAGTTGCTTCTGACAGACTCTCCTAGGTCTGTGTGCTTAAGTCTGAGAGCAAACATGACACACTCATCATTTGCTAGCTCTAGCTTTTGGTGCATAAATTCAGTTGTTAAGCATCACACTTCTCCTCTATCTATCTTTGTGTTAGCATGGACAGAGCCAATGAAAAACACGTCTTCCCATTTGCCAACCTGCCTGAACTCAGTAACACATAAGAGAAGGCATTTGTTTCCTTTAAATCAGCTGGAAGGGACAAAGATTCAGTCAGGAGTGACCATACTCACAGGCAAGGACAATAGGCTCTAGGTATGAAAAATCAAAGTCCAAAAAGAAAATAAGAAATTAGGACCCTCCCCTGCCTTACCCCACCTTCAAAGGAGTGTACCTTCTCTTCATTCTCAGGTGCATGGTTTTCCTTAATTGTTTTTTTTTTCCTTAAGAGTTGAGAGCAAAGTCTCATTTCTTAAAAAATACCCTTAAGGCCAGCAGCAAAGGGAAAACCAGTACCTTCCAAAGCAACCCATTCCACTTTCAGATAGTTCTAATAGGTAGTTTTTCCTTATACTGAGTCAAAACCTACACCTCTACAATTCCCATTCATTTCTCCTTATTTCTATCCCCTGCTCCTGGAGCCAAGCAGGTCTGATCCCTTATCGACAGAACAGTCCTTCCAATATGTGAAAGTAACTATTCTATCTCCACCTCTCTTCTTAACCCCAGCAGCTCCCATTACTAAGTCTTTTCTCTTCTAGTTAACATCCCTAGTTCCTTAACCAACCCTCATATGATATGAATTTAAGACTTTTCACCATCCTAGTTGTTCAGAGCCAAATGATCTTCAGCTTGTTCTTGTTTCTTCCCAAGATGTGACTCCCAGAACTGAAGGCAGTATTACAGACGTGGTCTTATCAGGACAGAATACTGCAGCATTTTCTCTAGAACTATATCTATGCCTTCCTTAATTAAGGCCAAGATCTTATTAGCCTTATCTAGCTGCCCTAGAGCACTAAAAAAGCATATGGAACATCCTTAATCATCTCTCTCTCTCTCATAGATATATACATATATATATATATATATATATGTATGTATGTATATTATATATACATACATGTGTATGTATATTATATATATATATGTATATATACATATATGCATGTGTATACACATATATGTGAGTGTGCATATATATGTATAGCATATATATTCATTTTTACAAGTATCTCTCTCCTTCCCACTGCATCCCACTGAAAAAAATTTATAAAAAAAAATAAAACTCACATAATAACTATACATAGAGCAACAAACAAATTCCCATATAGCCATGTCCAAAAGTCTAGGTCCCATTCTGAATTTTAAATTCATCACCTCTCTACAGAGATGGATGGCATGTTTCATCTTCAGTTGTCCAGATTCATGGCTTATCATTCAAATCCTTTAGTTCAAGATGTAACATTTACCTCTATTAAATTCTATTTTACTAAATTCAGCCGAATGTTCCATCCTGTCAAGACATTTCTGAATACTGGCACTGCCATTTAATGTGTTAACTGTCCCCCCTTCCCCACCTGAAGCTTTTTGTTGTCTGCCAACTTCATAATTATGCCCTCTTTATCTTTCTCCAAATCTTTAATAAAAATGTGAAGCAACACAGGGTCAAGCACAGATCCTAGGGACACTCTAGTGGAAAATCCCATCTAAGTTATGACTGAGCCACTTAAAACAACCTTTCAGGTCCTACCAGGCAATCAGTTCCAATGACTGCATGATCACTTAGCCTACATCTCTTGGCTACAATCAAACCACAGAATTTCAGTGTTGGAAGAGACTTCAGCAGTCATTCAGTCCAACTCATACATGAAAGGAATCCCAGAATTGCGGGGGAGGTGAGGAAGGGGGATGGGCTGGAGAATGACATGAGAGACCTTGTGAAATGCTTTGCTAAAATCTAATTAAGTTATATTTACAGCATTGCTCTGATCAATCAGTCTACCAACCCTTTCAAATAAGGAAATGAAGTTGGTCTGATTAGCCCAGTTTCTCCTTTGTGATCACAGCTACCTTCTATTTGTTCATTAACTTTCTGTTTAATAAGAGATGGTCAAGGAATGCTTACTAAAAAGATTTATTAGGTCTCTAGGCAAAAGAACTTAAGCAATGCCTCACCTTGATGCTGCAATAATTACAAGTGAGTCCAGAAGTGAGGGTACTCTGAGAACATAGCCTGTCATCTCAAAAAGAGACTTGGAGGTGTCTGGGGGAACATCTTTATCCTCCAAGACCTAAGCTGCCTGTCTCCTCTGGGACCACCCTCCTTCAGGCTGCTTCTCATCATTTCCAAAGGCAGTAGCCTGAAAGCCAGGTGCCAATTTCCACTGGCCCACTTTGCATCCCTGACTGATCCCATCACCACTCCACTGGAGCTTCTTCCCCTGCCATGCTCTCCAGTCTCTACCTCCTTGCTACACCAGTTCAGAGAGGAAAAGAACACAAAGAGAGATGTCTCAAAAGAAATCAGTGGAAAATTAAATCCTAGCTTCAGAAGAGTCAACAGCCTCCAAGCCTCTAATTCTTCATACAAATGAGGCCACAAAGCATTGGATCATGAATATTGTGCTAATTATGTTTTTCAGGTAACCGTTAACCTAAGTGCTCCTGCACCAGAAGTTTTATTAGTGCTGGGTAATCACATGCAGGTGTGTTTTATTAACATGGAAGGCGCAGAACACTCATTCTAATCTGCTCCAAATGCCATTAAAATCAAGTTACCGGGATTCCACAGCTCCAATCAGAGTGCAGGAAGGGTTGGTGAGGCATTTGTTTGTTTTTGTTTACTCTCTGGAGCCTTCAATTATTCTCAGCACTTTTCCTAAGTGAGGAAGCCAATACCGGCTACGAGGCTAGAGAAACTACGGGTAGTCGACTTGGCTTGGAAGACATACTCTTTGTTTTCCACCTTCTACAACACTGGCTTTTAATCCAACTCTTCTGGCCCCATTTCTGTCCACACAGTGGACAGAGAGCTGGACTTGGGAGCCAGCAAGACTTAGGTTTGAATCCTCTGGCACTTCCTCAATGTATGATCTTGGAGAAGTAATTTCACCTTTCAGGGCCTTACTTTTCTCTTCTGCCAAATGGAAAAGAAATACCTCTAGTCCATACGTCCTGGGACTATTGTGAAGTTCAAAGATGATAATGAATGCCAGAAGAGTGTAACCCTCAGGTGGCACAGTGGAATCAGGAAGACACTTAGACACTTACTAGCTTAATGATGTGACTCTTGGGCAAATCACTTCCTGTCTGTTTAGCTTAGTTTCCTCAATGGTAAAACATGGATGATAATAGCACCTACTTCCCAACGTTAATGAAGAACAAATGTAATAATAATTTTTTTAATTTCTTTTCAATTTATTTATTTATTTATTTTTAGTTTTCAACATTCATTTCTACAACATTTTCTCCCCATCTCCCCTCTCCTCCATACCAAAACACCATGCATTCTGTTTGCCCCTTCCCATTACGCCCCTCCCTTCCCTTAACCCCATCTTCTCTCTTTTCTTGTAGGGCAAGATAGATTTCTATACCCCATTACCTGTATTTCTTATTTCCCAGTTACACGCAAAAGCAATTCTCAACATTCATTCCTAAAACTTTGAGTTCCAACTTCTCTCTCTCCCTCCTTCCCCACCCATTGCCATTGAGAAGGCAAGCAATTCAATATAGGCTATATATGTGTACTTTTGCTAAAGAATTCCATAACAGTCATGTTGTGAAAGACTAACTATATTTCCCTCCAACCTATCCTGCCCCCCATTTATTCTA
>CM053769.1:300012958-300031036 GCA_028658325.1 Potorous gilbertii | reverse complement strand
CACTTGGCAAAAAAAACAAACAAAAATTTTCTTTTCAACCTGGGAAGGCCTCTATCCTTCGCATACACATGGTCCCTGGGGAAAGTGGGCTCAGAATTGACAGTCAAAGGCTGTGAGTTTATGTGTAGAGAAGATGTTTGACCGAACTCTTCCTGATTCCTGACGTTGGAAGTTTTCTTCCTTTGTGAAGGCCTTAGGAAATTTTCCTTAAGTGTAGCTAGGTTCCAAGAAATGGCACCTCTGTTAAGTCCACAGCTGACACTCTTCTCTGCCTTTAGGTGCCTCATGCCATGAAGCTATCACCATCTCAGATTCTCTGTCCACATCAGTCTGAAAATGTTTACTTTTTCATCAAAAATTACAACCTTGGTGGGGTTGCTGCCATTGCTAGAGGTCACTTATGGACTGTCTAATGGGACCTTTGGATCTCCCCAAATCACCTAGCTGCCTGGGCAGCTTAGAATACTAAATACTGGAATACTTAGAATACTAAATACATAAGACAGAGGTACCATGCTCTCATGGCACTTGGTGTCCAGGTAGGAGAATGCTACCAGCTACCTAATAACCTACACAATAGCTCAAAAAAGCCTTACTGGGGCAGCTAGATGGTACAATGGATAGAAAGCTGTGCCCAAGAACAGGAAGACCTTCAAATCTGACTTTCCTAGCTGTGTGACCCTGGGCAAATCTCTTAATCTCTGTCTACCTCAGCTTCCTCACCTGTAAAAATGTAGTTGTTGTGAGGATCCAATGCTTGGCTCGTAGTAAACCCTTGATAAATTCTTGCTCCCCACCCTGCCCCACAAATACTCCCTTGAAGTTTCCAACGAAAGAGACAGAGATAGGCAGACCGCATCTTATGTATAAGCACTCTGTTCTCCTTCAGTAATTCCTGAGTCAAAAAGTCTTTCAGTTTCATATCCAGTTACAGTTTTCATCATCATATAGTACCAGTCCCTCAGCCAATCATGGCTGAGCTGTGCCTACTTGTGTAGGTTTACCAGAGTTTCTATGTCTTTGAATTGGAAGTACACAGAGATTAACTTCAGTCATTTTTCATTTGTATTATCTCTCTTCCTCCAGGTTGTAAGCTCGAGTTTGACCTGTCTCATAAGGTTGTAGATTTTGAAAATGACCTGTCTCATAAGGTCAAGGTCATCTATCTCATTTTTATTGTTGCTATTCAGTCATTTTTGTAGTGTCCAGCTTTTCCTGATCCCATTTGGGGTTTTCTTGGCAAAGATATTAGAGTGGTTTGCTATTTTCTTTTCCAGGACATTTTACAGATGAGGAAACTGAGGCAAACAGGGGTAAATGATTTGCCTATGGTCACCCATCTAGGCTAGATTTAAACTCAGGAAGATGAGTCTCCTTGACTGCAGGCCCAGCACTCTGTGCACTATGGTGCCGCCTAGCTACCCCAAATTAACTACACAAACTGGAAGGAGTAGGCTCTCCCTGGCCAGTTCCCCCATTGCGTACATGTAAATGTAAATGTAAATGTGTGTGTATGTATACATATGAGGCAATTTCAGAAGGGTGGGAAAGAGACACTAGCATGTGGAACAAGAGATATGAAGAATCAGGAAAGGTCTCATGTGGAAGGTGGCCTTTGAGCTGAGCTTGGGAAGCTACAGGTAGTAAGAGGCAGAGGTAGGAGGGAGTTCAGTCCAGACATGGGACAGAACCTACCCAGGGCCATGGAGTGTCATGTGTGAGTAGGAGTAAGAAGGTCAGTTTGTCTGGACTGCAGAGTGTGAATCAGTCAAAGAGCATCTATTCAGTGTCTTCAGGGAGCTGCTAGGTACTAAGTGCACAGATAGAAAAACCAGTCCCTGCCCTCAAGGCCCTTATGTTCAACTAGGAGAAATAACATACACATTCCCATGTCAATATGGAATATGTAAAAGGAAGCCCAGAGCAACTTCAGAGAGATATGATGCATCTGGGTGTATTAGAAAAGACTTCTTGTGGGAAATGGATCTTGAGCTGAGTTTTCAAGGGGGCGGGTCCTAAGCCTTAGTTTTATAGAACAAATCCTTTTATTAAGGGGATTTGTTCTGTGAAGTTCGGATTTAGTCAGAGGGCTGCACTTGAGGACCTAAAGGGCCACCATGTGGCCTCAAGGTTGTGGGTTCCCCACCTGAGGAAGGGCTCTACCAGGTGGAGGTGAGGAAGGAATGCATTCCAGGCATGGAAGGGAGATACATGTGAAGACGAACTGGTAGCCTAGTTTGGCTAAAAGGTAAAGGAGTATTGTCCCTGCTAAGGTATTAGTGGTGTTGTTCAAGTACTTTTATATTTTTTTATGTACCTCATTTTATCATTGCCGTTTGTATCATTGCTTGTTTAGTTGTTTTCAGTTGTGTGTGATGCTTTGTGACCTATTTGGGATTTTCTTGACAAAGATACTGGAAGAGTGTGCTGTTTCCTTCTCCAGCTCATTTTACATATGGAGAAACTGAGGCAAACAGTTAAGTGACACAGGGCAGTGGCACAGTCAGGTCAGTGCTTTAGCAGCTGGGTGGAGGATGGACTGAATAGAGGAAGCCTTCGAGGCTGGGAGACACATTAGGAGGCTGTGACACATCAGGGTGAGATTGGGTGAAGGTTTGCACTAGGTCTGGGCTTGTGAGAGTGAAAAGAAATCCCACTTCTGACACATACCGCCAGTGTAACCCTGGGCACAAGTCCCTTAGCTTTCTTCATCTGAAAAATGAGAGAGCTGGATTAACTGATCTCTGAGGTCCCTTCCTTAGCTCTAAATCTATGAACCAGCGACCCTAAGAGGATGAAAGCCAAAGTCACAGGCTGCACTCAGGACACCTGGCCTGTATGGTCACTGAGGTCCCTTCTACTTCTAAAGGTCTATGATCTACTTTTGTCCTACTTGCCATCTTCCGTAATGCAAAGAACACCAGCAAGGTACTTGCTAATATATTGTGATCATCCACAAATATTTCCCGAGGACCTCTTTGTCTTTGAACAGACAGCTCTTGTGTTATTCAGGTGACATCACTGTCCTTTCCTAGGCCAGCCTTGAGGGCTTGGGTTGTCATCCTTGAAAGGGAAAGGAACATTTCCTTAACCAGAGATTATAAGGAAATGGATCTGAACAGTTGTTCTGCTGGATATTTATCAGCTGTCACTTCCTTTAGTTTCAAATAGCAATAATGTTGCTTTTTTTAAGAGGCTTTTTACTCTTCAAAGTACTTTCCTGGTCTACAGCAGACTATAGTGCTATTTTATATCTGGGAAAACCGAAGCCTGGGAGTAATAATCAGTGACTGTCCAGGGTCACTCAGAGAGAGTTAGCAGAGCTGGCTCCAGAACCTGGCCCTTTATTCTTCCTCTGTCATGCCTTCTTCTAAAAAGACTGTTCCACCTAAATCATGCAGCCCTGATTTACACTTATTCCTGGCTTCAAGACATGTCGCTTTCACTTATTACCTGTATGACCCTGGCCAAGACAGCTGACCCCACCAGCATCTCAGCATCTTCGTCTGCAAAATGTGAGAACTGGACTAGAGTAGAGCAGGCAAACTCAGAATTCCCTAGTAAGGCCAGAACCAGATTAAACCATAATTGGAATGTTTAACAAAAAAATAAAAACAAAACAATTTTGTTGTTGAGTTGTTTGTCAATTGTGTTTAACTCTTTGTGACTCCATTTGGAATTTTCTTGGCAAAGATCCTGGAGTGGTTTGCCATTTCCTTCTCTAGCTCATTTTACAGATGAGGAAAGTGAGGCAAATAGTGTTAAGTGATTTGTCCAGGGTCACACAGCCAGTAAGTGTGAGGCTGGATTTGAACTCAGGCAGATGAGTCTTCCTCACTGTAGGCCAAGCGCGCTATCCACTGTGCCATACACAGATCATGATAAATTGTGGTTTGACACCACTGGAGTAGAGGACTTTTGAAGTCCTTTTCAGCTCTAAATAAGATTTTATAATCCTGTGACACCATCTGGTTAATCTTCCCCATCACTGGGAAAATTGAAAGAAGGCTCATCATCTAAGACTTCTGTATTCTTCACCATGCTTTGCACAGTTCTAGGGGTCTGTTAGAAGCTAAGATTTGTTGACTGCATCAGGTCTCTTCTCCCTCTGTCTCCTCCTTTTAAGGTCACTTTTCTAAGGTGCCTTCTGTTCCCCATGTGGCTAGTTATTTTCATGGCTTAGAAGGAAACAGCAGAGCACCATGAGGATTTGGTCCCTCTGGGACCTTGGAGGTGGGGCTGGGGGAGAAGGGAGGGCCAATGATTAGGGAAGATGGCTTCAGATTCCTGAATGTAGAAATGACTGGATGGCAAGCTGCTTTCAAATTCTCTGCTTTCCAAAAATAATAATCCCCTTGATGAACCATTTGTTCCAAGCAGCTTTGCTTCCAAAGTGGCCACTCTCTTTGACTGACCTGCAGCGACCTTGTTTGATCTGAGGTGTGCAGTCCTTTCTTAGTAGTGAGATTCTTGAACTTTATACATGGAATCAAGCCAATGCTAGCCCCTCTTCATTTCATAACAGATGAACCCCTTGAATCAAGACAAACTAAAATTTTTCTTTTAAGTTTGGAGGTAGGTTGGGCTTTTGCACTGATTTTGGTGTCAGAATTTCTGTAACTTATGGGTGGAAAATGAGGATAATATGAGACTACCATATAATAATGAAGAAAGAACACTAGATGGGAAATCAGAGGGTGTGGGTTCTAGCCTTCATTCTGCCACTTAATAACTGTGTGGCCTTGGGTAAATCACATTGTCTTGTGTGGTACAGTGGATAGAATGCTGACATGGAGTCAAGAAGACTCATCTTTCATGAATTAAAATCTGGCCTCAGGCACTTACTAGCTCTATGACTCTAAGTGAGTCACTTTACTCTGTTTGCCTCAGTTTCCTCATCTGTGAAATGAGCTAGAGAAGGAAATGGCAAACCCCTTTGCCAAAGAGACCCCAAATGGAGTCCGGAAGAGTCAGACACAACTGAAACTGACTGAAACCCTGCAACAAAAACCCTGGACAAATCACTTAATCTGCTTGCCTCAGTTTCCCCAACTGTAAAATGGGGATCATAAGAGCACCTACCTTCCAGGGTACTTATTAGAGTCAAATGAGATAACATTTGCAAAGCGTTTAACAGGGTGCCTCCAAAACAGGAGGTGCTATAAAAATGCTCGTTGATCCTATTATCTTCCCCCTGGGCTTCAGTTACCCAATTTCTAAGGACATTAAATGGATTGCTCTAGGTGAAACAGCTAGTAAGTCACTGGACCAGTATTTTAACCCCATATACTTTGACTCTTAATTTGGGCAATGCCATTTATGATCATAGTATCCTATAGATTTAGATTTGAAAAGAATCTTAGAAATAAATCTAATCCAAACCCTTTAATTTGGAAGATGAGGAAACTGAGACCTCAAGAGAGGAAATGACTCTCCCTTGGAGTCCCGTTGTTGACTAAGTGGCAGAGGTGAATTTTGAACCAGATTCTATGACTCTGGATCCTGGGTTCTTTCCATTTTACAAGGCTCTACTATCACTTTAACATTATGTGACTAAATAAGGGAATATTATCATAAAATAGGTTATTATTGAGACTAACTTTGGAGGATACTTTGATTCAGGTAAGCCATTATGTAGTGAAAAAGGCCTGGATGCAGAATCAAGAAGATTTGGGTTCATGCCCAGTTCCACCACTTATTAGAAATGTGAATCTGGTTGAAGTGTCTGGGCCCTAGTCCCCTCATCTGCAAAATGAGGTTAATCCTACTTGTACTACCCACATAACCAGGGACTTGTGAAGAAAATTCTTTGTAAAATTTACAAATGCAATATAAATGTGAGTCATCCTCTGTTTTTTCTTTTAACCTGGATAACCTGTTTTTCGAAGATAAATTAGTAGCTACATTTTTTTCCCTCCATTTCCCAAGCATTTGCTTCTATTTTCTGAGAGAGTAAAATGGCTAGCTAGCATGAGGCCCACAGTATTATGGGGGGACTGTGTGATGTGTTGGATGGAGAAGCAGATTTGTGTCTTCACACAGGGTATTTAGACCCTGCCAGCCCTCCACTGCCTCATCTGTGTGTGTGGTGTGGGATGCATCCTCAAATTTATGAAAGCCAAATTTAACCATGGAGAATCATGGAGGTTTAGTATATGCTGGTGGGCTTTCTACAACAGGAAGGTACCAGTGACTTTGGCTCTGGGGATTAAGGCTTTGCCTTTAGAGTTAATGTTGTTCTGTAGCCAATACAGGGCCTTTAATATTAAAAGAAGTCAGGTGATATATTTTGCATTACAGCAACTCATCTCAGCAGGAGCTATTTCTTAATCATCTTGGTGTCTCTTTCCTGGGCGGTCCAGGGAGGCTCTGCATAGGAATTGCTCTGGGCCCCCCTCGTTGAGTTTTCATTTCATCTTGAAGTTGACCTTAGCTCAGGATGGCAGAGGCTGGAGCAGGCTGGAGAATCTCTGGTTGATGAGGCAGCTCTGACATTGGAAGAATGGGTGTGGGCCTCTAGTCCCATTAATTTGCCGGGATTCCATCTCCCCCCACATTCTGAGCAAGCCACTCATTTAAGGGATAATGATACCTCCAGCCAGCACAGCCAAGATCTAGAAACCTCCCTAGGCCTTTGTGGGAGTGGCTTCTCAGCTGGGACATAGCATCTCCATGTATTATTCATGGCAAAGAATGCATATCTGCAACTGGAATTGTTGCCAAGCTCTGAAGCCAGGACTGTGAGGAGTCCCCCTTGTATCAATATTAACATTCTGAACATTAATAAGATCATGTCACCGTCTCTGAAAGCCAGATTAGATTTAAAAGGGAGAGAAGCAGAGAGGGAACAGCAAAGTAAATTTCTCTAAACGAAATGCTTTACAAACAAATAGCTTCCAGTTCACTGTGGAGCAACTTTTCTACTGCCTGGAAAACTGTTACTCCTTTAATGGACATGGCCACAGTTTGAGTGGAAAGGACTTGTTTTATTTAAGCCCAGAAGCTTCTCAAGTATCACCCAATCTAATTACTTGAGGTGGAACTAGAGAAGAAGCAAGCAGGGTAGAGAGTGGCGGGGGTGGAGCATGGGCCATGGAGTTTAGAAGACATTGAATTCATTGATCAGAGATTTAGAGCTGTAAGGGAACTTCAAGATGATTGCGTCAACTCAGCTCTGCTATTTATTACTCCCTTCTGTGAAGACAACAGGAGGCTGGGGGAGGAGGATGACACTTAGTTGAACTTATGGAAAGGACCTGGGCAAACACGGCACAGATGGGTAGTGATCTGTACTCTTGGATGGAATACCTACATTAGTGAGATAGATTCATTTAAGTATGGTACAAGGCAGGCACAATGGATTAAGAGTTAAAGTATGTGAGGTTAATACTGACTCAGTGATTTACTAGCTGCTTGACATAGAGCAAGTCATTTCATGTCTTTAGCCCTCAGTTTCTTCACCTGGAAAAATGAGGGAGATTGAACTAGTCAAGCTTCTGAGGTCCCTTCTGCCTCCAGAAAGTCCTTTGAACCCGTCTCATTACTGAGCAGGACAGAGCTGTCCCTAAGGTTTTGTAAAGTGGAGTGATTGTCCTGATATCCTGCATTTTGGTTCAGGGGACATGCTACTACTATGTACATTGAGTGGTAAGAGCTGAGAAAGAGGAAGAGGAAACACACTAAAATATGATCAGTGCTCATCTGTATGCTTATGTTAAGGTAATTAAAGCCTTGACAACTAACAACTGCCCTCCATCGGTCCATTGGTTCATTCAGTAGTATTTATTAAATGCATAACACAAGAACTATGTTAGGTATGGACTCTTCCTCCTCCTCCTCCCCCTCTTCCTTCTCTTCTTTTTCTCTTTCTCTGTCTCTCTCACACACAGACACACAGACACACACAAACACTCCATCCTTCTGGCATCTGGATGGATGATGCAGTGGACTATCCATGCCTCTCTCTTTGTATTGCTCCTTGACCTTTGGTTATTTCTCTCCAGGTTTTCATTTCCCCATCTGTGAAATTAAGGGGCAGGACTAGATAGTCTCCAAGGTCCCTTCCAGCTTTGATGATGTAAGATTCCATCCCCTTTCCTTCTTTTCTTCTTGAAGCCTGCCTTTGATGTTCATTTTAACCAGGGTTTGCCAGGATCAACATGTTGGGAGTGGGGAGGAGGCCCAGTGCAATTACTCCTGGCCCCCAACCCTCAGCATGGCCCTGCCAGGACTAAGCGGCTTTTCAGAACACACAGTGAGAGCTGATGAGCTGGGATGGTGCTTTTGATGGGCCACTTCATTTCAAATGCTGTTTATGTTGTCGCAGCGCTGAATAATTAACTACCTAGCACAAGCACAGAATCCTCTAATTGGTAGAAGTGTCATTTTTGTTTCAGTGGAGGAAAAAAAAATGAGATTGTGTGTGTGAACAATTAATCTTCCTAATGGCAACCCCTCTTGATCTGGAAATTAAATGTTTAGTACCTTGAAACCAGCCTATGGGATGAGGTCCTTTGGAACAAGTTAATTAAGTAAGGCTTATTATACTAATTGGAGTAAAAAACAGACGTTTGTTTAATGTGGGCTTTGGTGTTGTTGAATCTCCCAGCAACCTAGTACTCCCTCCAATATCCAGAGAGAACACAGGAAGGCCATTTCTTTAGGTGACTAAATGGGGTTTAGCTTGTGTGCTCTAGCTAGCTGTTTCTATGGAAACTGTTTTTTGTAACTAGTGGCTGGTTGGATAAAGAATCATAGCCAGTGATGTCAAGGCATGACCCATCGGTGCCCCTGTTCAGAGGCAGGGGGAGAGGTAGGAGAAAAAAACAAGTATGCTTCTTATAAATACGCCAACCAGGTGAGAGTGGAGTATGTTTCTAGGACTGAGATTTAATCCTATCGGAAAAGTGAGAGACGGCCTCCCTCAAACTGACAGGTGTGGTGCTATCTTTCTCTGAGTTGCCCAGTTACTATAGAACCTCTGAATTAGTTTCAAGGTATCTCAGAGAGTTATCTCTATTTGTTCATCAACACATGTACATCTACATTTCTCTGTGATGGACACTTGAATTCCATCAAGGAATGGAATTCCAGGGTGGGCCAGTGTAAAGAAGCGCTAGCTCTGGTGTCAGAGATGATGGGTTCATATCTTATTTGTCATTAAAAACCTATGTGACCCTGGGCAGATCTCTTACCTTTCTCAAGCCTCAGTTTCCTTCATCTGTAAAATGAAGGGGTTAGACTAGATGACCTCTCTGGTCCCCTCTAGCTCTGTGATCTAAGATGTAACTAATTTTATCCTGTTGAGTTGTTGTTATCCATCTCTCAAAACCCAAATCAAATACCACCTCCTTCATGAAGGATTCTGTGATAGTATTTCACAATGTGTTTGCTTTTTTCCTCGACCATGTGTTATTGTGTATTATAGTTTCTGATTCATCTTCTTGACTACATGAGATACATGAAGATGAAGACTCTGTCTTAATCAGTTTTCCAGTGTAGCAGAAGTAGTAGGTAGCTAATAAATGTTCCTTGATGTTAACAGTACAATCCTACTACTCGATTTGAAGGAGAACCCTCTTTCCAGGCTTCCTAATAGGTTAATCCACCTTTTGCTCCCCTACCTTGGTTTCTTCATCTTTAAAATGGGCAATTGAATTATTTCTACTGATTTGAGTCCATTGTCCAGAAGAAACCCCGCCCCCAGCTGGAAAGTGGATCATGCTAATTTTGGACTGCACAAATTGTTGCTAGAGTTTTCCTTTTATGGTCTAAAATTCTAAAAACTCCCTGTAGTTTATAAGCAGAAGTAGTCTAATAACTTGTCTAAAAGTTTTTCAGATATTTGAAGACATTTATCATGTCTCCCAAGCCTTCTCTTCTCCAGGAAAAATAACCTCAGTTCCTTATTGTCCACTTTAGCTTCTAGATATTCCAGCTCTCTGTGTTATTTATTTCTAACTTCTTGTCATTCAGTTGTTTTCGGTCATGTCTGACTCTTGTGGGGTTTTCTCGGCAGAAATAATACTGCAGGGGTTTGCCATTCTCTTTTCCAGCTCATTTTATAGATGAGAATACTGAGGTAAACCAAGTTAAGTGACTTGCCCAGGATCACACAGCTAGTAAATGTTGGAGGCCAGATGGAAACTCAGGTCTTCCTGACTCCAGCACTCTAGCCACTGAACCACTTAGAAGGAAAAATTCCCTCTGGGTGAGTTTAGGAAGCTTGTCTTTAGGGTGTGCCTCAAGTGGTTGATGTGTAAGAAGTGGGGGATGATGCTCCACTGATGTCTCTTCCTATAGGACCTCATGTTTCTCTTCTGAGCCTGGAAGTGTCTTCTGGGACTATTATCTGGGCAGACAGATCTCAGTGGTATTGTGGAAAAAGCATTGAATGAAAAGTCAGTGGACTCAGTTCTGTTCACTCATTTGCTCTGGGCTCTTGACACAAACATTTAACCTTTCTGGGACTTGATAGCTTTATCTATCAAATGGGAAATTGCTCCACCTGCCCACCTTCTTTTCCTGTACCGTTGTAAAGTTCTAATAAGCTTGTGCATGTGAAAACTGTTTGAAATGCATTAAAATGTGATACTGATAGAGGTTGACAATGTATATTATTTTTGCCCTGTTTTCATTACCATCATCATGCTGTATCTGGCTCCCATCTTTCAGCTGACTTAAAGTTACAGGCCTCTAAAGAGATGTATGACACAAGGGAAAGGTGAGAAAATTCTGGTTGCTCTTGGCATGACATTCTGACTCTCCCATTTGAACTGGGTGGGAATGAGGAATGGGAGAGTCACAAAGGAAGTTTTAGGGAAGCTCTTTGTTCTTCTTCCTGGTGAATCAGGTATTTCCATTCATTTTTTTTTAAGCAGATGAATTTGTTGGACCCACATGGAACTGAATATCTCTCTGTGACCCAGATAACTTTAAAGGTCCCAATTATTTACTAGCTGGGGGATATTTTACCTCTTTGGGTGTCAGTGGTGAGTGTGTTTAAATTTATTTCAAATGGAATCTGTTGCAGATAGAATTAGTCTCTTTGTTCCTTATTTAGGGAAGTTTAAGGAGGATTCAAGACTTAGGCAGTGGGATTATTTGTACTGGCAATTAGGGCCTGAAGTAACTGGGGATTCTGGTGAGAATGTTAGAATGTCAGGGTGCGACTGGATAGAGAAGCAGATGGTTCCCCAGGCTCTTGTTTCGATCTAGCTGGAAGTACTTTCTGACTTGGGCAAATAGGAGCCTGCTTAGTGTTTAGAAATAATGACCTGGGCATGATCTGTTAAGGGTCAGAATCTGTGGGCTACCAAATCCACTGATGCCTAATTTTGTTAATGATGGCCTCCCAAATCTTATTCTGGCTTTAAAAAAGTATAACTTTGCATCCCCTTTGTTCCTCTCCTCCCAAAACCTGTTCTGTAAAACTTGAACTCAATCAGAGGACTGTATCCAAGGACCTAGAGGGCCACTGATTCCCCACCCCGCCATACATCCAAGGCAAAAGCAGATGTAGGCACAGATCCATTCTTGGTCCATGAATTTTAGATAACTACAAATGGTTAGAAAAATCCTAGACAAATGTAACCAGATGAAAGGCTAGGGATACGTTTTCTAGATTCTCAAGAGGGCGGTGTACTTTAAAGGAAGAGGGGCAAAGTGAAAATTTGAAGACTTTTTTAAAGCTCTGTTGCTTTTCTCCTAATGTATATACAGAATTGAAATATACACAAAATCATAAAAATCAAATACATATTAAGTGTCTGCTAGTACTGCTCTCTTTGGTCCTCACAGCCACCCTGTGTAGTTGGGGCTGTTATTAACCTTATTCTATAGGTGAGGTTGACGGGTGTTATCATGTTCTAGGACTGTGAATGTTCATTTATTGGATAATTAAATCCTTCTATGAATATTTATTGAATGTCCTTCCCAAAACAAGAACAAATGTTTATTGAGTACCTAATGTGTTTAATGGCTGTACTAAAGGATAAGACCCTCATGGAACCTGCAGTTAGTGGAGAAGGATAAGATACAAACACCAGTATTGTAATACACATAATGTAACGTAATAGGATATTATATGAGAAATAAGTACATTGGAAAAGTGCACAGTAAGTGGTGGATAGGTGTGGTCAGTGGAGGAAAATTATGAGGTAGAGGAAGAAGATCCAGGAAAGTCTTAGAGAGGTAACATTTGAGTTGGGCTTTTAATGTATTGATTGGAATTCAGTAAACAAAAGGGTGTAAGGAGTGGGGAGAAAAATACAGACATGAGGGAACAGCTTGAGCAAAGGAACCTAAATTTTGAAAGTCAGATTCAAGGCATTGACTTTGGGAAGAGGTAAAAAAGGGGAATACAATGAAGACTTTGCCCTCAAGGAGTTTTTAGTCTGATTGGAGAATTGACTCACTATCATGATCCCCGGTGCCTTGGACAATGTCTGGTGTGCAGTATGAAACAAGAAGGTGGTGTACTTGTTAGGGCTCCATGCCTGGAGTCAGGAAGACTTGCTATAGGATCATGCCTCAGATATTTCTTCGTTATATGACAATGGCCAAGTCACTTAGCCTCTTGTCAACTTCAGCTTACGATCATTAGTATTCATAGTAGACACCTATAAATATTTGATTTTGATGATTACCCTGACCACAAGAAGAGGTAATCAAAACCAGAAGATTCAACTCTGCTAAGGGAAAGAACACAGAAGCTGGAGGGCATTTTATTTTTTAAAATTTATTTTTCTCTTTATTTTTATCAATTACATGTAAACAAATTTTTAGCAATTCGTTTTTTAAAAATCTTAGTTCCGAATTCTCTCTTTCCCTTCTTCCTCTCCACCCTTCCTTGAGAAAGCAAGCAATTTGATGTTGATTATACATATTCAGTCATGCAAAAGCATTTGCATATTAGCCATACTGCAAAAGAAAATGCAGACCAAACCCCGCAAGAATAATAAAGTGAAAAAAAAAAGTATGCTTTGATCTGCATTTTCTGACTTCATTTTTTTCTTTGGAGGTGGATAGTATTTGTCATCATGAGCTCTTCGGAATTGTCTTGGACCATTAGGTTGCTGAGAATAATTAAATCATTCACCGTTGATCATCATACAGTGTTGCTGTTACTGTGTACAATGTTTTCCTTGTTCTGCTTATTGCACTTTGACAGTTCATGTAAGTCTTCCCAGGTTTTTCTGAAAGCACTGGAGGGCACTTTAGAGGCAATCTAGTTCAGCCTTCCCATTTTATAGACTTGGAGCTGATCTCCAGAGAATTTCAGTGATTTGCCTAAAGGCACATAGACAACCAAGCATAGATTTGTGGTTTGAACCCAGGTCCTCTGATTGTAAACCCTGTACACTTTTCACCATGCTGTGCCATGCTCCTTCCTCAGGTGATGATGAGGAAGAGGAGGAGGACAATACCATTTGTATGGTGCTTTAAGGTTTGTCAGTCACATCATACACATCTCATTTGATCCTCACAGTTACCTGAGAAGTAGTTGCTATTATCCTCATTGTATAAATGAAGAAACTGAGGCCACTAGAAGCAGTGACTTGCCCTGGGTCGCACAGCTAGTCAGTATCTGGGACAGGATTTGAATTCAATTGTGTAGAAGTCTGGCATTCTATCTCTGTGCTAGTAAGTGCTATAGGAGTCCAGAGGAGGAGACGATCTGGAATGATATTTTATGTTATATCAATTATAACTATAATAGCTGAAGTTTATATAGCTCTAAGATAAATGCTTTGCAAATATTAGTTTACTTGATGGAACAGGCAGAGGAGAAATGATGAAGGGAAGTGCGATCCTTTGGCTGGGCCTTGAAAGATGGTCAGGAGTCACCCCATTATATCTGCAACTGTGTGCTTCAAAAACCATGGGGGAAGCTACAGAAGGGAATACCCTTTATTCTGTGTTTCCAATCTGTAGGATAAATGAGCTTCCTGAAGAGTTATGCTCCTTAATGGAAAAAGAGATCCCCTTTGGGTTGAATTATACCCATAGTGCAGCAGCATCTCCTTGGTGACTGGGAGAAGAGCATGCCTTTGAAAAGAAGTAAATCTGAGTGTTTCCACAAGGGGTGTTACAAATGCTGTTCTCCTCCCCCCCCTTTTTAATTATTTTAAGAGATCTCAGCTATAGTTTTTCCCATTAGTCCATTGTTTTTGGCTGCCCTCATCACCTACTTTATTACAGAGGGCCAAGGTACATGACACAGGACACTATATAAATGTAAATTTTATCCTGAGAAATGGGCTGTCTGTGTTCTGTGGTTGGTGAATATGGAGTGAAATTAAAATTCAGTAATGAATGTTTATCATGGTGCAGGCTGTGCCTTGAGCAGGTTGGCATTTTTTATTCAATTCTTTGTATATTTCGGTGCTTATAAAAACCTTCTTGGAGTTGTGTGAATTACAGGCTCATTATGCTTCCCAACACAAAGCCATCCGTGGGGATCAGCTTACCGAGAGCCCTTTCCAGGAAAATAGTCCCTTGATGCTTCCAGAGGAAAACTCAGCATTCTCATCCCTGACAAAGGGTCCTGTCAGAAAGCATGACAAAAAGAGGTAACTTGGGGTTCTCTCTGTGTGCCAGGTGTCTCTGCTTGGGAGCTCAGCTGAAAGGGAATATGTAAAGGAAAGATGGCACTCAGACCTCCAGTGGTATGTGGGGAATGAGGGGAAACATAGTCTCTTTGTGTTTCTCCTGGAAGTTCCCCTGGAACCTTTCAATGAAACACTGAGGGCATTGGCTAGGATGTGAAATTGGAGGCTGCTAATGGATGAGAGACCCTCAGAGAAAACCCAATTGGAAACTGATGACCTTTGCTTCACCCTTTTTGGGAACTTCTTTCTGTAAGTTGTTTTAGGGCTGCAGGATCTGAGTTCCCATCCTCAAGTTCTACATTTATTGAGTCTCATTCTTTGCAGCCAGTGCACTCTGACAAGTGAAGTGTGTTATGTCATGGAACTGTCCAAAGAGAGAGAGATGTCAAATGTTCTCCAGAACTCTGGCTTTGCTGTGTGAGATGACCCAGGGGCACTATCTTGGTGCAAATTATGAACCTGGGATCTCCCTCTGGAGGGGTAGGGTGAATGGCCATTGTCAGGATGCCAGATGTGTCCTTTCTAATGCATGTTAAAATATTAAAAGCCTAACCTGCTGAGGTTTCTAATTCCTCTGTGGATAGATTTGCAAAGAAACATCCAGGGCTTTTGTGGTGTCTGTAGTCTCACCAGCCATTTCCCATTGGCCTCTTTTACGTTTTGAGAAAATGCAGAAGAGTCTTTCCTTAATGAGGGAAACTAGAAGTTGGGAGACTTGAATTCTAGTCCTATTTTTGCAGCGTCAGCTTGAGTGAGTTATTAAGTATCTCTTATACTGTAAGCTGTCGACAGTCATAAAGGATTTTGGTGGAGAGCCATGGAAGAAAACGGCTTTAGTTTTCTTAGAATAAAAGTGACCTGTTAAAGCTGGTGTGCTTTATGGGTGACTTGGACAAGAAAACATTTTGTAAACGAGTAATGTTTGCAGTGTCTCAGTGAAAAGTAACTGCAACTGATGGTTTAGGTCACATGGACAGGCTATTGAAATCTGAGTGTTAAGAAACATATGTTCAAGTTCTTCCTTGCAGCTAACTTTAGGCTTATGGCTTGAACAGGTCACTCAATCTCCCTGACTCTGCAAAGTGGGAATAATGGGCCCCACCCTGCCAGTATCACTAGATTGCCATGAGAATAAAATTAGATAATGGAAATGAAAAATCTTTGCCAAGTGAGAAATCCAGTACAAATATATAGAATTATTATAGGTTTTATCAGTGTTGTCCCTGGTGCTATTTTCCTAATGATTTAGTTACTCCCCTACCCAGAAGCTTTAATGGCTCCCTGTTGTGTCCAAAATAAAATACGGACTCCTTTGCCTGGCATTTAAACCCTTTCACAGGTTTGAACCAACTCACCTTTTTAGTTTTATTCCACACTAATCCTATCACGTGCATTTTATTCCAACAAAATTGGATTACTAACTTCTCCTTGATCTTGTCCCACTGTTTTGAGCCTTTTTGAATTCACATAGGTCTGTAATACACTCCTTTGCCATCTCTGCTTATTAAAATACACCTCTTCAGGGTCCAGTTCAGTGCCACTTCCTCCCCCTTCCCTCCCTCCTGCTCCCTTTTCTTTGTCTGACTGTCACATTCTACCTTGTGTCATCCTTATTTTGTATGTGATGTGTTGTCTTCTCCCTAGAAGATTGTAAACTCCTTGAGGGTGAGGATCTTGATATCTCAAATTAATGCCCAGTAGAGTTTCTGTCCTGTAGTAGGGCCTTTAATAAATGTTTTCTGAATTGTTGTTTATACCTATAAAACATTCCTTATCCCAGGCTCTCCCATACTCTGGGCTTGGGGGCAATTGGAGCTGTATCCATCACTACATTCCAGGAAATTCAGCCTTGAGCTTCCAAGCCAAACTCCTTTATTCCTCCCATGAGACTGGAGCTAGATTTGGCCTGGATTGGCAAGGCAGCTGCAACAAGGCCTGTGATTTGGCCACCGACCCTATGTCTGGCCTTGGGAAAGAGTTCACGTTCCAACAGAGTGAGCGTGGGTGAGTAGAGTGAGGGAAGCAGGTCCCCCAGCAAGATCATTTCTTTCCTTACTCCTTGCCTAGTGGAAAGCTTATTCAGGCTAGGAGGTGGGACAGTCTTAGTTACCTACTGGCTTATTCATAAAAGTAGCAGGGGCAGCTCCTCTTGGGAATGGAGACCAAGAGTTGCTGCCAATAATTGTCTTATGACTAAGCCAAGGGGAAGCTGGGATAGTTCCACTTCCTTGTTTCCTGTCTGTGCCTTCCCTGTGTGTATTTTGTGTTGCCTCTAGCTTGTTTGTTATATAATTGTTTACTTGTTGTCTCCTCCATTAGAATCTGGGCTCCCTGAGAGCAGGTACTGTTTTTACTTTTATTTGTTTCTCTAGTGCTTTATATAGTGCCTGGCACAAGGTGGTAAGCCTTTAATAAGTATTTGTTAATTGATTAGTCTGAAACTTCTTTCTCACTCTTTTTATTGTTTTCAGTACTGTCTCCTAATACTTCCTTCCTCCATCTCTCTCTCTGATCCCCTTCCCCCTCTTCTTTTCTCCCTTTGTCCCCCTCCTTTCTCTTCTTCCCTCTCTTCCTCTGTATTTCTTTCCCTCCCTTCTCCTTAGACTCAAAAAGACTTCAGTTTGAATCTTGGTTCAGACATTTACCAGCTATGTGACCCTGGATAAGTCATCTAACTTACACTTGCTTCATTTTCTTTGTCTGTAAAAATACTATTGTTATAGCACCTACCAGCCAGGGTGGTTTGGAAGATAAAATAAGATGTTTGTAAGGTACTTTGAGGATGATTACTCTGTCTCATTCATGTTCCATTGCCACTTCCAGATTCTTCCCTCTTATCATTGTCACACAGTAAAACTCCCATACTTTGAGGGTCGTGTCATCCAAATACATCACCCAGTCCAGTTACCCATGGCTGTTACCTTTCTGTTCTCTCTCAGAACATTCTATTTCCTTCCCCAGGGAGCTCAGTACCTGGCTCACAGTCTCAGTTTGCTCAGTTTCCATAACTCACCCCACCATTCCGCTTCAGCTGTGCATACAGGTGGTCACACCTTTGTTCTTGTCATCCTCCACAAGGATTCCATTTCCTCATTAATGAACTCTCAGATTCCTTCATCTGGTCATAATCTCTTGGCATTCCATCCTGCCCTATGCCTTAGGATCTCTAACTCTATTTTTTATCCTCACTGTGAGCCCTGATCTCTCCATCACTCCTGCATGGTTTACACTGTCCTCTCCTCCCTGTCTTTGACAGATGAATAGAACACTGATCCTGGAGTCAGTAGAGCTAAATTCAAATCCATCCATAGTCGTTTAACTAGCTGTGTGACTGGGCAAGTCATTTAACTTCTGCTTGCTTAGTTTCCTTCTCTGTAAAATAGGAATAATAATAGCACCTCCCATCCAGAGTTGTGAAAATCAAGTGAAAATCGTTATCGTCATCCTCCTCCTCCTCCTCCTCCTC
>CM053769.1:299979292-300012458 GCA_028658325.1 Potorous gilbertii | reverse complement strand
TCATCATATCATCATCATCGTCATCGTCATCATCATCATCATCCTCATCATCATCATCCTCCTCCTCATCGTCATCGTCATCATCATCATATCAACATCATCATCATCGTTATCGTCATCATCATCATCATCATCTTGAGCCTTTGGTGAATAAACTAAACTCTACCTTGTCCTCCACCCTCAAATCCCTTGCCTCATTGTCCTATATATGCCTTATCCAGCCCAACCTTGAATTACTCCCATCATCTACTTCCTTCAGTCCTGCTCTCATGCTGTTACATATATGTGTATATGTATGCGTGTGCATATATCTGTGTACAGAGATCAGGAGAAGTCATTGAGGAGGCTGTGACCTAATCCCCAAGGAGAAGATCTGGTTAATTTGAAAGGGAGGAAAGGGTTGAGTCTTGGTGGGGATAGCTGGAAAGGGAGGCTAGGAGTCAACACCAATCTACCGTTTTACACTTTTCATTGTAAAAAGTAATGGGTGGCACTGTGCAATAATCTGAACATAATTACTCAGGTGCAGAGCATAATTTATTGAAGAAATAAAGGGTCTAGAATGTGGAGCAGAAAAACTGCTTCACATAGGTCTCTTCGTGAGTGTGACCACCTGACAGGGACACGTACCTGGTGCATTTGTCTGAGTGTGCATTGCTTCCTGGCAGCTGCTGTTTGTTGGAATGTGAAAATATGCAGCTTTTTTGGCTGTGGCCTTGGAGGATGGCATCCATGTCATCATAAATTATGCCATAGGATCGGTACATTGCCCAGGGCAAAAATGAATGACCCCTGTTTATGCTGGTAATGGGGCATTGATTCTCTGGGACAGAATCCTCTGGTTTCATGCCAGTTCCCTCTTTATTCCAAAACTCAAAGCCAGCCTTTCACCTCTGGCTGTTTTTCTCTAGGACAGTTTCAAACACATCAGCCTTAGTTCTCAAATCTTACTCCTCAGTGCTCATGTCGACCAGTCATCCAGTTTTATGGGACACGCTCTCCCCAAGGAATCCTGTGCTCCATTTGCACTCAATCAACAAATACCCCCCAAGTATGATCTGTCATTCATGCTCTGTCAGGTGCATATGATGCATGTGGTTTTGTAGCCTGGTGACGTTTTCATATTCCTGTGTTCTGGTTGCTTGATGATCCCTGAATGATTCTTCCCCCCAGTAAATAAATTAAAAGCATTTAATCATTTTAAAGCATCCTATCATTTTAAAGCATTTACTGTGTGCCAAGAATTGTGCTAAGGGCCGTGAATGCAGAAACCAAAGTGAAGCAATTCTTTCCCTGAAGTAGCTTACATTCTAACAAGAGACAACATATGCAGAAAAATGGTGGCCAGGGGAGAGTGTTTTGGTTGGGGTAGTCAAAAAGATGAGGAGGAGAGTCACTGGATGACTAGTCATTCAACATGTCCTCAGAAGCAATGACAGCATTGTCTTGATTAAATTCCCAGAGTAAGAGATGGAAATGGGGAACACATGCTATATCACCACAGACTACAAGAAAATGGCCATGATATAGATTGGAGGGATAGTCCGGTGGTCTGGGGCCAGGTAAATTTTAGAGGTCTTTGGAAGGTTTTTGCTCACTGACTCATCAATCAGGAAAGGATAATCTTTTCTCCAGGCTTACTTTGTCCTCATGTTACATTTGGGTAAAGCCTTAAACCCAAAATCAAGTCTAATTTGGAGAGAATAATAAGTAATCACTGGTCATGGTTAAGCTAACAGTAGTTCCCTCTGAGGTCTCAAGCGGGACCCTAAGCCAGGAGTGCTGAGCCTGTGGTGTTGAGTCCGCATGTTGCCCTCTAGGTTCTCAATTGTGGTTCTGACGTTTACATTCAGTAAAAGGGCAGCATTTGAGGACCCAGAGGACTATACGTAGCCTCAAGACTGCAGGTTTGCCACCCTTTTCCTAAGCAGTTCTCGCGGGTTACAGTTACACAGGTCTCAGATATTGAAACCAAGCAAGGCTTCCACTCATGAGTGTCTATTCATTGTTCCCTGTGGCCTTGGCTTTCAGGATGCAAGGGCTGTCCATTCTTGTAGAACTGGGTGATGTCCCAGCACAAGCATCTGACTCAGCCACCCTGACAGATAGTTCTTAAGCCTTTGCTTAAAATATGGTATAATGGAAATAAGCCTTCCACAGAGAGACCAAAGACCTAGGGTGAGATTCTAACGGCTGCTCCCTTACTGGTGAGGCCTTGAGCAAGTTGCTTCCTTCTTTGGGTCTCAGCTTCTTCTGTAAATTGAGAAGTTTAAACAAGGAAATGCATGAGTTCTTTATCTCCATATCTTATGATTCCATGAAAATGTGGAGTGATGGAGGAATCACCAGCTCCTGAGGTGGGTTGTTCCACTATCCATATCCTTACCCTCCATCTTCCTCCAAATCCATCTTCCATTTATCCACCAAAGGATTTCCCTCAAGTGCAATTCTGACCATAGCCATTCCTTTAAACTCCAGTGGCTCCCTGCCACCTCTAGGATCAAATCCAAAATGCTCTGTATGGCATTCAAAGCCCTTTATAGTTTAGTGTCCTCTTGCCTTTCCAGGCTTCTTATACTTTATTCCCTGACATGTACTCTTTGATCCAGTGATGCTGATTTCCTGACTATTCTTTGAATAAGACACTCCATCTTTGGGCTCCATTTTCTCTGGTTTCCCCCATTCCAAGAATGTTCTCCTTCCTTATCTCTGCCTACTAGCTTCCCTAGCTTTTTTTCAAGTCCTCACAAAAATCTTATCATCTATAGAAAGTCTTTTCTAACCCCTCTTAATTCTAGTGCCTTCACTCTTTTAATTATTTCCTATTTATCCTGTATAGGCCTTGTTTGTACATATTTGTTTGCTTGTTCTCTCTCCCATTAGATTCTGAGTTTCTTAAAGGAAGCAACTTTTTTTCTTTTTCTTTTTTTTTAGTATCCCCAGGGCATAGCACAGTGCCTGGCACATAGGAGAAGCTTGGTAAATGTGGACTGAGTGATTGACTGACCCTTACTCTATAAATCATTTCTCTAGAGCTGGTTGGGATCCCCTCTAAGCCAGATAGAGATGAGGCCCAGGGAAGCCAAGTGATGTGTTTGGTATCATGCTGGTAGTTAGAGTCTGAGGCACGATTTAAAAACAGGTTCTCCAGTTCTAGGGCTGGTGCTTTTGCCACTGTATCATGCTGGCCATGTGAGTTCTTCCATATGGCAACCAAAAATCTGCCTGCCTTTCCTCTGTTGGGATGGAATGAAATTCATTCGATGGGGTGGCTCCAGTATGTACTCGTTAATTTTTAAGTGCCTCTGCTTCAGTGGCAGAACAAACCAACAGCTGGTGATATCTTTGAGAGCTACTCACACTATTGCAAGCTGCCTGTTTCCATTAGGCCTCTTGGCCCATCTTACCTGAATGGCGAGAGCAAGGAGATGCAGAGGATTGACTTTCAGCTTTGTTCGATTATGTTTTTGTGGTGACTTCATGGCCTCTGGCTTCAGCTCCCATTTTGCATTTGTCCTGCTCAGGGCAAGGACCAGAGGACTCATGATATTTTATAGACTCATAGCATTATTGGAAGCTGGAACAGAACGTAAAGTCTATCTAATCTAGTCTCATTATCCTAAAGGTGGAGAAGTTAAGACCTAGTGAGGGCAGGTGAGTAGTCCGAGGTCACACAGTGAATTAGATGTAGAAATGGGATCAGAAGAACCTTCCTCCTTGCTCCTAGCCCAGTGTATTCCAACTATACGATGGTACTTTTCCACTGGGCTTTGTCTTTGTCCCCTGAATAGACTGCTCATATGCCAGTCCTCTAGCTTTCATGGGGCTTAATTACCAATTACCATACCTGTTTATGATTCATTAAAGGCTAACAAAATGAGCAACTGATGAAGAATCTGTCTGCTCAAGTAACCTCTGTGTGTATGTGTGTGTGTGTGTTAAGTGGCACAAGGGGACCAAAGAAAGGGAAGGAACTTCCCTACTCAGCTTGAGGACCTAGATAGAATCTGGAGCGCATTTAGGGAAGAGGCACATGATGGGGAGACTGAAAGGAAGGGGACTCATGAATAGTCATTTCTGGGGAAATTGGCTCAAACTGAGGTATGTTTCCCAAGGGAATTGGCTTTTGGGAAACCTCATTTTGAGTTTTTTTCCACAAGCCCAGTTATAAATAATAACATGCATTTCTATTCTGTTTAAGGCTTTTACTTTATAATGATCCCGTGAAGTAGGCAGTGCAAGTATCCTCAGGAAATAGAGGCTCAGAGAAATTAAGGTGCCTTGTGCCACACCACACATCCAATAAGCATGAGTGTGCACAGTGAGCTGATGTACCCCACCTTCAGGTTTTGGGGTCTTTCCTCTGTGGCTTCCAAATAGAGCAGAAAGGGGTAGCTCTTGAGGTCTTTAAGCACAGACTGCATGACCCTGCTTGGCTAGGCATTTCCAAGGGGTGATTCTTGTTTAGGATACTGGTGAGATGAGAGATCAGGATTTAGGATGGACTATAGATGGCCTCTCAGGTCCTTCTGAAGTAAAGTGGAGCAAAGTGTAGAGTGCTCGGCCTGGGATGATGGCTTTGATCCACCCCAATGGTTGAATGGTGGGTAGCCAGGTGGCGTAGTGGACAAAGTGCCATGCCTGAAGTCAGGTAGACTTACCTTCTTGATTTCAGATCCATCCTCAGGCTGGGTGTCCCTGGATAAGTCACTTTGCCTCTCTTTGCTTCCGTTTCCTCCTCTATGAAATGGGGATAATAACATCACCTCCCTCCTTGGGTTGTTGAGAGATCAGATGAGATAACAGCCAGGAAGCTTCCTTAGCACAGGACCTGGCACATAGGAAGCACTATATGGATGTTTGCTATTAAGTGAGGTTCTGTGATGAAGAAGGAGAAGTGAGAGAAGATGGAATGCTCTTGCCACCTGTAGAAATTTTTTCTTAAAGAAAACCCAACTACTTTGTCTCATTTAATTTATTCAATTAGCACATTTTTATTTGTTGAACATACATGCACTGCACAGTATGCTGTTTTTATGGGAGATGAGCAATAAGAAAGCAATAAATATAAAAGAATTATATAATATAACATTATTATATTATATTATAATATTCTCAAAGGAATTCCCAGTCTACTTGGGGGCATGAGACTTGCACATTAAAAGTTAAATATGAAAAAATATATAGGGAGGCAACATTTTTACAGTGAAATTGTCACTGAGGTTTCAGTATTGCCTCTGATGATTACTGCCTGTGTGAGTCAGAGCTCCTTAAGCTCCCTGAGCCTCAGTTTCTTTATCCATAAAATGAGGGGAGTGGGACTAGAGAGATGTGCATGTTCCTTCCTGCTTTCTGTCTGTGATCTGCAGAGCTGCTATGGGGCAGTACATGGGTAAGGGACCAAAAGTCAGGGCTAGGGTATCTCAAAGAGGGAGAGAGCCTTATTGGGAAAGGCTCCATGAAACAAATGGATCTTGAAAGATTTCAGTTGACTGAAAGAAGAGGGAAGGGCGTTTCAGATGGAGGGATTGGCATTAGAGATGATGAAGAGTTAAATTGTTGCTGCATTTCAATTCAGTTTATATGGGGATGTCTGGGAAGGATTTGGTGCCCTAGAAGCATTTTCTCAAAGGTTGAACCTCACACACGTATTGAGGGTAGAATCAAAATCTAATCACAGTAAACATCAATTATAGGATCATCAATTTCTGAGCTGGAAAGAACCTTTATGGCCATCTAGTCTGACCCCTGAAACATAAACTTGCGGAGGCTTGGTTGAGAAACTAAGAGACGTACACCTGAATATTTGATTTCCTTACAGACATTCTTAAATAGACAAAATTAGTTTGAGGGGAGGGATAGTGTTAGTACTCTTTTTTGTCTCCTCTGCTTTAGCACCATGGCTGCTACATAGTAAGCCCATGATAAAGGCTTGTAATTGTGAAGCAACAATTGCCATCAGCTTATAAAATGTGACTTCTTTAATGTTTACATTGTTTAACAATATGGCCTAAAATGTATCTTTTTGTTGCTCTAGTTTCCTCACATTTCTGGAATTTCCCCTTGAAGAACTGAACTTCCTGGACTTGATTTTTTTTTTTTTTTGGCTTCCCTAAAACACTTTTTTTCCAGGAATAAATCAGTACATGTTTAGATTGTATTTCTTTCCAGGAATTTATATACTGCAGTTACAGATCTATGTGTGCTTATGTATATAAATGTGTTTATGGTATACAAGTTACCACCTATTGAACAGTGCAGATGTTTGGTGGTGCAGAGAAAAAATGGGGCATAGATATTTTTTAATTCCAGCCCCATGGCAAAGTTGATTGTGGCATCTTTTTTTCTTTTAATTTTTGTCGGCAAAGCCTGAGATACCTGCGTGAGTACATTACTTCCTTAGGGGCTGGATCCTTGCTCTTCGTTACCCTTCTGCCCAGATGGGTTTTGTGATCTTAGTGGCTAATGGTCAGATATTCCTTTTTTCTCTTTTTGCGGGTAGGTTGTAATGGGACTGACTGCAGGATGAAGATTAGAAGGAGGTAAAGAATCCACAGTGAATAAGATACTAACTGCTCAGAAAAAGAGAGAAGGCTGGTAATGTTAAAGAGAAGGCTGGATTTGGACTCAGAGGACCTGGCTTTGAATTCTGACCCTATCACTTACTAACTTCAGACAAGATATGTTCTTTACTCTCTTTACTTTAGCATCTATAAGATGAAGGAGGTCTCTACTGGGGGTGAAAGGGATGACTTTATGTAAATATGTGTGCATGTATGTTCATGCTGGCTTTCTTTAGCCAAGATCTTTGTATATAAATTTCTCTTGTGCTCAAGAAGGTACATTGTCCACCCTGGTGTCAAGGGAGGAAAACCTACCTCTGATTGCCAGAATATCTCCCCATCCAAGGCTACAGATGGAGTTGGTGGTGCTTTCTCTAAGAATAGAACCATAAAAGGTACTAATTTTAGGCTTGAAATTTTCACTGCTCCTTCTTAAGTAAAAGTGTGCCAGCAGGTGCTGTTGATTTCTCCTCTTCTGCATCCCCTTCCAGCAGTGGAAAATGGAGCAGTATCTCTTGTGAAGACCCTTTTCTTCTCTGTTTACCTCCATCCCTCCTTTCCCTTTACCACCTTATCTCTCTCTTCTGCCTTCCTTTAAGTTCCAGGTCAAATCTCCCTTCATGCTTATACTTCTGTTCATTATCTTCAATTTATCCTTTATATAGCTTAATTGTACATAATTGTTTACATGTTGTCTCCCCCATTAGACTTCAAGCTCTTTGAGAGCAGGGACTGTCTTTTGCCTTTCTTTGTATCCTCAGTGCTTAGCACTATTCCTGGAGCATATTACCTGGCTAATGAATGCTTACTGACTGATATCCAGTTCCTCCTTTCCCTCCCCATCCTGGCTTCTCAGACTTCCTTCAAGTTCTAGCTAAAATCCCATTTTCTGTGAGAAATGCTAGTGTTAAATGCTAGTGCTTTCCACCCATTGATTATCTCTACTTTATTACACACACACACACACACACACACACACACACACACACGCTTTATTTGGTATGCAGTTGTTTTTATGTTGTCTCCTCTTTGAGAGAAGGGGGATTGTCTTTTGACTTTTATATACCCAGTATTTAGCATAGTGCCTGGAATATAATAGGTAATATATAGATATAGATAATATAGAAAATATAAAGATAGATAATATAGAAAATAATAATGCTAGGTACTAATTTTAGGCTTGAAATTCTTACTGCTCCTCCTAAAGTAAAATCATACATAATACAATATATAATATAAATTTAATAAATGCTTATGTATCTACTATTGCTCCTTTTCCTCTTACCCATCCCTTTTTTCTTTTTCTCCTCTGTCCTTCTTTCCCCCCCTCTTTTCTCTCCCCCCTCTCCCTGTTCCTTCCCTCTTTTCTCTATCTCTCCTTCTTCTTTCTTCATTCCCCCTTTCTCTTCCCTTACTTTCCCTTCTCCTTTTTCCTTTCTCCGCCTCCTACTTCCTCTTCCCTTCACTTTTCCCTCACCTTCTTTCCCAAGAGGTGTCATAGTACATTGGAAAGAGTCCTATATTTAGATTCAAAGACCTTGGATTCAAATACCACCTCTGCTACCTGTATGACTGTAGAAAAATCACTTAACCTCTCTGAGTCTTAATTTTCTCATTGAGGGAAGGTGGGCTAGATAATTTTGGAGGTCCCTTCCAGTTCTAAGTCTATGATCCTTTGCCCTCCTTCCCTTTTCTAATTTGAGAGCAGCTGTATTTTCCAGCATCATAAGAGAGCTGTGTTCACCCCCCCTCCTCCACCCCCAAACATACTTCTTTGAAATTGGGTGAAATCACACTGGTGTTCTCTTGCTTCTCAGCAACTTTTGATGACAATATTTGAGTTTTTTCCCAAGGAGTGGGTAGAAGCAATTATCAGAAAGAGGTCAGTGGAATACTAATGACTGACTCTTTAGCCTTCCCCTAATCAGTCCTAAATTAAACAAATCACTGAGCTTTTCTATTTACCAATATTTTTGTTATTACTCCTGTGATTCAGAAGTTCAGTAAGTGACTGCACAAGTGTACTTTGGGTTGTATTAAGGAGTCCAATGTATTCGAAACAGAGTGACTATTAGGTGCCAAGTTGGATAATTATGGAAGCAATCTTTGGTGGAGGACAGGGCTTACACTTATCTGAAATGAAGTTATTTTAAGAATATAGTGAACATCCTTATCTCCACTTCCCCACATAAAGGGAGGAGAAATTATGTAGTTCCTATCTTAGTAATCGGGTTTGAGGTGGGGGCTTTTGATGAGAGCTTGATTGAGCGTATAAGGCACAAGAGGGTAGGAAACTCTTTAGTCTGTCCTGACAGCTTTGTGCTTCCTGATTGGAAAGGGAGAATAGAGATGGGAACCTGAATTTGGAACTGTCACAGGAAGCCCCTGGTGAATTATCAGAAGGTCAGCTCAAATGCCAAGAAGCTGCAGAATTAACGTGCTGCCTTTGGTAATATCAGAGCTTCTTTCTTTTGCCAGTGATGCGTGAATGTTGAATGGGTTATTTTCCAAAGATGCAAACACCTCCCCCTGCCAAAAAAATGATGTTAAGATTGGTTCCATGTGCCAGTTTTGGAATCCCTTTGGACTGACAGAGGCATTAGGAGCAGGAGTGTAGAAGTGCAAAAACATTTAGGAAGGTCTGAATAGTCAACATCTTTGAAGATAAACTAAAGATGCATGAATAAGAGACTCACCTACAGATTATTTATTGATCATATTCAGTTTGTTTTGCCAGGTTATCCTATATTGTTGAATCTTAATTGCTTGATTTGATGATCCTATGGTATCTCCTTGCTAGGATAAACTCTTTAAAAGCAGGGACCATATCTTATTTTATTTCTGCATCTTTTTTACTTATCTCTTGGTACTCTAAATGTGAAATGATTATCCAGTGACCAGCAAGTGGACATACTACTAGAGCAACTCATTCATATCAGTCTTGACATTCTCACTATAAATGAATCTGGAAGACAAAAGAAAGTCACTGCTAAAATGAAAGACTAATAGGTTCTCTTTGAAAAGGCAAACAAAAGAGTTAGCTTTCATGTAGCCAAAAGCAACATGAAACATAATTTCATGAGATACTTGGTCAGCTTATATTGCCATACTTAAGATAAGCATTTGTAAAAAATACTGCCGTGAATATAATTATAGATGTTGCACCAATGTCTGTTGCAGAAGATAAATAGGTTAAGATATCCTATGAAGAACTTAATAAAGCCTTCCAAATTGCAAGCATGCATTTTAATATGTGGGGACTTTAATGCAAATGGGGATGTTAGGGGAGGATTGTATATGTCAGAAAAACATAGTTCAGAAGTAAGAGATGAGAGAGAACAGGGATTCTTAAACTCTATGGAAGCTTCATGCTTATAGAAAATGAAAAGCTTTCTTCAAAAAGCAAATCTGGAAACTTTGGAACAGTGAACAGCCTTACAAAAAAATGGATTTTGCTGTAATGTGCAAGAAAGTATTCATTACTGATGTGAGAGTCACTGCAGTTATCTATGCAGAGACAAAGCATTGACTTGTTAGAACAAAGTTAAAAATCAATGCCAAAATAGAACAAAGAAGAAAAATTACATATGACATACTGTTAAGGCAACTTCAATTTGAACCGATAAAACAAGATATTAATGTTAAATTGTGGAAAATGGAGAAAGAAGCTCACAATGATGATGAATTACCATCCTTTCTTATGAATGTTTAGACAATGTAAGTCCAACACCACAATGAGGAGAACAAAAGAGGTCAAAAATTACCTTAGCCAAAAAACTGATGTCCTTACCAAGCAGAGAGATACAGTACCTCAGGGCAGCACTGATTTAGAATATAAACTGTTTGTAAAATCATATAGAGAAGAATGATGGGAAATTATGACAGTATATCATCCCATGCAACAGCAAGAAATAAAAAGTGGAGAGGAAAAGAAGTTTATGGAATACTCAAATCACAAGAGCCATCTGCGGATAAAACCAGGAGAAGGGCAACAAACATAGAAAATGGAAAAGATTTGTGAAGGTAACAGAACGTCTCTTATGCACCAATAAGAATGGAATCACCACCTTTGGACTCCGATATCGTGGTTTTCAATGGACTTTGTGAGAAAGTAAAAATTACAACAAAGAAAACAAAGATGACACTGGACCAAATATATGCAATGGAGTTCCATGCTGGAAATAGTACTATTTCAATGGTATAGAGATTCTCAGTATAGCCGAAAGAAAACAGGATTCTAAACACTTGAGAAAGAACCATGGATTTTTTAGTAGAAAAAATGCTGAGAAAAATTTAGTGACTACCAACTGATAGACTTATTTTCCCATCTCTAAAAATGCTTTTTGAGAATAATCTATCTATCTATCTATCTGTCTATCTATATGTATGTATGGCTATATCTATATAAGTCTCTCTGTCATCCTTGATTGAAGATATGAGAAGTGAACCAAAAGGCTTTTTTTGCAGATGATATGTGGTGGATTACTTTTTTATAAATACGCAGTTGACTGAAAGGTGAAGAGAAGAAAAGATTTCATTATACTGTTTACTGACTCTAAAATTTTAAAAAGCACTTGACATGGTACAGCCAAATGCTACCTTAAAGACTCTTCCAACCTAGTGTCCCCCCTGCATGCATCATGAATGAGATAAGATTCATTGAAAAATGAAACAGAACTTTTTCCAACCCTCTTAATGGCAAAAAAAGAGGGGAAAAGAGGGAGATATGGATGCCTACCAAAGTTTTTTTGTTTTGTTTTGTTTTTTGTCGTCGTCATAAAATATATCCCCTACAGAGGCCAGGTGGAAGAGAGATTCTTCATGAATGATGAAAGTCTCTAGCTACTCAGGATTGCAGACTATGTTGATTTCATCAATCTCTAACTTACTGTAGAGTTTCCTAAATGAGGTCCAAAATCACTCATAAGACTGGTTTAATTATCAGAATTCACAAAAACAGATGGATGAAGAATGATTATTGATATTATGATATCTAGTAGAACTGGGACATCAGATGATGGACCTAGAATTAAACAGCAGGAAGAGAGTTGATTTTATTGGGTTTTTTTTTTGTTTGTTTTGTTTTGTTTTTAGGAATGTGCATAGTCTTTTAAGGATTATATTGTTTTCCAGAAAACAAAAGCTCATCTTTTCAACATGAGTGTTCTAATGATGATACTCAATGATGCAAGTCATAGGATATCACAAAAGCTATAGGGAGGACACATAGTGGGCATGAGTAGGCAACAACGTGTTACTGATGAAGAATGAAGGAGAAATGGCTTTAAGGGATACTATTATGGAACTATCTGACTGGAGGAAGGCCCCTGACATGTTGGAGAATTTATAGGAAGATTTGGACAGTCACATGGAATGAATGTGTAAATGGATTACAATCTACACTAATGAAATGAATATCTGTATTGTTGAGATCTATTGAAACTTTTATCTCAGTGCCTCTCACGGGATGTTGCATCTTACTGAAAGGTTCAGTACCTGTTTCATGAAGGAATGTATAGATAGGCTTAATGGAAAATACTTGAATATTACTTGGGTATTTGCATAGAGAGCTTTGAGTAGTATCAAACATAATTTTTGCTTCAAGGACTTAAAACATCTTATCTTGGAGGGGCATCCAGCACCTTCATTTTGTAGCTGGGGGATGCTGAATTCCATAGAGCATAAGAGAATTGCACAAGGTCCTATACTTCCAAGAGTGGTAGACCTGGAATTGCACTGCCATCTTGGGTTTTTTTTCATAATCTACTATGTTTACAGGATTGGAGCAGTTTTTGGAGGAAAACTTTACTCCCTTTCATCCAATTTCATTACTTGGGTATTTTCTTGTTGTATATTACTCTCAGCCTGTATTGAATTAGGAAAGTTTCCAGTGTTGGTCTTTCTGATCAGTGTTGGTCTGATGAAATGTCCTTGACCAGGAAGATTAGAAATTATAATGTTACATACAAAAAAATCAGAAATACTACAGCAGGTTTGAGTAGGAACTCGATTGAGAGGTACCAGAAAGATATTGGAACCTTTCTAGAGGTGTCGTATGGGCAAATCAGATTTTTTTTTCTGTCCTTCAGTTTGTCCATCTGCAAAACAAGGTTTGAATTAGCTCTTTAAGGCCCCTTTTAACTTTAGCGTTCTGTGATTCTGTAATTGCCTTGTAGGTGACACAAGGTCACACAACATTTTCTTCTCCAGCTCATTTTACAGATGAAGAAACTGAGGCAGAGTAAAGTGACATGCCCAGAGTCACACAACTAGTAAGTATCTGAGGTCAGTTATTGCTTGTTGCTGTGAGGACTTATATGAGTCTCATTTGTATTAGCTATAAAAGCAAACCTATTGTGCGTTGAATTCCATTCTAACAGTGTGTTATAGTGGGACCCCTCATCATATTGAGATGTTTTTAGCTGTTATACTAGCTAAATTATACAAACCTACATTACATATGTTATAAACCATGCATATGATTTGATGGACCTGCCATTTTTCTCTAGTCTATAGAAATAGTACTGAATTTGGAATTAGAACCTAGCGCAGTCCTAGCTCTGCTACTGACTGAATGACCCTGAATAAGTCATTTAACTTCTCTCGCCCTCAGTTTGCTCATTTGTGAAAAGAGGGGACTAGACTAGATTACCTCTAAGATCCCATTCAGTTCTAATTCTGTCATCCTATAATGCTTTTATTTTTGACTTTTATCTACTGTGATCACACAGAACACCTTCCTGGAGTAAAAGCGTTTTTATGCTTTCTTCTCATTAGTTCCTTTGAAATTCTGAACCTTTTGTTCTTCCAGATGAATTTTGATATTACTTTTTTCTAGCTCTAGAAAATAATTATCTGATAGCATGATTGGTATGGCACTGAATAAGTAAATTGATTTAGGTAGAATTGTCATTTTTATTATATTGGCTCAGCCTACGCATGAGCAGCTGATGTTTTCCCACTTACTTAGATTTGAATTTATTTGTGCTAAAAGTGTTTTGTAATTGTGTTCATATAGTTCCTGAGTTTGTTTTGGCAAGTGAACTCCCAGATATTTTATAGTGTCTACCTTAGCTTTAAATGGAATTTCTCTTTCTATCTCTTGCTGTTGGGCTTTGTTAGTAATATATAGAAATGCAGATAATTTATGTGGGTTTATTTTGTAACCTGCAATTTTGCCAAAGCTGTTTATTATTTCAAGTAGTTTTTTACGTGATTCTATACTTTTTTCTCAAGGAGAGAATTCTAGTTTTGCTTGTGCATGTAAACTACTTTCCTGTACTGTACATTGGGTGGTAGTTATAGGGAAGAGAGTTCCATAGCTTTAGAATGGGAGCAAGCCCTCAGATGCTTTCTAGTTCAGTCCAGGTCTTAACACTGTCCTTCACAGTTGGCCATCAAACCTTTATTAAAAGAAGTTATATATCAGTTCTAGGTAAGGAACAACTTTCTAACAATTAGAACTATCCAGGAGTAGAAAGAGCTGTCTAATGAGGTAGTAAGTTTGCCATTGCTGGAAGTATTCATGAGAAGACTGGATCACTGCTTACTGAGAGTGTTGTAGATAGGGTTACACCACATTCCATCTCATGTTTCTTTTGCACAGAAGTGTGATCCTTCCTTACCTAGCTCCCTTCAAAGCTCAGCTGAAAGGCCACTTCCAACATTTGGCCTTTGCTGACCTCCCTTCCTTGACTACTAGTTCCCCTCAAAATGATTTTGTGTTTTATGTGCACAGACTCTGTATTTGTTTGTGTGAGGATGTCAATTTCTCCAATAGAATGTCAATTCCTGAAATGCAAGGATGATTTGGGTTTTGTCCTCTTCTCCCTCATTGCCTAATGCAGTGCCTGGCACATGTTGTTCAGTCATTTCAGTCGTGTCCGACTCTTCCTGACCTTGTTTAGGGTTTTCTTTGCAAAGATACCAGAGTGGTTTGACATTTTCTTTTCCAGTTCATTTTATAGATGAGGAAACTGAGGCAGAGTAAAGTGACATGCCCAGGGTCATACAACTAGTAAGTATCTGGGGTCAGATTTTAACTTCAGGAAGATGAGTCCTCTTTACTCTAGGGCTGTACTCTATCCACTGTGCCACCTAGCTTCCCATCACATAGTAGACACTTAATGATGATTGATTTATACTTTTGCTTATGTTTGGATTAGATCTTTGAGATTCCTTTCAGTCTTGAAGTAGTAGGCTTTTGTGAAATGTCATTATGCCTGGATATAAAAATTAGTATTGCTTGCTGATGTTGGGCATTGGACCATATTTTCTGTTTTTTAAAATATGGCACCTGTATCTCTTGCCTTAGCTCAGAATGTAAAGGGGCATCACCAGAAGGTTGATTGTCTGGTAAAATAAGGCCACAAGGACCCATGAAAAGCATCAGCAAAATCATGGATCTTTCAAAGTGTCAAAGTAAGCAACAAAGGAGAGAAAAAAGCCTTTTTTTTTTTTTTTTGCATTTTTCTGACTGAGGAACTGTAGTTACATCATTCCAATCATAAGTATATTTATTAAGTGCCTACTGTATGCTAAGTACTAAGTGCTAAGAGTACAAAGAAAGGTAAAAATAAAACAAAATTAGTTCTTGTTCTCCCAGTTTAATGGAAGAAACAACATGCAAACAACCAAGTATAAGGGAGACATAGACCCCAGAAATTGGGAGTAGTCTCAGGGGGAAGGTACTAAGGTAAAGGAGAACTAGGAAAGTCTTCCTGCAGAAAGTGAGATGACCAGGTTTGTAATTTTAAGTCAAAGGTAGAACCTGATGTGGATATATATATAATTATATGACATATTTTACTTTAACCTAACCCAATATATGAAAATCTGGATTTATTTAGAAGATAAATAAGGGGAATGAGCCAATACTTTACAAAAAGATTTGCAGCAGAATTCCTAAGCATCCTTGATGACATAATTGATTAACTGCCAAGAAGGCCTGAGTTCAAATCTTACTTCAGATACTTAATATCTGTGTGACCTTAGGTAAGTCATTTAGCCTGTTCTAGCCTCAGTTTCCTCATTTGTAAAATGGGGTTACTAGCACTTAGCTCACAGGAATGTCATGAGAATTAAATATGATTGGTAAGATGTATTACTAGCACTTAGCTCACAGGAATGTCATGAGAATTAAATATGATTGGTAAGATGTAAAGCACTTTGGGTTTTTTTTGCTGCTCTGTTTTTTTATTAAGCAGTTTTTTATTTTAAACTTAATTACATTAAAAAAAAACATTGCCATGTACACACTAGAACATGAGAGGATGCAATATAAAATAATAAATTTCCATTTCAAGAAAGTCTATATAATAAATACTACACTCTGTTTTCAGAGCTACCCAGCTTTTTTTCTTCCTTATAGCTTCTCTTTTGTTCTCTGTTGTGCACTTTTTATTTTTTCCCCTCCTTTCCCCTACCCCACCCCCAAAGAAGGCTACAATTAAATGTGGATATATATTTACATATACGTAGATATCTATAAACATACACATATGTACTCATACACAAACACACACATCTTATTTCCACTTGTCATCTGTTTCTCTGAAGGTGGGTAGCATCTTCCTTCATAAATCCAAGTCTTTACATGTTTTTTTAAATTAACCAGCACATCATTTCCTATACCATAGCAAATATTCCAGCCCACTTACATCCTGTCTAAGAGATTATCTATGAAAGATCCCCCCCTCCAATTTTCTGTATTCTTTCCATTGTTGGCTGCACAGATTTGCAAGAAAATTTTATTTTAAAGTAGTCAAAATTATCCATTTAATCCTAGCTTTTATTTAGAGTAAGTTCATTTAGTATTTTAAAACTATGATTTGATTTATGTGAGACTTTCCAATCATACATCAATTTTGGAAAACACTATATGCTTTAATAGAGTGGTCTATATTTGCTCCTCTCTTCCGTTGTTGCTTAGACCAAAGACTGTCCTCTAGAAGACTTAATCATTTTACCCCTGGGCCCTGCTATTCTGATTGGTGAGGGCTTCTTGTAGCCCACTACCTCTAGACAGGCTCTAGCCATGCATCATTATTTATCTATCTATCTATCTATTTATGTATTCTTTCATTCATTCATTCATTTATTTATTAATTACAATGTCCACCCATCTGCCATTCTCTTCTGTCCTTCCCCTATCTTTCCACAATTAAATCATTAGTGCCTTTGCTGCTGGAAAGGGTGTGTCTGTTTGTTCCCCTATGGTTCCACTCAGGATTCTCCTTAACTTATCAAACTAAAATACATCTTGACAAAATACCACTCCCTGGCCACCATTATTCTCTAGTGCGGGAGACAACAAGCAAATAAATATATACAAATAAGCCATATTCAGGAAAAATAGGAGACAAAAGAGGGAACATACTAGAATCCAGAAGGAAAGGTTTTCTGTTGAATGGTGGGATTTTAATTGAGATTTAAAGGAAGACATGGAAAGCAGTAGAGGGGAATGAGGAAGGAGAACATGGAGCCCAATCACATAGGATGGTTGGAGGTGTAGTTTCTTATTCCTGGAATAGCTGGGAGGTCATTGTCACTGGATTCAAAAGTATCAGGTGGGAAATAAAGTATAAGAAGATGAGAAAGGTAAGAGAGGGTGAAGTTATGAAGGGATTTGAATGCCAAACAGAGGATGTTTTCATTCCAGAATGAAGGTGATGGGGAGCCACTGGAGTTTAGTGACTGGTAGGTGGCATGGTTGGACCTGAGATTTAAGAAAATCATTTTGGTGCCTGTATGGAGGATAGATTGGAGTGGGAAAAGCCTTGAAGTAGGCAGATTCACCAGTCTTGCAACAAATTGAATATGGGAGAGGGTGAGATAGTGAGGAATCCAGGATGATTCCTAAATTGTGAGCCTTGGGGATTAGGAGGATACTGTTACCTTCCAGAGTAATAGGGACATTAGGAGGGAGGGAGAAAAATAATGGCTAAACAATGAAATCATAAAGTTTTATATACGTTTAGCTTAACTTGTCTACTAGACATCCAGTTTGAGATGTCTAAAAGGCAGTTGGAGGTGCAAGATTGGAGGTGAGCAGAGAGGTTAGGGCAGAATTGGTAGATTTATGAATTGGTTAGCATAGAGAGTAATTAAATCCCTGCTTGGTACTGTGCTGAGCCAAGGGGATACCAAAAGAGGCAAATGACAGCCCCTGCCTGCAAGGAGCTTACAGCCTAATTAATGTTTTAAATGTGTTGAATTTAAGATATCTATTGGGCATCGAGTTCAAGATGTCTGAAAGATGGTTGAGGATGGGAGATTGGTGGTCAGTAGTGAGAATGGTTTACGAATCATCAGTGTAGAGATGGTAAGTGAATCCATGGGAGATGATCTGTAAAATAGGAATTGGAATACAGGGGAGGAAGTGAAGCTGGAGATAACTGATATTGATGGTATTAAACTCTCTAGCTTAATTGAGCAAGTAGGCTATGTACCTGGAATTCACTTATTTAGCTTCACTAAAGTATTTTCATTAAGTGTCCCTCATAAGTAGGTATGTCAGTTTACTAGATGGCAAGTCAAAATTCAGGTTTTAATTCCCTCTTTTTCAGTAACTTTTATTTAGTGACATTGAACCTTTCACTAGTAATGTGGAGTTTGGAGGTGCATGAGAACTTATGGCTCTTTCCAATCCCTTTATTTTAGAGGTAAGGAAACTGAGGCCCCAGAGAAGGGAAGTCATTTGCCCCAAACCACATCAGTAGTAAAATTCAAATACAGAATTTGAACTCAGGTCTTCTGACTCCAAAATTCAAAGCTCTTTCCAATCTTTCTGGACTTCCTTTTCCTCCTTTATAAAATGAAAGGGTTGCCTTAAGTGGCTGGGCTCTTTCTATCTCTAAAAAAATTCATGTTTTTATGAATTTCTGGCAAGCATTTTTTGGTCTTTACTCCCTATACTGGAAACTGCTGATCCTCGGGCTTTTTCTCCCAGTTTTGTTGTATTTTGAGAATCTTACAGAGGCAGTGGGGCCTCAGAGTTGATTGCCTTTCCAAAGTTAAACTGTGTCCCCGAAGATCTAACTTCTTTTTGAAGGTTGTGCATGTATTAGTAATAAAAATAAGCATTTATATAGTGTTTTAAACTTTGCAAACCCTTTTATGCACATTATTTCATTTGATCCTCATGCTAACCCTGTAAGGAAGATAATACAGTTATTCATCCAGTCTTGCAAATGAGAAAGCTGAGGAACAGAGTTTAAGTGACTCACCTGTGATTGATTTCATTTAAGTGACTCAGTCACTCTCAGCCCCTTCTTATGAACCCAGATCTTGCTGGATTCCAAAGCTAGCCTTCCTTCCATTGCGGCAGGTTAGACTGTGTTATACTGTTGGAGGTAAATTCTCTAATGTTGATGTTGCTTAAAGACTCCATTTTTAGGACATTGTTAAAGCTAGTGTTTTTTCTGAATTCTTAATTTTATTAGATCTTTAAGACTAAATGAAACCTATCCAACAAACAAATGGGTTTCTGTATCGCTCTGGTCAGTTCTTCGCCATGTAGGCTTAGCAGGTAATTTTTGTCATACTAAGCTATTGTTTCATCCCCCAAGGTAATGGCAAGCAGGCTTCTCACACTTTGGAGTGTTTTCATTATATCTATGAATTGGAAATCAGAGTCCTTCATCTCATTCTTGCATTCATCCTAGTGTCTTTGCCAGAAGCATTGCAACTATGTCAAAACTGTGCGTGGAAGTTGCTCAGCCTTCATTAATCATGTATTGTTAATTGGGGGCAGAGGAGGGGAGTTAGCCAATCACCATATGTGGACCCCCTGCTTGCTTTTGGCTCTTCCAGCATGACCAGGGGAATGAAAGGGAGAGCAAATGGCTAAAGGGGAAACTTCCTTTCTCCTGACTAGCTCAGGAGCCCCTAGTTCACAGATGAATTCGGTTTGCTTTACTGATTTACACTAAACCTTTATCTTTTTCTTTTTATAAGGAATCCCCACCAATTCAGACTAGTCTAATTCCAAATTTGGTGTGGTTCAGTAGCAGTTTACCTTTGTTTATATATAAGCATTTTTAAGCACTTAATGGTGCCAGGTACTTCCCTAAGGCTAGGGATATAAAGGAAGATAAAAGACATTTCTTGCCCTCCAGAATTCACGATCTATCTATTACACAAATCTACCCCTTAAGAAGGTAGGGGCATTTTAAAATATAAATAAATAGAAGTACTTCATAAACAGAAAGAATTGATATGATGAAAGGATGGATATAAAATCATTCTATTCATGAAAGCAGTTCCTTTATGAGTGTTTACTCTGCAACATATTTTTAGTGTAATTCTAGTTGCTCTATGTACTGGGATAACAAAAATGTATTTCTCTTTAAAGTCTTCCATTTTTGTTTCCCATTCCACACAAAGCCTCTTTGAAATGAACTCTGTCCAAACTGGAGTGTATGGGATGTTCAGAGAGGACTAGCCTCTGGTGTGAGGGCCCCTTTCAGGGCTACTCGTCCACCTTTGGTCACTCCACTCTTACCTGTAGCTCCAAGAAGTTGCAGCATGTCCAGTAGCCTCACCCCAGTAAAACTATCTCAGCAGAGGGCTAAACTAAGGGCCTCAAATCTGTCAGTGAGTTGGACTGGCACATGGTATTTACATCAAGCATGTGAAGACCTCTTCCCCAATGGAATGGGCAGATGAGAACATTCTGTTCCAAAGGCCAGGAAGGCAGCTGAAGCAGGGGCTGTGGAGCACTTAGTGCTTGGTCAGTCATCGAAGGCACCAAGGTCACCCACTTTAACCTGGGTCATCACCAGGCATCTTGACTTCTGTCGTGTCGCTGGACTTCTGATGACTGGAAGAGAGAGACTGAGGACTTGGTGCAACTCTGCTTCACTTAGATCTAATTCACCCATAGGTTGACATATCACCATGTGAAGTCATTGGTCCTATTTGAAAATGAAGGATGAAAGACATCCAAATTATGACATCCTACCTTGTTATCCCAAAAATGAGCATTAAAGAATTCCTTCTTTGGTGGGGTGCCTTTCTAACAGTTATAGAAGTCATGGTTTCTGAGGTCACCATGTTTGTAGAACAATTATGAGTGTTGTAAGAATGAGGATTCGTGTTCCCTTTCTGTTCATCATTCTAAGAACCCAAATAGGCAGGCCCCACAGGTATTTACTCTCCAGGTAATAGTCACTTTCCTTTCCCTTAGCACATATATCCTTCGCTGAGGATGATAAGGGGACTTTGCACTCATATTGAGAATGCCTGTTTTTCTGCTTATCTTGACAGATATATTGGCCAGGCTTTATTCTAAGTGCTAGCAGTATAAATCAAAGAAAGCAAGATTTTCCTTTCACTCAAGGAATTTACATTCTAATGAAGTAAAGGAAACTGGAAGGGGGTGCTGGAAGATCAGCACCGTTGCTGAATGTAGCTTGGAATCTTTTTCAGGGCTAAAGACGAAAGCTCGCTTATCAAAACTTGGAGGCTCCAGGGGCCTACTCAAAGATAGGGGTGGGAGAGAGATGAGGGTAATGGGGTAATGGATAGAATGCAGGCAGCATGGGGAGGAGAAGGCAAGGAACCAGCAGAGGGGCCTCGTTTCCACTCTAATTTCATATTCTTCCCTTCTTGAATAAACTGGATGGCTTGCCATTGCCCCAACTCGGAAGCTAAAAATCCATAGGTTCAGAGAAAGAGAGAATAACTTTGGATTTCCAATCCCCTAAATTGACAGGTGAGGCCCAGAGGCATAAAGTGGTCAAGGTCATTTTGGTATCGTAATAGAATGAGGATTATTCTATCCCAGATCTGCTGATTCCAAATGCAGCCTTCTAACCCATGAGTGTACATTGGACTATATTTAAATAGGTACCATATTGTATTTTCCCTCCTCTCTCCAGGAAAATATAAACTCCTGGAGGACAAGGCCTGCTTTTTAATCTTTTTTCTTTTATCCCCAGACCTACAAAGTAGGTTATTTTAAAGAACCTAATAAACTTTTGTTGAGTTGAATTGAATTAAAGACAGCTAGGTGGTAAAACTGATAGAAAGCACTGAGTCTGGAGTCAGGAAGACCTGAGTTCAAATCCAGCCTCAGATATTTACTACGTGTTTGACTCTGGATAAGTCACTTAGTTGCTATTTATCTCAGTTTCTTCTACTGTATAATGGGGATAATAAGCACTCCTAAGGGTTGATGAGAGTATCACATGATTAAACATTTGGTAAGAGCTTAGCACGGTGATTGGCATATAATAGGTATTATATAAATGCTTATTCCTTTCCTTTCCCAGCCCCCACCCTTGATTTGACTAGAAAACAAGACCACTAAAGGAGAGAGTATCTGTGGATAGACTGGATTCCCACAATGCCTCTGTCTAAGGATCACACCATGAAAATATCACTGGCTCTTAATTTTTATTGAGTAGGATTAGTACACAGGTAATACAAAGAGTTCCTGTTTAATGGATGTAAACCTCATTTAGGGACAGGGGCATATGCTTGACCAAATGTGTCGTTGTTGGGTCTGGCACATGCTGGCAGCTATGAGTTCTTCAAACATTGCATGTTGGCAGTATTTCTGAGAACATGAGTTAACTGATTTGTCAGACCATCCAACAAATCACCTCTAAGTAACGGAGAGTTTGCAAATCCCTTGTTTCTGGAGGTGGCTTGGCACCATTTCTTTATGTTTTCAGAGCTGCCTACAATTACCATAGAACAAACTAATTGACATCTCTAAGAAGAAACTGCATGGGAGGATGTGAGAGGAACAGCCCAACCTGGGTTACCTGTGGCCAGAGAGGAGCTTTTTAAAAGGATGATGATACTGGTTTTCTGAAGGAAGTAAAAAAGTGACTGGACTATATAATCAGGCTAATAGCAATTCCACTTACATTTTATAGTGCCTAACTGGATCCTTCAATTCAATTTAAAAGCTCCTTCAATTCAATTTAACAGATGTTTATTAAGCAGAGCAAGGGATAATAGATGGGCTGCTCAAAGGCTACCCTGGCAGCTGTGAAAGTCTAAAAGAAGCAGAATCTTTCAGTGGGTTGTGTGGGTTTTCTATGGTGGATTCATGGAAGGACATGAATGAGAATGGTACAGGAGATGAAGGTGTGCAGTCTGCATTCCTGGGTGGAATACTCATATTCTTGATCCCATGAATCTATGAAGGATTATATAGTAAATAGATTATATAGTATAGTGCATTTAAGCAGGCACTGGGTGAGACAGAGATCATTGAGAGACATCTATTACCGCATTTTGATATGCTCTCTCACCTTGTGATGTGTAGGTTCTCTGAATCTCAGTTCTGTCGTCTATGAAAAAGGGATTGTAGGCCAGTCCTGACTTAGATTTGGCTGGTGCTTCAGGTTCAGCATTGTTAAGTTATCAAAAAGAGGTTTACTTAGCCATAGCATTGGAAGGATACTCGGCAAGAATATAGTGTTGATTTGCAGCACATGCCTCCTCCTGGGCTGGCTTTTGTAGGGAGACCTCCAGGATGCTACTTCAGGGGCCCTGAGCCTTACTTAGTCCCCTGAGCCTATCAAGTTTTGAGAATGGTTTCAGTATTCTTTAAGGAAAAACTAGCCTACTTTACGGTATATATTACTCTAACCACAGTAGGGATGATAATGCCCACCCCAAAGGGTGGTTGCATTTACATAGAAAGATATGCTTTATTATTATGATTTGGTAGTATTAGATGGCAGCTAGGTGGTGCCATAGTTAGTCTACAGAGTGCTGGGCCTGTAGTGTGGAAGACCTTAATTCAAATTTGTCTATAACACTACTAAGGAGATTTAAAAAAAAACAAAAAAGGAAAAAGGACTTATATGTATAAAATTATTTATAGCAGCTCTTTTTGGCAAAGAATTAGAAATTGAGGGGGGTGCCCATCAATTAGGGAATGATGGAACAAGTTGTGGTATATGAATGTAATGGAATACTGTTGTGCTATAAAAAAAATGATGAGCAGGATGTTCTCAGAAAATCATGGAAACACTTATATGAATTGATGCAAAGTGAAATGAGCAAAACCAGGAGAATAGCGTACCCAGTAACAGTATTATTGTATGATGATTAATTGTGAATGACGTAGCTATTCTCTGTTATACAATGATTCAATACAGTTCTGAAGGATTTATAATGAAAAATACTATCCTTCTCCAGGGAAAGAACTGATGGAGTCTGAATGCAGATCAAAGTATACTTTTTTCCTTTTACTTATTTACTTAGGTTCTTTTTTTATGGTCTGTGTTTTCTTTCACCCCATGACTAATGCACATGTATAACATACTAAATTGTTTGCTTTCTCGAGGAGGAGGGAGGAAAAGAAGGAAGGGAGAGAATTTAGAACTCAAAATTTTAAAAAATGAATATTAAAACTTGTTTTTACATGTAATTGGGAAAAAATACAATAAAAATTTTGGTCTGTCAATGAGACAGTATAATAGATGACCTCTAAGTTCTTTCAACTCTGTCTTTGATTTTATGAATAAGTCTAAATGTTGGCTGTTAGTTTCCATTGGTGACCTTCAGTTTTGTGTATGGATGGTGTTCTTGTTCCATCCCTAACTTGCTTTAGGTATAGCCAGCGTTGGCTCCATCCATCCAGCATTCGGGGATGAAATTGAGTGGAGCAAAGTTTTGTTTAATGGTAGGTGAATTTCCAGAAGTCTTAAAAGGCATTTCAGTACTTTATCCCTTGTTAAATCTGTGCCTTGCTTATTTCTTTTAATTAAAATGACAGATTTACAATGCGTTTCCCTTCTTTCCCTCAGTTTGCTTTTAAGTGCTTTGTTCCCTGCCCTTCCCCTACCCAGGAGCCACTGAAGCCTTTAGCACAACTAGGATATAGTGTCTGGGATTAGAAGGGATCTCTGACATCTGGTACAGTCTCTTGCCTCCAAGAGAGCTTTGCTGTGTTTCTGAGCCAAGCAGATTCTTTCCCAGGATTTGTCTGGGGGTGAGGATGGAGGTCTGAAGTACATTGGAGATTTACTTTAAATGGAGGGTAGCAGAAGCACTGGCCTGTGAAACAGGAGATCTGCCAAGTTCTCCACATGCTACTTTTACACCATATTTCACCTCTCTCCGCTCCCATGACTGTCACCCTAATTCATGCCCTCATCAGTTCTCCTAGTTGTTCTCCTTGTTTTCAGTCTCTCTCTTCCTCTCCGTAGCTGTGAGAACAATAATCTTTCTAGGGGCTAGTTTTAACCATGAGAGCAGTTAGGTGGCACCGTGGACAGAGCACCATATCTGGAGTCAGGAAGACTCTTCTTTGTGAGTTCAAATCTGGCCTCAAACACTTACAGTGTGACCCTATGTAAGTGACTTACCCCTGTTTGCCTCCGTTTTCTCATCTGTCAAATGAATTGGAGAAAGAAATGGCAAAGTACTCTTTGTCAAAAAAACCCCAGCTAGTGTCCTGAGAAATCATTCATAACTGAAAAAGTCTGAATAGCAACAACTCACCATGTCGCACCCCTGCTGGAAAACTTCCACCTCTAGGTTAAAAATACGCATTTTTACTTCCCATTTTTCCCTCCCTCACACAATGCATTCCAGCCATACTGGACTACCAGCTGCTTCCCAAACTCATCTCTTGCATCAGTTCATTTGGACCAGCTGTTCACTCTTAACTGGAGCACTCTCCTGCTCCACTAAGCTCAGAGTTTCTGAATATTTCTCTTCCTAAACAGATAGATGCTTACATATCTAGATAGATATTTAGAGCATTTATGAAGCGCTTACTGTATGCTGACACTGTTGTGAAGCACTGATGGTACAGATTCAAACCAAAAGAAAGACGATCTCTTCAGCTAAGGAGCTTATGTTCTAGTAGGGGAGAGCAATATGTAAATGGAAGCTGAAAAACTGGTATGGCAGGGGAAGAAGGCAGAATAGTCCCAGCAGTTTTGAGCCAGTCTGAATTGGAAGAGAGCATGACTGAGTGGGCTGCTTCCTTCCCAAATGAAGGTTCAAGGAAAAACTCGCCAAATGGAAGGAAGAAGGGTGGGGATGGAGGCATTGTCAGGGTGAGAAGAAGGCTGCTGAGGTTGAGGAAGAGAGCTGGTCTAGGGAGTCATGGGCTAGTTTGGGTTTGAAGAAGCTCCAGAAATTAGCTCTGGTCTCCCTGTGGTCAGTGACCTTTCCTGTTCAAATGATACTGCCTTGATTTATCTGGGTGCATGAGTCTCTCCCATAGAATGTACTTTTTCCAACTTAAATGATTTGAGGCTGAGTGAAATGAGCAGAACCAGGAGAATGTTATACCTAGTAACAGCAACATTGCACCATGACCAACTTTGATATACTTAGCTCTTCTCAGAAATACAATTATTTAAGACAATTCCACAAGACTCATAATGGAAAATGCCATCCACATGCAGGAAAAGAACTATGGAGTCTGAATGCAAATGCAAGCATATTATTTCCTCTCTTTTTTTTCCTTTCTTGTGGTTTTTTCCTCTTTTGTTCTAATTTGTCCTTCTCAACATGACTCATTTGGAAATATGTCTCTTAAGATTGTACATGTGTAGCCTACATCAGATTGCATGGTGCCTTGGGGAGGAAGGAGGGGAAAAAGGGAAAAAAATTAGAACTCAAAATCTTATAAAAAATGTTGAAAATTCTCTTTACATGTAATTGGAAAAAAATAAAATTCTCTTAAGTGGCCAGCATGGGTTTGGGTTGGGGATGTGGATGAAGAATATACTGTTCCAACTACTTGGGACAAGAATATTTTTAAAATTTTCTAGTTTTATAGTCTTGATACCTTGCACATATATTAGGTCTTTAATAAATGTTTATTGAATTCAATGGAACTGGGTTTTAACTCTGACTCTAGCCTTGCTTTTGAAAGTAGGTGGCATATTTCTTCTCTTACAAACTGGCCAGAATCAGCAGTGCTAGGGCCCAGGCCACCTGCTAGAAGTGGGAATCATTAGGATGTACCAGGTGGCCTCCCCCTCATTAGGATGGAGAGTGGGTCTTTTTTGATTAATTGCTACAGAAGTATTGTTTCTTTCAGGTCCTCAGCCTCCTTTGGGAGTGAGTCAATCTTCTCCAGTTCTAACAGTGCAGCCTGGGTGAATTTGTGTACTCAGCAGTCAGCCTTGGTGCCTTCTCTCCACATTTCCAGGCCTTCAGTTACTCAGTCCTTCTTTTGTACTTTCATCAAGTCATGCTCTCAGAAAGGGAGCTGATTATCAGTTACTTGCGCTTGAATAAAATCTAATAATTATAATAGTCCTATTAATACTGGCATTTACATAGACTTAAGGCTTACAAAGTACTTAGGATTTTATTATTATATTTGTTATTATTATATTGCTATCCCTATTTTACAAATGGGAAAACTGAAGCTAGAATATAGTAAATAACTTCCCCAGAGTCATCCATCTAGTAAGTATCTGAGGTAGGATTTGAATTCAGGTCTTTTTGACTCTAAGTACATTCTTCTATCTACTATACCCACTTCCTTTCTAGTAAGCTTGGACACTTATTAGATGTGTACATCTCTTCTAATTACCTTTATATATATCTTCATGTATATATGTATTTGTGTGTATAGGTGTGCGAGTGTGAGTGTGTGAGTGTGTGTGTGTGTGTGTGTGTGTGTGTGTGTGTGTATGTAAGCTCTAAGCTCCTTGGAGCCTGGAGTTCTTTTTACTTTTACATTCTCCCCCTCCCACTCCTGTACACACCTACTTAGAATAATATATAGCCCATAGTAGGTGTTTAATAGATGCTTCTTGCTTGATTATGAGACCTTGAACTAGTTATTTCAATCATAGGACCATAGTTCTAGAGCTAGAAAGACCACACAGTCCAAACCTCTCATTTTACAGTTAAGAAACAGAGACCCAAGGAGGTTAAGTGATTTGCCCAAGGTCACCTAGCTAATGATTAGAGATACACAAAAATAGAATGGATTGTCTTGGTTTGAAAGGAGGAGGTTTCTCTCCATTGGAGGTCTTCAAGCAAGAGGCAGGAGATATTTCTTTGTTGGAGATATTTCAAAAAAGATTCTTGATCAGATATAGATTTTATGGGGTCGAAGACTTCGCTCTGTCAGGGACTTTAGAAACCACAGTCCAATCCTCTCATTTTACAGGGGAGGAAACGAATTCCTAGAGAGGCAGTGACTTGCCTGGGGTCACATAGCTAGTACACATCTACGGTGGGATTCGAATCCAGGTATAACTGATTCCAAGTCCATCATTCTATCCTCTTCTCTATGTTGCCTTGATAGAGTTAAACCAAATAGTCCCTTTCAAGTCTAATATACTGTGATTCTGAGACTAGACAATTATAGGGGTCCCTTCCTGTTCTACTATTCTCTCATTCTGGTTTTCTTAGAGTGAGTGGCTCTTAACCTGGGGTCTGTGAACCTTTGAAAAACTGATAACTATATTTTAATTTGATTTATTTTCTTTGCAATCTTATGTATTTTATTCCATGCATTTAAAAACATTATTCTGAGGAGGGTTCCATAGACTTCTCTAGATTTATCCAAGAGGTCTATGTCACAAAAGAGATTAAGAGCCCCTGTTTCAAAAGAAGTTCTGACCAATCCAGGGAAGGCATTTTGGAGGGCAGAAAGGCTCTCCTTGTTTTCCTGGAATCAAAACACTTAGGTCACTTGCTTTTCCAGTGACAGAGATGCTGTTTGCCTGTGTTTCTTGAGGGCAAGTGAATCAGAGGACATAGATTTAGACCTTGAAGGGACTTTCAGGACCTGTAAGCCTAAGACCCTCATTTTCAGGTGAGGCATTTGAGGTATGGAAATACTAAATTCCTTGGCCAGAGTCCTACAGCTAGTTGGGTGATATTTGAACCCATGTCCACCTGCCTCTAAATCCTGTGCCCTATCTAGTAATATAGTGGTTAGAATATTGAATTTGAAGACTGGCAGACTTGAGTTAAACTTTTGCCTCAGATATTACTAATTGTGTGACCTTGAGCTAGTTGGGGACTTACTCTCTCTTGCTATTAGTTTACTCATCTGTAAAATGGAGGTAATCATAGCAAGTACCTCACAGGGTATTATATGAGGAACCAATGAGATAATTTATGTAAAGTGTTTTGCAAATCTTGAAGTACATCATCACCATCGTCTCCACCTTCATCATCACCATCATCTCCACCTTCATCATCACCATCATCTCCACCTTCATCATCACCATCACCTCTTCAGCATGCCATCTGAGCCTCTAGCTTCAGACAACAAGTTTTCTCCCAGTTCTTTTCTTGCCCTTGGGATATGGTATTATTTGTAGTTTTTGGTCTCTAACCTGGGGGTCTGTGTACTTTAAAAAAATTTCTTTTTACAAATATATTTCAGTGTAATTGGTTCTCTTTGTAACCCTAAGCATTTTGTTTTATTCATTTAAAAATATTATTCTGAGAAAAGGGTCCATAGGCTCCCTAGAATTCCAGTGGTGTCCTGTGACACGACCGGGTAAAGAACCCTTGACTAGAATCTCCAACATCCCTTCTTGTTAGCCTCAGAGAAATCATACTGTGTTCATTCCTCCTGCCTCCTCCCACCCCTATTCACTCTCTGCTAATGCTTTTCCCTCAGCACTGCTTGCTATGATGAATGATGCTTTAAAGTTCTCCTGCATTTGTTCTTCAGCTCGTTCATTTGGCTTCTATGGCGTTGTGCCCATCTCCTTTATTTCCAGCTTCTCATATGTTTTCTCTGCACACAGCCTATGTTAGTCACTGGGGTGTGACAGGGTCCCTGCCTTTGGGCGGCTTCTAGTCTAATAGGGAAGCTCAAATGGCAGATGGGCACTACACTTAGGTGCTTAGAAAGGTTTCAGGAAAACTGGCTGGTATTTTCATAGTGCTAAAAAAAATGCCTGGGAGAGCTGAGGGGATGAGGAGTTATTGGCCTTGTCTTGTAAAGCCCCCACTGGCTACGGCTAAGGCGGAAGCTGGTGCAATTTATAGGAGAAGCGGTTATTGTAAATTATTGCTTTAGGGAGCCTATTGTTTACTGACGCATCCCTTGCCTTGTGAGAAACTTAGGAGGACGGATGAATGGAGCTGCAGAATCTTAAGATCAAGGCAGGTTTTTTTTGTTGTTGTTTTTTCATTTTTTTAAAGTTTGTGCTCTGAATGGTAAAGAAATAAAGTAGGGCCTCGCCTGTGTTTGATTCCAGAATTTCTCCCTCTTGTTCTATAAAGTTCCTTCTCCTCTTTGCTAATGTAATTCAGCATTGGCAGCTGCCCTAGTGGGTGGGACCTTAGGTTTTCTAAAGGAGGCCCTTCGAGCTGGGAGCTAAGTTACCAGTACAGAGATGGTTAGAGACCAAAAGAATATCCCTGCTGCTTGTCCTTCTCTTGGGTGAATAATGCCTCCAGGTACCATACTTTTTACTGGAGTCCTTTTCTCTTTCTCCAAAGGCCACAGTCTTCCACTGCATTGTGGGACATTCCCAGTCTTCCTGATCTCTATCTTGCCACTGGATCCCATTGACTCCGAAGGAGAAAGTGAAGCTGGTGACTTTGCACAGCTTCCCTCACTTAAATCCAATTCACTTGCATGTCATGGTATCACCTCTATGATATCATGCTCTTTGACAATGAAGGACAAACCACAAGAAGGAGGGAGGCCAGTCCCTGAAACTGATTCATTCGCTTCTTTCAGAAGCTTTTCTTAACTTTCCCTACCCTAAGTGATCTTTTTCTCTACTTTTGTATTTTCTTACCCATTCCACAGTCTGTGCCAGGCTTTTTACTTGTTTTCATGCTTTGCAATTATTTTTTGGTTTTCTCTCTGGTCTGTATAAACTCCCTGCGGTATGTTCATTAATTAACAAATTAATTAATGATAATAGTGATAATACTAAGATTTTATACCACTTCAAGGACATTTATATAGTGCTTTCAGGTTTACAAAGCACTTTCTATTATATATATGTATGCATATATATAATATAAAATGACTAGTGCTTAAACAGCTTTTAGATTTACAAAGCACTTTACCTAATAGTACTTCTCAAGTTTACAAAGCATTTTACAGATATTAATTCTCCTCACCACAATCCTGGGAGGTAGGTGCTATCTTCATTTGACAAATGAAGAATCTGAGGGATAGTGAGGATAAGCGACTTACCCAGGATCATGCAATGACTGGGGCAGGATTTAAATTTTGTTCTCTGATGCTTAAGTGCAGCAGTCCATCCTCTATGTTCCTCCACATATAGTTGGCATCTGAAAAAAGACCCCTTGACTTTAATCATCTTTTCAGTCTTTGCCATTTTCTGACTATGTCCTGATTGTCTGGGGTCTGTGAGCTGTTATTACTAATGTGGATTTGCTAGCTGAACTCAGCTTAAGAGTGTATTCAAGGGGTTAAGAGGGGAGGGATAGAAGAAACTGAAGCTCTGGGCAGGCAACAAGTCAGGTCCAGAAGGCTCAGCTGAGGCATGGGGGAAGTGAGGCAGGTTCTAGAGGTTCAGGGAGCCAAGGTTTTGAATGTGGAGTCAGGAGACCACAGATTATAGCCCATAGAATGTCAGAGTTAGGGAATTTCTTTGAACTGTCAAAGGAGATGGAGAATCCTGGACTTGCAGTCAGTAGGACCTAAGTTCAGATTCTATCTTATTCACTTAAGTATGTCACTCTGTTCAGGGCATTTATACCCTCTCAGAGCTTCAATTTCCTTCATCTTTAAAAAGTGAATAATTATGACACTTTCTTCACAGGGTTTTGCTGTGAGGCCCAAATGCATATTAAATGTTTTGTAAATTTTAAGGTGCTGTACAAATGTGAGCAAACGGAAGGGATGTTAGGGACCATTTAAAATCTTGAAAATTTCAGTGTCAGTACAAGATAGTGAAAAGAACACTGAATGTTTGAGCCAGGAGAGATCCGAGGTCAAGCCCATTTCCAATATGGACAAATAACCTTCTCTGAAGCTAATTTCCTAATCTGTAAAATGGAATAATAATAAAAATCTTGTCATATCTATCATACGGTTATTATAAAGATCAAATAAAACGTTTGTACAGTGCTTTGCAAATACTGTTGTTATTACGATGTAAAGTATTTTGTAAAACTTAAAGCTCTATGTAAATATTGACTCTTGTTATCATAAAGTCAACATGAAAGAAGTTAATGAAAAGACACAGACTAAACTAGACACTCTGCTAGGCCCAGTGAGGAGGGTGTGTGTAGAGATACAAGTACAAACGTTAGACTGTAAGCCCTCAATTAACTTACATTTGAATGAGGGAAGATAACACAAGGGCATTGTAGCGGCATGGTTCAATGGCTAGAGCAGTTGGCTTGGAATCAGGAAGATACAATTTCATAAATTCAAATCTGGCATCAGAGACTTACCAACTGTATAGGTCACTTAACTCTGTTTGTCTCAGTTTCCTCATCTGTAAAATGAGCTGAGAAGGAAATGGCAAACCACTCTAGTATTCCTACCAAGAAAACCCCAAGTGGGGTCACAAAGAGTCAAACACAACTGAAATAACTGGACAATTCATGGGTGAGTGTTTCACAGGGATGGGAGTTTTGATCTGAGAAATTGAAGGGCAATTCATTGTCATGCCCTTTCCATAATCTGCCATCGCATTTATTGCCATTCCCAGAGCAAACAATGGAGGCTATCTGGGTGTTGGTTTTCCTGGGGCAACAGGCCATGGCAAGGTGGCTGGAATAGAAATGAAACTTGATCTGACCTGCTAGATAGATATGAAGAGTTTAGTGAGTTTGTACTCATTCATCAATCAGGAATCAACCCCAAGCTAGAATTCCGAAGATGAGCCATTTAATTCCTCCTAAACAGTAATGAGAGGAGGTGATTTTTGGCTAATTCAGCAGCCTAAGATTGTTTTGTTCAATAGTTTTTCAGTGCTGCCCCACTTGAAATCTTTATTAGCTTTCTATTCTCTGTTGAATAAATGCCAAACTCCTTATTCTAGTGTTCCAGGCCATCCACTATCTGTTTTCTAGTCTTATTTCATAATATTCTTTTGCACACATTCAATGTCTCCACCAAATTCCTCATTTCAGAAACACATCCTCTTTTACAATTTGGAATCTTAGCATTACCACCCACCCACCACACACACCTGTTTAGGTTAAAATTCTATCCATTCTACAAGATCTGTTATCAAATGCCTCTCTTTCCTCCTCCATGCAGCCTTTTCCCATTTTCTAAGATTGAAATTGATTTCTTCCGTCTTTGAACTATCTGAGCGTTTTTACATCTCATATAATTTTTCACATATACTTTGTATTATACAGGGTGGGCCCAATGTCTTTGTGTACATAGTAACTTTTTTAAAAAGCTTTTCACTTAAAAGTTTAAAACCAAATAAAGACTTTTGAAATATTCTGCATTGATTTCTGTATACATCTAAAAGATGGCTGTTAAAATGTGAGCTTCTTGAGGAGAGGGACTATATTTTATATTAGTTAAGTACAGAGTAAATATTCATTGAACTATTAATTATTATTTTTTTTTTAAATTTTTATTTTATTTATTTATAAATGTTCTACAATCACTTCCTTAAAATTAAGATTTTATACCCCCACACCTACCCCCCTACCCCCCTCCCTCCCCATGACAGCAT
>CM053769.1:299916067-299978792 GCA_028658325.1 Potorous gilbertii | reverse complement strand
GCAATAGTACTCCATTACATTCATATACCATAATTTATTAAGCCATTCCCCAATTGATGGGCATCTCCTTGATTTCCAGTTCTTGGCTACCACAAAGAGTGCTGCTATAAATTGAACTATTAATTATTGACCAGATGAGATTAATTAAGCAATTACTGATCAATTGCTTAATCCTATACTAGACATTAGGGGGACATTGAATTAAGAAATTATCTTTTCTCTCAAGGTATTTACAGTCTATGGAGTTACAACATACAATGATTAGAGAACAACTTGAGGCAATATGTAATAAGCAGGTGATAATCAATAAGTATTTAGTAATGTAATAAGTACAAGCAATCATGGGGGAAGGAAGAGATCAGTGGGCTTTAAGCAGTCAGGGGAGGCTTTAAGAAAGAGCTAGATTCGAAGTCACCTTGAAATTTCATCATTCTTCAAAAACTCTTTAGGTATTACATGATTACTGTTGAAATCTGAGGAATTCTTTGCCCTGGTGATTCCAAAAGCCGATCTTCAGGTTGTTTACTCTGCATATATTTCCAAGTACTTAGTTGCCAGTGGATATTTTTGCCATCTATCTCCAAATGCCCCATACAAGTGCTCTGTTTCCAGGAGGTTTTCCATTTATATGGATTCCTTGGATTCAGAACCCTAGACTGTGCCTGTCTAGTTCAGATGTCCATTTCTGGAAGTCACAATGAATGGGCTTTGGCATTCATGAACCTCTTAGATGGGTAGATAATAAATCTATAAGGCATTATTTTTGTTGCCACAAAGCATTTTTTTTTTTTTTTTGGCCTAGACCAGATGAGATGGAGAATGGGGGATTAATAGTCTGGAAAAATTATTTCAGTCATGTGGGGAAAATACCAGTGTGGAAACTCAATACTGAGCCCAACTGACAACTTATCTAGGGACATCCTAATGTCTCTAAGACATTAATACATCTATTATGTATTAGAGGTAGGATATGAACCCAAATCTTCTTTACTTCAAGGCTTATTCTTGAACTCCTGTGTGGTGCTTCTTTTTTAAATAGCAACTGATAGCAGCTCCTACCTTTTGAAGTTAGTCAGTTCAATAGAACGAGGAATTATTCACCAGTGCAGATGACTAATTTGACTAATGAGTGGGTTAGGATTACAGAATATCACATTTAGATGAGACCTGAGAGGCCATCTACTTACTCTAAACAGCATCCTGAGCATCATACATCCAGTTTTCCAAGGAAACCCCTGAGGCTAGAATGGTCATTACGTAACTGGAGTTTCAGATTTGTTTGGGAATTCCCAGTGAGGAATTGACAGGCAGTGGCCCTGCATCTTGTGGGTTTTAAAGATTTGCTTGCAGATGGTAAAAGGTTAAGTAAGCTGGCCATGATAAGTCGATGGGAATAGTTGGAGCCAGATCATCTTAACTATGGGGCTGTTCTCTCTGCCTACTTCATTTTGACATTAATTTTGATTTCTTGAGTCTCTATTAGTGGTTCAAGTGCAGAAGTAAAGGGATTTATAATCAAAATTAGGGCCAGCCAATTTTGAAAGCAATCTGAAAGGTCAATATGTTTGGTTGATATACCTTGAAATACGTAATTGACTATTTTTACAAAGGTTAGTTGAGAAGACATCATAGTGGGGTGACAAGAGGGCAGAATTGGGAGTTAATTAATAGACCTGGGGTTCTGTTGCCTGCTTAGAACTCACCTTAATGTATGACTTTCTAGAATTTCAGAGCTGGAAAGGTTCATGTATTAGAATAGAGAGCACAGAATGTTAGATTTGGAAGGGACCTTAGGGATGATCTAATGTTGATCAGAATTCTTATTTCTTTCAATGAAGGTTATTTGGGGGAGGGAGGGGTCATATAAATCATTCTCTGGATTCTGCTTAACTTGTTTTGCTTCAGTTCTTACACAGCTTCCCAGGTTTCTCTGAATTCTTCATATTCATTATTTCTTATTGTACAATAATATTCCATTTACATTCATTTGCCCCAGTATGCCCTCAGTCATTCCCTAATTAGTGGGCCCCCACTTTGCTTCCACTTTTTACCACTGAAAGTGCTGCATTAAATATTTTTGTACATATACTTTATGTCTTAAGCTTCCTTATGCCTACTAGTTATAGGACTGAATCAACTATTAAATGACTTTATTAGTTTTGTAGAATAATTGGACTGATGCCATGCTCCACCAATAGGATCTAAGTATGCCTATCCAATCTTTTAATTTTGTACAGGAGAATCCCTGATACCTTGAAAGGTTGTGTGACTTGACCAAGATCACATATACTTTCATGTCTATTACCTCCATGCACTTACTATCCTAGAGCCTGTTGGCTGCCCTCTCTCATCACTGAATTGGGGAAATTGACCGTACATGTCTTATTTAATCTTTCTATCCTTCACACCCCCAGGAGAACCTCCATCACTCAAGTTGGACTAGTAGGGTGGAGTCTGGTCATTTCCAGGTACAGGGAGGAGGAGATTTGTGTCTTGTGGAAGTATGGGCCTTAACTCTCTACCTCCTACTCAAAGAAGGCTGGGTGAGAAGCATTACTGTAGTGCCAAATATGATCCTGTGGCAAGAAAGGATATCTGTCTCCAAGCATATAAACCCTCATCCAAAAATAATTATAGGGCGATGGGAATGTGATTTGGGGAGAGGATGAGACAACTTCCCATTCTTCATCCCCTCCATATCATCCTTATTTACTGTTTGTGTTCAGGAGACACCTGGTTCTGAGGGGATAGATTAATCTCTCCCTTTCCCCATCACTCTATGCAATTTACTGTACAAAAGAATAACTTCAGGACCCAGCAACAAGCACAGGTTTTTGATCTAATCCTTGTGGCTGCCCTATCCTGAGTGCTGTCTGACTCTGGCCAGGTACATTTCACAGGGGCCTTGTGTTTTATTGTTCATAGCTGAGGACCCTAAAATATCTAAAGTGGGAATAAATTTCATACACATGAAATTTGCCTATTGTCTGCCCTTACCTCCACTGCCTCTGTTTGTGCCCCATTGGAACATGTAGAAGAAAAATTATGAGGGTGTCTGCCTTTGGGATAGCTCAAAGTCCAGTGCCCATACCTCTATCTTGGTAATGTTCCCCCCATTCTGGGTGGGGAAAATATTTTGTAAATTTATCTAAGGCCATAAGGAATGGTTTAGGGGAAGGTTGTTGATTCAATCTGATACCACATCAATGATTTAAGTTGATTATTTAAGTCCGCCAGCAAAGTAAGAAGAAGAATACAGTCATGGAAAGATCTCTGGACTTGGTCACACGTGTGACACTGACGAGCAGTGTGGCCTTGAGTCAAGTAGATTAACCTTTTTGAGTCCCAAGATCTTTATTTATGCAAAATATTGGCACTCTATACCCTGCAGGGGTTGTGGCAGGGAATAGAGGCTACTTTGTTAATTCCAGATCAGACAGCCAATTCAGGCTCTTTACTATTTTTTAAGAAACACAAAGACAAAAGAGAGACTTTGCCCTCAAGAACTTATATTTCATAGTAGAAAGGAAACAACATATGAACATATAAGTACAAAAAAATACAAAAATGTAATTTTGGGGGTAGAGAGGAACCAGAAAAGGCTGGATCATAACAAGATGTTAGATTTTGATGGTCAACTCATCTCTCATAAGAACAACTCTACCAAAATTATCCGCCCAGAATGATAACCTTTCCCAGGAGGAACTAGAGCCACCTATTAATTCATTCCCCTCTTAAGTGGCTATCAATCAGTAAGCTCCAGTTGTTTTTTAATGACTTAGATCTCTGGGTGGCCGCTCTTTCTTGATCTTCTGACATGTCCCTCCCATCCCTCTTATTCCCCTCCTTGTTTGATGCAAACCTCAATGTCACAAGGACAGTACAACTGCGAAGAGAGGACTGTATTTTGTGGGGGGCTCTTTGATTCTCTGTGAAGCTTGAATGTGACATTGCATTTCATCCCTATTCTTTGAATGGCTACTGCCTGTTATTCCCAAGCTATGACATGAAGTTTTTCACTCATCTGATTCTCAATTCCAGTAAAGAGAGGTGGAGGGAGGGGGGAGAGGTGGGCAGGAGCTAACTGCCCACTGTGGAAAATGTGGGGAAGGTTTTTTTTAAAGATTTGCCTCTGAATATGCAGCTAAACTGGATATAAATTATGCACTTAGATAAATTTCCCAGGCAATATATTTAAATGAGTTTGAAAAATCCTGTCCTTTGCGTTCCACTGGCCCAAGTTCATTTCCAGCTCTGTGATTACTGATCCTGCAGTATTCCTGGGGATAGAGTTCACTCCGTATCTCCCTGATTGATCCTAAATGGAAATGCAACAGCTAAGACTATAAAACAGTTGTGATTGTTATAGCTTTTTTGAGTATAGTTCAAGGGAACAGCAAGTTTCTAAGTCATCACTTATGATTTCTTGGGTATGGAGTTCTTTTAAGGTTATAGAATCTAGGTCAACTTGATGAAGTGGGAGACAGTTCTTTACTTTGACCTTTTAAAAGCATAGTCACTCATAACTGAATGTTTCATTTCTGTCCATTTCCACACAGTTTTGTTGTGGGAGAAAGTGTTTGCTTCAAGGTTGAAGTAATGTCTACTGTGAAGGGCTGCAAGTTTGGGAGCGTTCTTCCCTTGCTCTCCCCTACCAAAAAACCCCTGTATTTTGTTCTTTCAGAGTCTACCCTCAAGAAACTTGGATATAGGATATAACCCTGGGAGTATGCAACATGTTATGTACCATTTTAAGGTTTACAGAGCACTGATAACCTTATGAGTTTGTCTGCACAAGCATTATTCTTTTTATTTTACAAATGAAACAATTGAAGGAGACTTGCCAGTGGTCACCACAGCTGGGTCACACCCAGATCTGGTCTTTCTTCCATATAACCATACTACCCCTTGTTAAAAGATACACACACACACACACACACACACACACACACGTATATACATACATATACCTAATATACTTGTAAAAGTACAGACCATGAGATATATATGGCCAGGTAGTAGGATTGAAACAAGGGAGCCCCAGTGTATCAAGTACTTGAGGATAGTGGAGTTGTGTCTGCAGTGGTCGTTGTTAATTTAGTCCCCTGAACCAGAGTTGATGAGTTTAGGAGGATTTCACTGCAGATAGTCAATGGATCAGGAAAATGTCCAAGATCCTAGAATATGCCAAATAGAATCCTTTGCTTCACTGAGCTGGGGCTCCTGATGCTGGAGAATTCTTTGCTTCTCTCTTCAGGTACTTTAAAGGTATTCTTCCATTATGCTCTATAGGACTGAGATCCAGTTATTTGAATTTTGTCCTTTAAAAAAAATCATTTCCCTTGTCCTCTCTTCCCCCCCTTTTTTCTTCTTCTTTCCCTCATCATTTCCCACTTTTCCCTCTCCTTTCCCCTCTCTTTCCTTTCCACTGTGTCTGTCTATTTCTCTCTCTCGGCTCCTCTCTCCATTTGTCAGTTAGCCAGTAAACAAGCATTTATTAAGCATTTACCGTGGGGCAGCCACTTTACTAAGTGCTGGAATACATATATAAGCAGAAAGAAGATAATCCCTTCCTTTATGGAATTACTTTTTAATGGAAGGGAAGATTGCCCTCAGGTAGGGGCTGCAAAGCAAGAGTGGGTGAGGTTGAGGAAGGTTGAGGAAGTTCTGCATATTATTGAACATCCTCCCAATACAGTACTGGCTTGGGCATCCTCCTTAAGTGGAGAGTCTGAGAGGATCTATCCAATCAGAAGGAGAGGCCCTAGGTAGGATTTCCAGGGCTGAACTGAGGCTTCAGCATAAGGAACTAGGTCATGGTAGAGGTGCAGTCTGGAGAAGGATGAATCCTGGAGTGCTCTGTAAGGGTAGAGAGAGTTCATATTTCAAGTATAGGCATATGCACATAGTAGGTGATCAGTAAAAATATATTCAGTGATGTTTTTCCTTCCTGCAAACTGGAGACTCCAGATCACTTAAGCAATCTAAGACACAGACAAAAGGGGGATGGTTCTTCTCTGTAAGCACTCTTTCCTTTCTACTCAAAGTATTTTGTATATAATTTATTATTTACCACTGGATCCTTCCCTCTTGCCCTGCCCCTCAGTAGCACATAAACTTCTTGAGGGCAAGTACCATTTTTCATTTTGTCTTTGTGTGAATTCTTCCTAGCCGTTTCTTGTCTTAATAAATATTTATCGAATTGAGTGGGTTTTGAAAGTCCTAAAATGAAAGGCTTTAAAAACAAACACTCATTCACATAATCCAATAACAATAGAATTCTGTCTTGAGAGATGAAATGATCTCTGATTTGTTCTGTTTCTGTTACCAGTTTGGACCTGGCTTCCTTGTCTTCTCCAATGGGGTAGTGCTTTAAGAAGTGTCTCGGTGACTCTTCAGTGACAAAGATGGTAGAATGTTAGATTTTTTTAACTGTTTCATTTAAGAGAAACTTGACTTAGTTTTTTTTTTTGCCCCTCCTAATATGATTAAGAATGTCACTACCATAGAGTTATCTTTCTTAACACCTAAGATTGTAGGATTTAGAGTTCTTCTTGTCCAATGCTGTCATTTTACAGATGAGGGAACCAGGACCCAGTAAGGTCAATGGACATCAACTAACAAGCAAAATAGCATTTCTCAAAAATTGTGCTGGACTTTTGTATAACACTGGTAGGAATTCCATGAGAAAAGTTTAGTTCTAGTGAAGCTTTTCCTTCTAATATATTTATGTATAATTTTTGATATAATTGATATGTGATGTTAGAGTTTGCCAAGCACTTTATAATTGTTATCTCATTTGGGACTCACAGCATTGGTGAGCTAGGTATTGCAGGCAAGATTTATAGATAAGGAACTGATGCCCAGGAAGGTCAGTGAACCCCTTTTCTCCTGGATATGGATTTTCTCTCTTCTGGTTCTCCTCTACTTGTCTAACTGTTCCTTTTCTGTCTTCTTTACTGGATCTTTATCCAGGTCATGTTCAATAACTCTGGATATGTCCTTTATTGACCTGGGACCTATTGTTGTTATTGCTGTTGTTCAGTAGTTTTTAGTCATATCTGACTCTTCATGACCCTATTTCTTGGTAACGATTGGTAAAGAGTGGTTTGCCATTGTCTTCTCCAGCTCAGCATTTACAGATGAGGAAAATGAGGCAAACAGGTTAAGTGATTTGTCCAGGATCAACACATTTGGTAAATGTCTGAGACCACATTTGAACATTTGACTCCAGGCTCAGTACCCTATCCACGGTACCACCTAGCTGCCCCCTTGTCTTTATCTCCCCCCAACCCCAACCTCCCTACTGCAATCTTCCCCCCGCCCTCAACTTTCCTGGTACTGTTCAGGTTACCAGCTTTTTCCAGTCACTCAGGTTCCCAATCTCATTATCCTCAGCTCGTTGTTCGTATTTACTCCACATATCTAAGGTCTTAGCAAGTCTTGTTTCTGCCTCCACATTTCTTGTAGAAGTCCCCTTCTCTGCGGTCATATAGTCCCAGGCCCATCCAGTTAAAGTCTTCCTCTCCTCTCACTTGCATTACTGAGACAGGCTTTTAACTAGTCTCTTTATCTCAAGCGTCTCCCCACTCTAATCCATCTTCCATGCATATACCAAACAGATATTCGTAAAAGGCATGTCTGACCCATGCCATTCCCCCACTCAAAAGACTCCAGTGATTCCTTGAATGAAATGTAAAAACCTCTCTTGGACATTTAAAGCTAGCCACACCTTGGTCCCTTCATATTTTTCTAGTCTTCTTATAGTTTACTTTTCCCTACATACTCTATGGAATAGCTATACTGGTCTACATGCTGGCCCTGGCTCACATTACATTTCTGGGCACTGTCTATTCCTGGGTGTAGAATGCTCACCTTCCTTTAAGACTAGGTTCAAATACCACTTTCTGCAGGAGGGCTTTTCTGATGTCTCCAGATGCCAGGCAGCTAGGTGATGCAGTAAATAGAACACTGAAGCTGGAGTGAGGAAGATTCATCTTCAGGAGTTCAAATCCAACCTCAAACACTTACTAGCTGTGTGCCCTGGGAAAATCACTTAACCCTGTTTGCCTCAGTTTCCTCATATGTAAAATGAGCTGGAGAAGGAAATGACAAACTACTCCAGATCTCTGGCAAGAAAACCCCAAATGGGGTCGCAAAGAAAGACGAATGAATAATGACAACCAGATGCTAGTTCCTTCTCTCTGAGATTATCTTTCCATTTACATTCTATCTTATAGGTACTTAGTAATTTATGTTGTTTCCTCCATAAGAATATGGGCTACTTGAAGGAGAGGACTATGTGTTTATAGTTCTGTGTAAGCTCTAAGTTCATACAGTGCTTGATAACATAATAAAACTCAATAAAAGCTTGTTGATTGACTAACCTACTCAAAAAGTGTCAGAAGTGGGATTTACTTTTCCTCACTTCATTTTTGTTGTTTGGCCACAGTGGAGTTTTTGACCAATACCCTAGCAACCTAAGCAGGGCACACTGTGTGCTTAGCCTAACCATACCACCCTCTTTGGAAAATACCATTTTTGTGAAAAAAGAGGTTGTGTGTTCACATTGTTTCTATTGTATTAGCCCTCTGATCCTGCCCTCCACGAACTTAACAGATGCAAATGTGTCCTTGTTCAGTTACTTCAGTTGTTTTTCAGTCTTGTCTGATTCATCGTGACCTTCTTTGGGGTTTTCTTAGCAAAGATACTGGAGTGGTTTGTCATTTCAGATGAGCAAACAGGGTTAAATGACTTGTCCAGGGTCACACAACCAGTAAGTGTTGGTGGCCACATTTGAACTCCAGTCTCCCTTGGACTCCAGGCCCAGTACTCCATCCACTGTAGCACCTAGCTTATTTTCTGCTTAATTTCCTTGATATTGTCCAAAAGTCTTATGACACCTCCTTTTATCCTATGATCTGAATCCATACTCAAGAGATTCCAAGGATCAAAATTTATGGTTTCCATTAATATATGATTTTTGGATCAAGCTGAAAGAGATTGGTTAATGTAGCAGGGTGGGGATTTGAACCAAAGTTTTCTGACTTCATATCCATTGCTTTCTTCTTATACAATGTTGCCATCCTAGTTTAGCTCCCAAAATTTTGTGTAGCCAAACTATTATCTGCTTGTTTTTTTAACTACGTTTTTTTCTTTCTCTCTTTCTTCAGTGAAAATGTTTCTACTCATTGAAGTGTGACATAACCAGAAATCATATTTTTTTCCCCTTGCCATTTGTCAAAGTCATTGGAAAGAGAAATAGTCAGCAACATTGCACTGACACTGAACTAGAAAAGAGGTGGCAAACAGGATTGCTGGAGGATCAGTCTTTGTCCATGCTAATTTGGTCATTTCTCTCTACTTGCTCTTTGCCATCAGAACATAAAAACATGGAAGATGAGTTCTGTAGACTCTATCTTTGGGACTTCTCTCATTCCATCTTATCAGTATGACTGCTCTTGGCCTTATCTGATGGGAAATATTTTTATTGTTTGCAAAACAGATCTTAAATATGATGTCTACCACATCCTGCCCACATGCTCAATTGTGTTCGTCCTTCGTTGTCGAAGAAGACCATGCCATCAGAGAACTGATGACATGACAGCTTATGTAACACACCCCATGAATGTTCTCTGTTACATTTTGGGTTGCTTGCAATTTTGTTTGGTTGGATTTTGTAGTGCCTTATGATACTTTATCATATAGCATTGTTGGAAGAATGTTAGTATTAAGAAGATGCATATTTATTTGTGTGTATGTGTTTGTGTTTGTATTTGTGTGTGCATGTGTGGCTAGGGATCAGTGAAAGGACTTGGGTATTTTCTTGAATGCAATACAATTTACTCTCTTCCTATTTTCATCTCTGGGTCCAGATCACCCATTGTTCATGAGCAATAATCATCTAAGATATTTTCACCTAAATTATTATTTGGGAAATATATAGATTTAAGCAAGAGGTAGGTGCCTTGACTATAGCTGTGGTATCCATGGATTGTTCGAAGATTAAGAGTTAATCCTTTACAGGGGTAGAGCCAAGATGGCAGAGTAGAAGCAGGGACTTCTAGAGCTCTCCCCCCAAGCCTAGTCAAATACCTGTAAAAATGACTCTAAACAATTTCTGGAGCTGCAAAACCCAGACAATGACGGCGTGAAGCAAATCTCCAATCCAAGATAGCCTGGAAGATTGGTGGGAAGCGTTTATTGTGCTGCACTGGAAGCAGAGTACAGTCCAGCATGAATTGTGCTGGCACAGATAGGACCTGTGCAGGCCTGAATATCTGGCACTTGTGGCATTTTCCAGACTTCATAACCTCAAAATGTGGTAGAAAAATCAAAAGGTCAGTGGAAAAAAACTTGTCTGCTCTGTGTAAGAGAATAGAGTGGTCCAGCACCAGCCTCAGTGGCAGCCACAACCTCAACAGGGGCAGTGGCAGCAGCTGTTTCTGGAGCTCTAGTTTCACAGATTATGGAGGGATCGAGCAGCTGACAGTACATCTCCTCCCCACTCCCACTGGAAGCAGAAAACTACCTTGACGAAGAGCTGAAAATTCAAGTAAATGACTGGGGAAATGAGAAAAAGCCAGAAAAAGAATCAGACCATAGAATCTTACTTTGGTGACAAGGAGGACCAAAACATACAAACATAAGACGATAACAAGGTCAGAGCTCCTACATCCGAAGCCTCCAAGAAAAATATGAATTTGTCTCAGGTCATAGGAGAGCTCAAAAAGGATTTTGAAAATCAAATAAGAGAAGTAGAGGGGAAATTGGGAAAAGAAATGAGAATGATGCAAGAAAATCATGAAAAACAAGTCAACTACCTGCTAAGAAGGACCAAAAAAATGGTGAAGAAAAGAACACCTTAAAAAATAGACTAACCCAAATGGCAGACCAGAGCTGAATAGAAAATTTGACTTTCAAACACAGGAATCAAAAGAAACATGAAAAGTAAACAGGAAAGAGAAATCATAAGGGACTTACTTAAGTTGAACTGTTTACATTCCTACATGGAAAGATAATATTTGTAATTCTGGAGATTTTTCTTAGTAGTAGGGTAGTTGGAGGGATTATTACATGTAGACGGAGGGCACAGGGTCAATTGAATAGGAAGGGATGATATCTAAAAAATAAATTTAAGAGGTGAGAAAGGAATGTATTAGGAGAAGGAGAAAGGGAGAAATAGAATGGGGTAAATTATCTCTCACATAAAAGAGGCCAGAAAAAGCTTTTTCAGTAGAGGGGAAGGCGGGGTGGGGGGAGTGGGGGCAGGGGAGAGGTGAAAGGGAAAGAGTGAACCTTACTCTTATTGGATTTGCCTTAAGGAGGGAATAACATGCACACTCAATTTGGTGAAAACCTAACTACAGGAAGGTAGGGTGGAAGGGGATAAGTGAGGGGGTGTGGGATGATAGAAGGGAGGGCAAATGGGAGGAGTGAGTAATTAGAAGTAATTTGAAGAGACTTAATAGGGTCAAAAGAGAGAATAAAATAAATCGGGGGCAGTATAGGATGGAGGGAAATATACTTAGTTTTTCACAATGTGACTGTTATGGAAGTATTTTGCATGACGACACATATTATAACCTGTATGGAATTGCCTGCCTTCTCAGTGAGGATAGGTGGAGAGAGAGGAAGGGAGAGAAGTTGGAACTCAGAGTTTTAAAAATGAATTTTTTTTTACATGCAACTGGGAAATAAGACATACAGGCAACGGGGTATAGAAATCTATCTTGCCCTACAAGAAAATGGAGGGGAAGGGGATGAGAGAAGGGAGGGGTGTGATAGAAGGGAGGATAGATTGGGGAAAGGGGTAATTAGAATGAAGGATGTCTTGGGGTGGCAGAGGGGAGAGATGGGAAGAAAATTTGAAACTCAAAATCTTGTGGAAGTAAATGTTGAAAGCGAAAAATAAATTTTAAAAAGGTAAAAACAAAGTTAAACCTTGGATACGTTGTTTAGATTTCCCCCGTAGAGGATGTGTTAAATGATAGGGGTGAACATCACAGAGCATAAGGAGTAGATGAGTTGTTTGATCTGCCCTGGAGGGAGCACTCATGTTGATGAGAGCATAGATCCATGGAAGTATTACAGGAAAATTAGAAGCAGAGTAAATCATCATCATTATCACTGGCATATGGACGGTGCTTTAAGGTTGGCAGCAACACTAGGGAGGTAGCTGTTATTATTGTTAACTTCATTTTACAGATGAGGAAACAGAGGCAAACAGGGTTAAGTGACTTGTCCAGGGGCACACAGCCAAGTGTCTGAAGCTGGATGTGAACCCAGTTCTTCCTGACTCCAGGCCTGGTGCTCTATCCACTGCACTACCTAGTCAAGAGGACCAAGTTCAAATCTAGCACAGGATACCTACTGGCAGATTAACCCTGGTCATGTCAGCAGTCTCTGACTCAGTTTCCTCATCTGTAAAATGATGTCAACAATGGAACCTACCTTACTGGGTTTGTTTTGAGGATCAAATAATATATGTAAAATGCTTTGCAAAGGTATTATGTAGATACTAGTCACTAGCTATTTTCTCTGTATCTTAAGTACCTTCTACAGTTAGGTCCAGATTAATATGACTAATGAAACTCCTGAGGTGGTCTCATGTATTTGAATTTTCACTCACTGTTCAAAGTTGTAATTATGTAAAATATGGTAATTGGTTCCAATCCAATGGAAATATGCAGTACAAATTCAAATAATGAAACCAGGCAGGGAATTTGTTAGTTTTACTCATCAGATCCTAGCTCTATGTGCCAGATACTGTGGTTGGTGCTAGAGAGTGTTGGAAGAGGGTGTTAATAATCTCCACTCTTTGCAGTGCCCATCACATGGTAGATACTTCATAAATTCTTGTTTAATTGAATTGAATTAAAGTTAAAAAAAAAAAAAAGAGGGTCCACTCAGTGGGTATAGGGGTCTTTACGGCCTCCTCCACATTTTCCATCCTTCTACCTGCTGCTCCTTTGTCCTTTGCCCAGATTTCCAGAGGCTAAACCACTTTACTTAGCACTCCCTGGAACCTTCTTCCTCCTGACCATCTTTGCCTGGATGCTTCAAATCTAAATACATTATCATTGCCTCTGGAAAAGGAGTGTCAAGCAAATTGCTCTAGTCATCATCTCTTTGGCTTCTCAGAGCAGAATCCCCCTTCTTTGCCACTGCTTCTTTCTTTGTGTTACCTTCCCAGTTAGTATGTGGTCAGTGACTACCTTGCTTTTGATTTTGTATCTGGTGAGCACTTAGTATAAATTTCTTTTTCATTCTTTTTTTCATTCATTCATGTACATAGGAATAGGAACTGAGCCTCTGATTTCTTAGATTTAGGAGACTCCCAGATGTAGAGACTCCCTTTACCAAGTAGGTCAGCCACTTCTCTGCAATTTATAGCCTCAAAGAGTTGCCTAGAGCACTGAGAAATTAAGTGAATTACCCTGGGTCACACTACTACTAGGTTTCTAAAATGAAAGTTTATTTCCTGTCTTCCTTATTTCAAAGGGAATTCTACTATGCCAGGGGTGGGGAACCTGTGGACTTGAGGCCCTTTGACTGAGATGGACCACCATTGAGGATCTAGAGGGGCAAATAATTTGACCTGTCCTATGATAAATAAAAATCAATAACTCCTTAACCTGGCACTTAAACTCATCCAACAGACTAGTTCCACCCTGTTGTTCCTGCATTGTTCCACATGACTTCCCGTCTTGCATACTCTTTTCCAGTCAAATTGGAACTTCTAACTTTTCTCTCATCTCCTCCTGATATGTTTCAATTCCATGCATTCAGGCAAACCCTAGTTCTCCCTCCTCCTTTTACCCCATTGAAATCCTTTCTTACTATAACTCAGTTAAGATACTGTCTCCTCCATGAAGCCTTCCCTGATTCCCCCCATCTTGCCATCCTAAAATTTCCCCCAAACATTATGCATTCTTTGCTTCCATTAGGCACTCTCTTTTACTATTTTTCCCATCACTGTTTCCATTTTTGTATTCTTTGCTATATTCTTTCTCACTGGTTGTAATCTATATGAAGGCAGAAGTTAAATTGTTTTTCATAAGCACAGGGCCCGGCATTTGGTATGGGAAAAAAAGGGAAAGTGAGCATATGCTCATTAATTGGAGAATGGCTGAACAATATGAGGTAAATGGACATAATGGAATGTTATTAATGCCCTGAGAAATGCTGAATATGAGGAATTCAGAGAACCATGTATAAGTTGATGCAGAGTATAGTACGATGCACTAAGAAAAATGATATTCACAATACTTACAAAAATGTAAACTAAAATAAGAGTAAAATGCTACCAAACTTAGAATAATTACAATAAACAATTTTGGTCCAAGGTAAAAGGAAGAAATATGCTTCTCTCTTTGAGAAATAAATGAAAGAAATCAGGAAGACCCATTTTCCTGAGTTCAAATCTGGCCACAGACACTTTCTTGCTATGTCACCCTGGGAAAGTCACTTAGCCCTGTTTGTTTCAGTTTCCTCATCTGTAAAAATAAATTGGAGAAGGAAACTGCTACAGTATTTTTGCTTAGAAAACCCCAAATGGGATCAGGAAGAGATGGGCATGACTGAACAACAAAAACTCATCAGACGCAGGGAAAATACTTTGGTTGAATTGATTAACTGCCAAATCTGATCCTCCTTAAAGTATCCCTTTTGTACAAAAAAGAGATACTTGGATGATCTGTTAAAAATCATTGTCATCACTATTGGTAAAGCATGTTTCCTTCCCTTTTCTATTATAGAGGTGGTGACTGGTGGCCAATGGATACACATAAAAAGATGATACTTACTTTGGGAGTGGTGCCATTATGAAGTGTGTGTGTGTGTGTGTGTGTGTGTGTGTGTGTGTGTGTGTGTGTGTATGTATTCTATATATAGGTAAGTAGGTAGAAAGCAACAGCAATGTTCATTTACTGCTGAAGATTTGTGCATCACATGACCTTCTCATCACCAACACTGTTTTCTGTTTACCTGAACACAATAAAACTTCATGGATGCACCCTCGCAGCAAACATTGGCATCTAATAGACTATGTGATTGTAAGGAGAAAAGACAGACAAGATGTGAGAGTGACAAAGGCAATGTGTGGTGATGAGTGCTGGACTGATCATAGACTTATCCTTTCCAAGCTAAATATTCGCATTCATCAAAAGTGCTGCCTCCAAGGCAAAATGACTACCAGAAGAATTAATGTTAGCAAATTAGACCTCTTCTCTGAGCATGAACAGTTTGTTGCTAACTTGGAGGGAAAGTTGAGCCAACACATAGTTGGCAACAGTGGAGCAGAAAAGGAGTGGGCAGCTTTCACAGATTTGGTGTACAGCACTGCATTTGCTCATCTGGGTCAGAACACTCTCAAACACCAAGACTGGTTTGATGAAAATGATGGGGAAATTCAGAAACTGATAAATGAAAAATGAGAACTCCATAGGATTCACCAGCAGGATAGTTCAACCACCTCTAAGGAGTCAGCATTTAATTCCATGAAAAGCAAAGTACAAGCAAAGCTTAGAGAGATGCAGGATTCCTGGCTCAGTAAGAAGGCAGATGAGATGCAGTTTTATGCTGATAGTAACAATCCAAAGCACTTTTATGATTCCGTGAAAGCTATTTATGGACCAAAAAACTATGGTGCATCACAACTACTCAGTGCTGATGGAGTCACATTGATTAGTGATAAGGACAAAATCCTAGAGAGATAGGCTGAACGCTGCCATGGTGTTCTCAACAGACCATCATCAATCAATGCTGAAGCCATTGACCGTTTACCTCAGGTTGAAGTTAATCCCTCCTTAGCTGAACTTCCAACTGAAGAAGAGGTTTTGAGGACCATTAGGCTCCTTTCATGTGGCAAAGCATCTGGTGCTGATTCTATTCCAGTTGAGATTTACAAGGTCGGGGGACCATTGCTCATACAAAAGCTGACTGAAATTATCCAGGTTATATGGCAGGAACTCCTCAGGAGTTCAAGGATGCCTCCTTTGTCCATCTCTATAAAAGTATAGGGAATAGATTGTCCTGTGATATCACAGGGAGGGTCTCTCTCTCTTAGTTATTGTTGGCAAGATTCCTGCAAGAGTCTTCCTTAATGGGCTGATCCTTCACCTGGAAGATGGTCATCTACCTGAGATCCAGTGTGGCTTCAGAAAGGGCTGAGGAACAGTCGATATGGTGTTTAGTGCCTGACAACTCCAGGAGAAATGCCAGGAGCAGAACAGAGGTCTGTACACAATATCTGTAGATCTGACCAAGGCCTTTGATACTGTTAGTGGTGATAGCTTATGGAAAATTGGGTTACCCAGAGAAGTTCATCCGCATTGTACGTCAGTTTCATGATGACAGGTTTGCCTGGGTTCTGGACAATGCTCTCGTGCCTTCCCAGTCACCAGAGGAGTGAAACAGGGCTCTGTGCTTGCTCTCACGCTTTTTAGCATGATGTTTTCAGCCATGCTGTCAAATGCTTTCAATGAGGATGAACACAGCATCAAGGTTAACTACTGTACTGATAGTAAGTTCTTCAATTTGAAAAGGTTACAAGTCAAGATGAAAGTGGAGGGAGTATTGGTGCATGATTTTCTGTTTGCAGATGATTGTGCACTCAGTGCATCCTCTGAAGCTGAGATTCCACAAAGTATGGATCAGTTCTCTGCTGCCTGTGCTAATTTTGCTCTAATAATTAACACTAAGAAAACAGGTTCTCCATCAGCCACCATCACACCATCCATAGGTGGAAGCATTGGTTACAACAAATGGAGAAGTTTTGAATGCTGTAGATAAGTTCACTTACCTTGGTAGTATACTTTCCAGGGAGATACACATTGACAGTGAGGTTGATGCACACATTGCCAGAGCTAGCTCAATGTTTGGGAGGCTCTGAAGAAAAGTGGGAGATAAGAGGTATTAGCCTGACTACCAGATTGAAAGTCTACAGAACTGTTGTTCTGACCTCATTATTACATGCTTGTTCATTACATGCATGAACAGTCTACTAGTGCCATGCCAGGAAATTGAATCGTTACCATTTGAACTGTCTTAGGAAGATTCTGAGGATCACCTGGCAGGGTAAGGTACCAGACACTGAAGTCCTTGCTCGAGCTGAACTGCCAAGTATTCAAACTATACTTCAGAGAATGCAACTCCGATGGACTAGCCACATTGTTTGAATGCAAAATGTATGCTTGCCAAAAAGACTATTTTATGGCGAACTCGCAGGGGGCAAGCGATCACTTGGTGGCCAGAAGAAACAATACAAGGATCCTCTCAAGGTCTGTCTCAAGAACTTTGGATTTGACTGTGCAACATGGGAGACACTGGTACAGGACTGCTCAGCATGGTGTGCCCACATAAGAAAAGGTACTGTGCTCTTTGAGCAAAGCAGAATTGAGACAGCACAAAGTAAATGCAGGAGGCGCAAATTTGGGATATTCACCCCAAATATTCAGATGGACTATCTGTGCCCAACTTGTCTTAGAACATTCTGAGCTCGTATTGATCTGATCAGCCACAATCAGACACACTGAAATTTCACTTTATCATAATGATGTCATTTTGGTCCTCTTGGAAGATGAAGGATAACAACCAACCAACCAGGTAGGTAGATAGATATTTAGATAGGTAGATGCATACACACACATGCCTAGTTTAAAAAAAATGAGAAATCTTTATTAACAGAGAAGGAAAACTAGCATCATCTAAAGTGTTGGTTTTAGATGAGTCTCCTGAATTAATAGAAAGGGCACGAAGGAATCCTCTTTTATAACAAGTTATAATAGTATTGAATGTATCCCTCTGCTTCTCCCACTCCATTGTCTTCATCCATATTAGCATTGCATAAGGACTTGTACACTTGTTGTTGGCTAAATACTACAGGACACTTTTACATCTTGATTGGTGACACAATGCATCTTATAGTTTGTCAAAGTGTCTCAGACATGTCTTGGAAGGGCTGTTCACTGTCCTTTACAGCTGTGCCCTTTACATGTTACAGATTGTATTAAGAATGTGTAACTACCTCATCTGATCCTCATGACAGTCTAGTACTGTGAGTAGTGAAGATATTATAGTTTAGTCTTACAAATGAGAAAAGTGAGACTCAGGTTATATGATTTGATTAAGGTCATGAGGCTTAGTGAATGTCAGACTTCTTGAGACTCAAGTCCAGGTCTTTTTATAACCAATTTAGTTTCCTCTACCTTTCTAGCTTAGGCATAGAGTTACCCCACTCCACTCATAAAATCCTGGCCAGGCCCCTAGTCACCAGATTAGAATATTTACAAAGTCATTAGCAAAAGTTAGGATGCCATCTCCTGCCATGGAGCAGAGTCAAGGTTACTGACTTGAGGAGAGCCTCTGATCTTGACCTTAGTCATCCTCTTTAGGTTTCTCTAAATCTCATAAAATTACCTTGTATTTGTAGAATACATTAAACATTTTAAAGGACTTTTGTATGCATTTATCTCCTTTGACTCACATAATGCCTCTGTGAAAGATTAAATGCTATTTTTCACTGATTGATGAATATGGAAAGTAAGTCTCAGTTTTGGTGATAATGTGCCAAGAGGTTTTTAGGATGAAAGCTTTCCCACTACTGTCTAAGTAATTCTCTATTAGGCCACACTGAAAACTAAGTGTTTTTGCAATCTCCTAGGTAGGAGAGCCTGGCATTCACAGTGTTGTCTGTGACAGGATCTCACAGGGGATGGAATGGATTAGTTTCCTAGGAACCATGTTGGGAGAGTCCACAGATTGAATCTTAATCTATGACACTCCCCATCTGTGAACCATTCCAGTGGGTCAAATAGTTCCCCCCGCTTCTTCTTTGCTGAAATGTTAAATAAAGAATACTAACCAGAATTAATAAGAACAACATTGTTTTTGATGAGACATTAATGAAGCTTGGTTTTTATTAGTGGTCATATGATAAATATTGTAGCCTAGAAGCAAGGAAGAGATTTTGTCTGATTATAAAACCCTGGCAATTCCTCTAGCTCTTTGGACTTTGCTCTGAGTATCCCTGATTTGAGTTGCTGTGTACTTCATCATGGTCTCCCTGGAACCAGTAGTTACTGAGTTATAAAACCATGAAATAATATTATGGCCCCTTATAACCTGTGGAGTAATCAAGATTTGTATTAGTTACCTTTTGTCCAATCCAACCTCCAGGCTGCTGACAAAATGATATTTTTAAAGGACAGGTTGGACTATGTCATTCCCTGGCTCAGGAAGCCTCAGAGGCTCCCTATTCCCTCTAGGGTAAAATACAAATGATTCTGTTTGGCCTTAAACTTCCATTCACTCTGGTTTAGATTACCTTCATTCAGTCTGCTGCCTAGCCCAAACTGGCCTACTCCATACACAACATTCCATCCCTTGTCTCATGGCCTTTCTACAGAACTGTCCTCTGTGACCTGGAAGGACTCCCCTTCTCACTTCTGCTCCTGAGCATCCTTTATTTCTTTCAAAGTTCTTCCTTCAAAAAGATTTCTCATAGGAACTGGGTATGCATAAAACACTTAGGTGAGGGGTTCTTTTCTCCAATATGTAAGATACATATTGGCTGCTATGGTGCCAATTTGATATAAGTCAAATTTATATGAATTGGATTCTGTGGTAAATATACTGGGGGAACTTGCTTACTTAAGGAAGCCCATAGTGAATCCTTCATAAAATGAATAATCATCATGCACTCTTCCTTCTCCGATGAAGTCTTCTGTGTGTTGGGCTTGTTTCAATGAAGTATACCAATGCCTGCCTCATCTGAGGTTTGGTTCCTTCTTTCCTCAGACTTCACATTACTCTGTAGTTAGAGGCCTGAGCTTCTAAAGAAATCAGGGAGGTTTCAGACATTCTAGGGAGAAGCCAGAGAGCATTCACAGACTCTAAGATGGAAGGACCTCACATACTTTATAGCTTCAACTGTACTTGATGCCCCTAATAAGTAGTTACCCAATTTCCAATGGAAGGCTCTCAGACTGGTTCTTCTAAGAGGCAGCCTTTTTGACTTTGGGCAACTTCAATTTCCACCAAGTTCTTCATATTGACCTCAAACCTGCATCCCTCTTATTTCCACCTATTGTTTCTTGTTCCTCCCTCTGGGGCAGAGCATAACAAGTGCAATTCCTCTTCCTTATGACAGCCCTCTGAAAACCTGTCATCTTGGTAGTCTTGATTCAGCATCCTGAAATCTTAGCAGAAGCCACGAATGCACAGGCTTCTGGCAATGGGGCACCAGGATGGAAAATTTCATGCTTCAGTTTCTGTCTTTTCCTTCTTGTCAGGTCTGGTTGAGCTTGAACGCCGAATAACTTTCTGACAGTATCCTGTTCCTGTCAGGGATGATTCAAGTCAGGTTGGGGAGGGGGCAGTAAAAAGGGCAGTTGGGTGTCTCCTTCTTTCTGGATGAGAGACATAAGGTGACCTATCAACACTAACCAGTGGATGGCAATAGTCTCAGCAGGGACTTTTATGCACTTGCCAAGATTCGGCTGCCTTTGGGTAGTGCAGAACTCACCAACTATAAAAAATTCCCCTCTGAGGACCTTTGCCGACTCTCCTCCCTCCCACTGACCAGTTAGGTAAGGGTCCTTGGATGACTGTGGCACCATACGATCACAGAATTAGAGTCTGAAGGGAATTTAAAGGTCCTCATTTTATACATGAGGAAACTGAAAGATTAAACTTCTGTCTTTGTGTCTCCAAATCTTATAGATCCCATAGGTGGTAACAAAAGTGAGATTTAAACCCTGGTGTTCTGAACTCAAGAGCAGCTAGGTGGCATGGTAGATAAAGTAGAAAATAATTTGGAGGTGGATGGAGGCTTAATTAAAGATATTTATGGGTAGCTAGGCCATTCAGTGGATAGAGTGCTGGGTTTGGAGTCAGGAAGATTGATCTTCTTGAGTTCAAATCTGGCCTCAGATATTTCCCAGCTGTAACACCCTGGGCAAGTTATTTAACCTTGTTTGTCTCAATTTCCTTATCTGTAAAATGAACTGGAGGAGGAAATGGCAAACCACTTGAGTATCTTTGCCAAGAAAATCCCAGATGGTGTCATGACACATTGTGTCATTGACACAACTGGAGAAAAATCAAAAATATCTTGTCCTTCCTGGAGAGTATTTTGAAGAAACTATTCCTATCAATAACAGAGGATACAAGGTCTAGTGATACTTGATGGAAAAATTATGTACAAATTTGTCTTATCTATAAGGTGATTTAGTGGGAGATTGAAACTGGATTCCTGTCCTTGCCCATGCTTTCCCTCTTACTGGTCTTTGCCCTCTCCTTTTCAATCCAGATCCTACCTCTGCTTCAGGACATATCTGAATCTCCACCTCTTCTGGGAAGCCTAATGTCATTTCAACCCTTATTACACTTAGGTTACTGGATGATAATGATAGCAATGATTTGCGGTTAGTCTCATTTTCTTGTGATCACTACTCTTAGAGCTAGGTGCTATTGTTATCTCTGTCCTAAAGAAACCTAGGCAGACAGATTAACCAAATTGCTATAAGATCACTCATCTACCTAGTAAGTACCTGAGGCCAGATTGGATCCACTCTTTGGTTCCAGGTCTTATGTTCTATTTCCTTCATCAAAGATATCAAATGTAGTATATTCGGGAGATGTTTAATAAAATAAAAATATAGTACGACCTAGATAACGTTAATTTGTAGTTTTCTAAGTCAGTATGTTGCCTACAGGGGTCTACTTCTATTTGAATTTGACACTTCTGTATCATATACCACTTCTTAGCCTGTCCCATTACCACCTCACCTGCTACATGGCCAACATTGAGTTTATTATATTTTTCTCTGTAAACTTGCCCTTCTTTCTGATTTTACCCTGTCTCTCTGTTGATATCAATGTTTAACCATGTTTGTAACTTTGAAGTTATTTCTGCTTCTTCCTTCACCAGTCCTATCTAATCAGTTGCTAAGTCTTGTTTCTTTTGTCCCCCATCCATTTCCTCAACTATTCATATTGCCAAGTAACATTATTACACACCTGGACATTTGTAATACTCTTCTAACAGGTCTTCTTCCCTCTATTCTCTTTCCCCTCCAATCTGTCCTCCATATCATTGTCATAATAAGTTTTTGAACACACAGATCTAGTCATGTCATTCTGTATTCTATATTAGATGTTTACTCTTTTGTCTGGCGTTCCAAGTCCTATATTATCTGCTTACCTTTATAGCTTCGTCTCACATCTCTAACCTCCATGCATTCTTTTCTCCAATCAGTTTGAGAACTATTTGTGCCAAATACATCATGAACCCTCCTATCTCTCTGCCTTTGTGTATGCTCTTATTCCCAGTGCCTCAAATGTCCAATTCCTCCCCTTTACCTATTGATTATCCTCCAATTTCTACTTGCTGCATGAAACCTTCCCTAATTCTCCTTTTTAGTAGTGGCCCTCCCTTTTGCTTCCTCTCTAGTGCATCTGTTGTGTACTGTTGAATATCAAAGTTTATTCCGTCTTTCAGCAAGCATTTATTAAGTGCTGAGGAGAAACTGAGCAAAAAATAAGCCCTTTTCTACAATGACTTTACCTCTGAGTGGAGGAGACTACATATAAATAAATAGGTACAGACAAGATGCAAGATAATCTGGGAGGAGAAGAAGCCAACTACTGCCAGAGTCCAGGAGAACCAGGAAAGCTCCCTATAGAAGGTGGGCGATAAGCTGAGTTTTAAAGGAAAACTGGGATTCTAAGAAGTGGAGAGGAGAAGGGGGTAAGGGTGGGGGGGAAGTCAGTGGGAAGGCAGCAAGGCAGAAGATGAGTGTTAGTTTCTTTTATTTTGGGAAGGGGTTGCTTACCATTTAAAAAAATTAATTTCTAGTTTGCAACATTCAGTTCCACAAAGCTTTTGAGTTTTAAATTTTCTCCCCCTCCTTCCCTTCCCCTATCCCCAAGACAGTGTGCAATCTGATATAGGCTCTACATATACATTCCTATTAAACATATTTTCACATTAGTCATATTGTAAAGAAGAATTATAACCAATGAAATGGACCACGGGAAAGAAGAAACAAAACAAAAAGAGAGAGCAAATATTCTGCTTCGATCTGCATTCAGACTCCATAATTCTTGGCTGTGATAACTGCTGTTTTCAAAGAACATCCAGTTGTGTGTGTGTGTATGTCTATGTCTGTGTGTGTCTGTCTGTCAGTGTGATTTCCAGTCGACTATAACTTAGAACTACATGAAAGCAGGCACTTGGCATCTCTTACACTTTGGATTGTGCTTGGCATTAAGTGGTGGGCACTTAATATATGTTGAATTTTAAGTGTCTGTGATCATTCTTCCTGACACTTTATTGTCTGTTATTCTTTATTTTTTCTGTTTATTGGATCTAAGGCTTCTCTTGCCTCTGAGACCAGGCAGCCGGGAGGCATAGTGGATAGGGCATGGTAGATTTGGAATCAGAATTCTGCTTCAGACACAACTAGCTTCATGACTTTCTCAGCCTTAATTTCCTAATTTGTAAAATGGGGATAATAGTGACACCCAATCCTCCTCATTATCATTTTAAAGATCAGTTGAAGTAACATGCAAAATGTTTTGCATGCTATAAAGCATGTTTCAGTTAATAAACAGTTATCAAGTGCTTGAATATATGCAAGGGAGTTACTGTTCTCATAGACATTGTAATCATTAGCACCTGAAGACTGTCTTTTTCTTAAACTCCTCCTCAGCTGGGTGGTAGGGTAGATGGAGCACTGTGCTTAGAGTCAGGAAGACCTGAGTTAAAATCTTTCAGAGACTTAATAGCAGTATGACCCAGGGCAAGTCATGTAACTTATGTTTGCCTCATTTTCCTCATCTCTGAAATGCGGTTAAGAAAAGCAGCTACATCGTAAAGTTATTGTGAAGATGAAATGAAATAATATTTGTAAAGCACTTAGAGTGATTCTTGGCACATGGTAGGTATTTAATAGCTTCCTTCCTTCCCTCTTTCCTTCCTTCCTTCCTTACCTCCTTGGAGTTGTTGAGTCTGAAGGATCCATATTTTTCTTCCAAAAAGTGTGAATTTTTCCATCTCCTTCAGTAGATGACACGACCCAAAGGAAGCAGCTAAATGAAACAGATAAAACACCCAAATTCACCTTTTGTTCAATGAGGGAAGGTTTTGCATTTCTGAGTCTCATCCTTAGAGGAGTACTGGGGAGGATATCTCAGCTTTTATTGAGCAGAGCAACAGATGAACCCTCAGGCTGTACTTGGGATGGAATGGCATGAGTTTTCCCATTCTGCTGGCTTGAGTTGATCCGACATGATGGCCTTTGACTGCAGACTTTTATTTCCTTTACAAGTATTAATCTTCCTGGACAGTGTTTCATGTACTCTGTAACGTGGGACTGGGACAATTTGGAATGGCCTATGGGAATCTCTGGTTCTCTTTGGGGATGATGCCCCTCATCCTACCCCAATGACATAAGAGTCAGCAGAGGCAGTTGAGGATGGGGTCACTCTTGGGGAGCACACATTTCTTTGCTTGTCACATCTTCAAGCTAGGCCGACAGAGCAGAAGCAGCTGGCAAGCTTCTGGCTTTGGCTGCCTGAGGTCAGAGGATGGATTTTCTTCCTGTTTGGTAAATTTAACCCCGTTTAAGCATCAGCCTTTGCTTAATAACACATACTCACCACTGACCTCTTTACAAACTGTAAGTGACAGTTCACATAGCCAAGTGGAAACAGCCCAGCAGCTAGGAGCTCTGGGATCAGGCTTCTATGTTAGAGCAAGTCATGACAGCTGAGCATCCCAATGGGTTGATGGAGAATTTTCCTCCTGGGCAGAATAGAAGGCAGAGCATGGATTTTTTTTTTAAGAGCTCAGTCTTTGTGCCTTCTATATGACATCTTCAAAACTGACATGAAAACAGATCCAGGGTTATTAGCAGTGTGTTGTGTTCCGTTGCCCAAAATGCATCTATCTGGAGATATTCATCAAAGCCAAGAACAGTTCTAAATAAATGCTACCCATAATTGCTCACAAGCACATTAAATAAGTGTTAGGAGCTAAGGTTAGGCCATCTCCATGGTAAAATTATTGGCTCATATCTAAGGAAAAAGAGAAAATTCCAGTATTAGAATCCTGTTGTTAGACTGATTCAAAAAATATACCCATCACAGTGCCCCCACCCCCACTCTCCCAGTCACCATCCTCATAAGTCAGATAATGGGTTTGGAGTGGATGATTTCCAATGTCTCTCCCATCTCTTTTGTGTCTGTATTCTAAGTTCTTGTTCTGCTCAGACGTTCGAGTGAATATATTATGGCAACTGGGGAAATAAATTAGCTTTAGCATGGTAGGGGTTAAGATTTAATCTTTCTGCTCTAACAATTAAGAGAGAATATTAGAATATAGAGCTGGGGAGAGACCTTAGTGATCTTCTAGTCAAAACTCTTTCATAAAATGAGTGTTTTCTTTTCTTTCTACTTGATATTTCGAGCTAGGGACAGTATATATAGTACTCTACATTGTGGTGTATAAAACGTTTGAGAAACAGTTTCTGGGTAATTAATCATTTTATTAGTCATACTCAAAATAATTAATAAAAGGGATCAGTGACTCTCTTAGATGCCAAAGACCAATCCATGGAACCCACTAAATGCTTATATGCCCTTGGAAGAGTAGGTGTGGCAACCAATTCTGATTGGTTAACAATTAATGAGATTGAGGTAGGCTAATGAGGTGCTAGGGAACTTGACTAAAAACTCTGTCTTGGACAAAGAGACTTATCTCTTATCTCGACTACTCTGTCTAGGGCCATCTAGACAAAATGGGGTTCACCTCTGCTCAGATCTGGCTAAGTGGAACAAGATGAACCAGGATTCACCTTAGATTAAAATTCTTTGTAAGGTTCTGTGGTTGAGTGGGATAATAACTCCAAGATTTTATTTTATCATCTGCCCTGTCCTTTAGAGAACTAAACTTTAACCTAATCTTTAAATGAGGAAGGGAAAAAGTCTTAGATCTCCCCAATATTTGGTTATTTAATAATCATTTCTCCCAGAATCCATAGGCTTCTACTTCTGTCATGAAGCCAAGTGTGATCAGTATAATGATAGTGCATTCAATTCATTTTCCCCCCTCCTGTTTATGTGTCATACTCGTTATGTATTTTGTTTTTCCCATTCTGCTCCTATCTACATACGTTCATATAAATCTTCCCAAGTTTCTCTGAATTCTCTATTTCTCATGGTGTAGCAATCTACCATTATATTCACGTTCCGTTCGTTTAACCGTTCCCTACTCAATGGGCAATGACTATTTCCAGTCTATACCACTCCATAAAGATGCTGTAGATATTAATAATATTACTCATAACTAACGTTTACATAGCATTTTATTATGTGCTAGGCACCATACTAAGTGCATATTATCTCATATGGTCCTTATCACAGCTCTGGGAGATAGAGATTATTGGTATCCCTCTTTTACATATGAGGAAACTGAGGCAAAAATAAGGTTTATGGCTTGCCCAAGGTCACACAGCTATTAAGTGTCTGGGGCTGGATTTAAACTCAGGTCTTCCTGACCCCAGGCCCAGTACTCTATCCTTGCACTACCTAGCTACCCCTTTCAATGACTGACATTTATGTAGCACTTAAGGATTTGCAAAGTGCTTTCCATTCATCATCTCATTTGAGGGATAGAGGGAATAAGCATTTATGCAGCGCCTACTATGTCCAGGTGCTCTGCTGAGCACTTTTTGCAAATATATCATATAATATTTTAATATATTGGTATCTTTCATCTTTTTGCAGTATACACCTAGGAGTAACCTCTTTGGATCAAAGATGATGAGCTGTTTGTTCCTTTTTTCTTTTACATAATTTCATATTATTTTCCAGATTGGTTAGACCAATTTAACAATGTGTATCCCAAGAATGTGATAGTGTGCCTATCTTATTGAAGTCCCTCTAACATTGATTATTTCCATCTTTTGTCATCTTTGCCAGTTTTCTGGGCATGGGAATTTTTCTGAAAAACATTTATGCATATGCTTTGCTCATTTGTCCGTTGAAAACCACTTGATTTTTGAAACCATCAATGTACATTTGATCTCATCCAATACACTACGTAATTCCAGGTTATAGACATAATAGCATGGATTATCTAACTGTAGAAGGCAAAGGAGGACTGTATGGGACCTTATAAACCACACATTCTTCCTATGACTTATTTCCCCCATGATTTCTGGTGTCTTCTCCTCCCATTGTACTTTTTCAAAGAATGTGGACTGTGTGTATAGTACTTGAATTATTGGGGAGAGAAGTGATATCTATATCTAACTGAGTAGTGATTAGGGTTGGGGAAAGGCAAGGGAGAGAGGAATAGTCTGCCAATCACCCTCCTTTTAGAAAGTCCCTTTTATATTTGGATCAATATCTCTTGAATGGCGCAGTGTTATGAAGGTAACTGACTGGTATACCATTATATCACTGTCTTGACATGATATCTTCTATACCATGAAAATGTTTCTGAACCAGGCATTGGATTGAAATGTCAAAGCTTACGTCTATCCTGAAGATCAAACATGTAAATTAATTTACTAGTTTGGCCATCATTGTGGGATTCTTTATTTTTAAAAATTCCAGATAAAATGTGCCAAGCCAGTAAGTTTTGTATATCCACAAAACCTTCTTATTGTTATTTTTCTATTTCTTGGCAAATTACAAAAGCATCTCTTTTGCCTTCCCCTCAGGTCATCTCGGCGGTGTCTAGACTCTCTCTGCACAGTATTGCACAGAACAAGGGAATTAGGTAAGTTTTTGCTGTGCTCAATAACTGATAAAGCTCTGTGTGTGTGCATGTGTGTTTATCACTGTCTGCTCCTAGCCCAGCTTGTCACAGACGTTGGAATTTTAAGCAAACATCTTACTGCCTGGTCCTTTTTCATATATTTTCAACATGTCTTAGAATTGCCTTTTGACTTCAGTTCAAAAAGAGTGGGAAAGATGAAAAAAAAAATAACCACTAACCTGTAGTTCACACTAGAGAAATCTTGCAAGCATGTTTCTTATGGCTGCAAAATCTTTTTCGATTTAGGTAATGAGATCAGCAAATTAATCCTTTCACAGATCATTGCCTATATAAATGCAGTGGGAAGATCAGGAAGGTTTTGGTGTGAATCAAGTAGCCTCCATATTTGTAGCTCTCAGGGGGCAAATGGACGGATCTGATCGTATTGGAGTTTTAATAGCCTTATACTGGGCCTCCAAGGGGTAGTTTGGAGCAGAGATAATGTAACACGGTGAACAGAATGCCAGACTTGGAGCCAACAAGACCTGGCTTCCCACCTCACACCTGAGATTTAGTGGTTGGGGGATTCTGGACAAGTCATGTGATTGCTCTCAGGCTTGATTTCTTTATCTATAAAATGAGGTGCTTGGGCAAGATGACCTGTAACATCCCATCCTACAATTAAAGATTGTGTGTGTGTGTGTGTGTGTGTGTATGCATGCATGCATATGTGTGTAGACACACACATAGATTTATAGTTATGTTTATTGTATATACACAATGTATATATTATGTGTAAATATATGTGGAGAGAGGGAAGGGAGGAAGGAAAAAGAGAGGGAAGGTAGAGGTAAGGAAGAAAGGAAAGAGGGAGGGAGAGAAGCATATCAGTTTTTAGAAGGATGTAGCCAAGGGGTGTGTTGGAGGCAACTCAAGCTGGATTGTGAGAGCTGATTGTTCAATTTTTAGTGTGAACATTTATGCCTCAGAAATGGGCAAACACTATAGAACAGGGCTTGATTTTTTTTTTATTGATTGTCTAGACTTAGGAAAGCAATGAAGAAAATATTAGTAATACAGATTAAACTTAAAAGTATGTTATGACTATCTCCCCTAGCCCTAACCTCCCGTCCCTATCAGCCAATTGCTAGACATTTATTACATACCACTGGATATAGTTCACCATTTGTCTTCTGGGAACTTTAGGGATTGAGAGACACACTGACATACATCCATTTGGAAACCGAATGAGCCGAATATGGAATCTAATAACAATAGAACCAAAATGTGAGTGGGTGGTAAGGTATTTGCATCAGATGCAGATAAAGGATGAGAGTGTCCTGAGTGGCAGGCTTCAGTGCATATTTGGAAGACAGAACAGGAAAATGGTTTTGTGTCCATTGCTCAAAGTGATGCAAATGGTTTTAAACAAGGTTCTTCTTGAGCCAGACAGCATGAAAGGGAACTAGTTTGGAATGTGCTTGTGTGGCAGGGGGGCCACCAAGCTGTGCTTCCATTCATGTCTATGTATTGAAAGACTTACTAGTTTGCACACATGCATGTGTATAGTATACATAGTAAATTGACTTTAAAATTAGAAGTCCGTTGAACTTGACTTTGATTTGTAGCAGAACATGTAATTAAAGTTGTGATTAATGAACACCTAGAAAACAAAGAAAGGCTCACAACTCACCAGTATGTTCTCATCAAGAACAGGTTATGTCAGATCAATGTAATTGCTTTTTTCCTTTTTTTTTTGCCAGGACTACTAGAGTGTTATATCTGGGGCTGCTGTATGAGGTATAGTTTGACTAGAAGAGAGCATCTGAGAAAGTCTCGGCTCACACACTCTTGTGTTGATACTGTGGAGAGAACTGGCTCAGACAAGTAGATTAAGTAGATTCTGCATTGGTTGAATGGGCACAGACCTAAAGAGCAGTCATTAATGACTGAGTGTCATGGTAGAGAAAGATCATCAGTAGAGTGCTCCAGGGTCTTTGTTCCTGTCATGTTTCAACATTTTTAACCAATGACTTGGATGAAAGTATAGATGGCATTCATTTGTAAGATTTGTAGATAGTACAGAAGTTGGGTTGATAGTCACCATGTTGAATGGCTGAATGGGGGTTCTAAAATTATTTGAACAGGAAAGAATGTTGGGAAGAATCTAATAAAATTAAATGTAATAGAACTACAATAGGAATAAAAGTCTTGGGTTAAAATATTTAACTTCACCAGTGCAAGATCTAGGGGTTGAATATGAGTCAGTTGTGTGACATGGAAGCCAAGAAAGTCAACTCAATCTTGGGTTACTTCAAGAGAGGAAATAGTACCTCTGGGAGGTAATAGTACCTAGAATATTTTTTCTAGCCTGATCACTTCTAGAATGTTGAGAGTGTGGCCTTTGTCTTGAAATGATGGGTGTCAAGTCAGGAAGACCTGGTTCAAATCCCATATTGAGAGTACAGAGTATGGTTATGTGGTACCCTGTGCCTTAGTTTCCTTATCTATAAAATGGTCATGGGGCAGCTAGGTGATGAAGTGGATAGAGTTCTGGGCCTGGGGTAAGGAAGACCTAAGTTCAAATCCAGCCTCACTGATTTACTAGCTGTGTGACCTTGGACAAGCCACTTAATCCCGTTTGCCTCAGTTTCCTCATCTGTGAAATGAGCTAGAGAAGGAAATGTCAAATCACTCTAGTATCTTTGCCAAGAAAACCCCAAATGCAATCAGAAAGAGTCAGAAATGGCTGAATCACCACAAAAATGGATATGACAAAATTTGGTTTTAGGTACCTTGTAGAATCATATTGAACATCAAGTGAAATAGTATATATAATGTGTTTTTCAAACAGTTCCAGCTATTATTTATTTTGATTAGTGTTACATTTTTGGCAGAACACTGACAAGATAGAAAGTGTTCAGAAGAAGACAACCAGATTCATGAGGCATTGTGTCATACAAGGATCAGTTGAAGAAACTAAGTGTTCAGGTTGGAGAAGAGAAGATTTAGTGAAGACCAGAATTGCACAAAGAATTTGAGTATTTGAAGGACTGTCATATGGATTAGATGGATTAGATTTATCTTGCTTGGCCTCAAATGACAAAATTCAAAGGACTTGATAGAAATCACAGAGGTTAATTTAGACTTCATTGAAGAGAAAACTTGCTAATAATTAGAGTTATTCAAAAATAGAATGCCAGTGGAGGTAGTGGTAGGTATTCTTAGTCACTGGAAGTCCAATGGCCTGATAGGGATTAGAACAGATGGTTTCTCTAATGGCCATTCCAATTGAGGTTCTGAGAGTTGGGTTCTAGACTTGGCTCTGTCACTTCATAGTTCAGTCATCTTACTTGTGCAAAATAGGGCTATCTGGGCATCCTCATAGACCTGTTGTGAGGACAGAATAATATGTTGTGTGTGTGTGTATGTATGTGTATACCCGGGCACGCCTGAGCTCCAACATACAGAATAGGAAGTAGATATGTGAAACTCAAATAAGATTATGGATATTAGTTCCATAGGTTCTTAACCTATAGTCCCCAGGCCTCCGGTCTGATGATGACTTCATTCTCTGAGCCTTCTGCTACACTCATGAGCTAAAGCAATGCTTATAGAGCATTATAGGAGTTTGCTGATAAATGTGTAACAATCGGGCTCTCCTTAAAAGAAATGTACATACACTTTAAAGTTTAAACTGCATTATTAATATTTTCTTAAGTCTATAGGCTCCAAAAGTGAGTGCCTGGGAGGCACTGGAATGATCCAGGGGGACAGAGTAGCCTCAGTAACAGTGGGGAGGTGTTGAATAAAAATAAGAGGGTAGTAGAAGTATAAGGAAAGAACTGAAGATAAGGAAATTTTGAAAAACCATTCATGCTTGTTTCATCTGTTCTGTACCAGAGTTAAAGTCATTGTGATAACATTACTTTCCAAATAAACACACAAAATTCAAGTTACTACTGACCAGTGGTCAAGTGTGCTGACAGATCTTAACAGGCAAGTGTTGGCAGTGAGAGTGTCACATGTTGTTGGGAAGTCCAGTATGCATTGACAGCAATATGTGTGTATGATGACTTTTTACAATATACTAAACCTTTACATGATGATACTATACAGTTACATGACACAATATTGCATCATTAAAATTTCAGTGCAGGAAACACCTCACAAATTTACAATAAATTTAAGATGCATCTTTTTAAATTTATATTTTTTGAAATAACACAAATTAAAAAAAAATTAAAGGGATAAAGAAAGTAGATTTCTGGAGCATGCTGAGTGATTTCCATTTATTTATTTATTTGAAAAGGGGCGGTAGGCCAAGTAAGTTTGGGAAACTCTGTTCTAGACAATCAACAAAACAATAAATCAAGTGCTGTTTTGTAGACTTTGCTGTTCCTGGCCTGTAAATTCTCACACTAAAAATTTAACAATAGACTCTTAGAAGCCAGTTAGAGTTTGCTCCAGTATGCACAGTCCTAGTGGAAAGTGACTTGTCCCATGATCTCGTAGCTAATTCACAGCAGAATTACCACCACCAGCGCCATGACCACCATCATCACTACCCCTGTTAGTTGAGAAACAACACAGTGGTTTCAAATTTGCAACCCAGTGCTTTGATTTCTCTCTATGACCTGTGAGGCAGCTGCTATTTTTATTCACCTTTTGCAGATGAGGTTACCTGACTTGTCAATGGTTCTGGGGCCTTTCTCATAGCCTTCAGGATCCTTTCTGTTCTGTTGTGCACAGCCGCAAGTATGGTACACAGGGGAGCCGGACCTTAATAAGTAGGGTTGGACAGTTTTCTCATGCTTCCACAGCAAAGTGTGAGAATTTTTCTAGGTAATTTAAACAATCTGGTGTCTGTCAAGAATACATTCACAAAACCACTAACTAAGCTTTTTGTCTGAGACCAGCTCCTAATGGTATTAATTAGGAAACATTTTTAGCTTGGCCCCACTTTCGAACTGAGCCGGAAATCCTGGGATCTCTGCCTCATCCTCCTTTTCATAACATTAGATTTAGGACTGGGTGAGACTTTAAAACCTCCCCTACCCCCATAGTTCGGCTCCTTGACTTTATGTATGAGGAGATGAGACCCAAAATGGTTGTTGCTTGCTCAGGGTAGTAAGTGGCAAGGTTGGCATTGGAACCAAGGTCCTCTGACCTTGAGCCTTCTTTCCATCTTACCGCTTGAAAACCTCTAGAGATCCCAACTCCACTCCTCATGCACTGCCCCTCCCTCCCCCACCCCACTTTAAAAATGATCATTTTAACAACCCCTGCACTTTGCATAATGAGATGATTTACCATAAGAGCCTCATTATGCATCCCAATGGCTGATGAATTGGCAGCTTAATCTAAAAATATTGCCTGGGGTCCAGTGGGGCAATCTGTGGGGTTGGAAGGAAGGGCTTTAGAGAGTCTGGCTCACCTCTTCTATATATAGATAGGTCTTTGTTAGGGGAAAAATCCTCTTCTTTCAGTCTTGTGACCTTGAACAGTTTAGAAATACCAATGTGGCTAAGTCTAACTTTTTATTTCAGGAACTGACCAGACCCCCTTGAGGGTTCATTATGCAGGAACCCAATTTGGGTGTCCTGATATAAAAGGCTAGATGTGAATCAAGTGGGATATATTTCACTGTCATGGAGGAGGATATTGGTCTATGGACACACCCCACCCAAAAATAAGAGAGAGAGAGAGCAGATGATGTTCATGCTTTATTACTGCCAGCAGTATTCCTGGATTGTCTAGTAGCTACTTTCTAGACGTGTCAACTTTGGCCTCTTTCACAGGGTAATTCAGTTATCTATCAAAACAGTTATGCAGAAGTGACAGGGTTACTTCCAAGAGCAATTTTCCAAAAAGGCTGAAGGAAAAAGCCCAGATAATGGATTGTTTTGCCTGTCCTGGGGCTCAAATTTGCCTTTGCACTTGTCTCCAGCTACATCTGGTGCATTCCTTGGTGGGGGGTGGGGGTGGGGGGAGGTGTTGTGGGGTTAAGATTTCAGCACTAGATTTTCTGGTAGGAAGGAAGGCAAATGTGGTTTGCTATGCATTTTTTCAAATAGACATGTGGCCATGTTGCTAACACAAAACTTGCCTCTAATCCTAGGCTGTTTGCTGGTCCCCTGGGAGATGATGCTCATTCCCTAAGTCAGTCTTGCTCCTATATAAAGATCTAAAAGTCCTTTTGAGGGGCATTTAGGGTTAGACTGGTACACTAAAATATTTCAGGTTGGCCACAATGCTTTTAGGTCAGTCCAGCTTAGGGAATTAATCAACAAGAATTTATTAAGCATCTCTTATTGGTCAAGTACTATGCTGGATTCTGAAGATACAAAGATAAAAATGAATGTCTCTGCCTTCAAGGATCTGAGTTGCCTCTTTGGTTGTTGTTTGTCCCTTGGTTTTGAAGAGGACCATGACACCAGGAAGGTGATGCCAGGACATGCAAGTGAATTGGGTGGGAGTGAGTTGTGCAAAGTCACCAGCCTCACTTTCTCCTCTGGAGTCATCTGGGTCCAATGTCAAGATGTAGATCAGAACAACTAAAGATGGCCCTGGGTGCAATGAGAGACCTTGGCCTTTTTAAACTGAGATCTTTAACAGGTCTTAATTTGACTAAGGCAATACCCATTCAGTGATTAAGGTTAGGTAAGAAATGAGGCAAAAAATGGTCTCTTAAAATAGTTTAGAAAAATAATCCGTCTGGGAAGGAAGAACTCAGGGTCTCCGGTCAAAACAGAAACAGTTGCTATTTACATTCACTCTGAGCCAAACAGGCTCAAACAGTGACCAAGCGGGGCTTGGGCTGGGACCTGTTGTTGGCCAATTAATGAGAGCTAGAGTCATTTGGACTTAAGGCATAGTCCTTAAGAAAAAAAATCTAGTTCCTAAACCCCAAGATATCTTTTGAGGGTACATTCCCTTGAGCAGGGCACCCATTATCTGGTACATCTTCAAAGTCATCATTCTTCTATTGTTGTGTATCCAGATAGTCCTTCAATGATGGCATGTGAATGTGAACCATGGCATAGCACTCCTAGGGCCTGGAGAATTAAAGTTGAGAGTCACTCAAAGGGCACCAGAGAGGCAAATGGTGGCAACAATATATTGCCAACTAAGACTTACAGAAGGGAAGCCAGGTAAGGGATGTAATTAGAGAGAGATGAGCAGAAAAGAAGGCAGACCAGTCAGATAGTGAAAGCAAGGGAAATACTGATTGGGGAGGTGGGGGTAGAGAATAAAAGACAGAGGGCACTGTACTAAGCACTTTATGAATATTACCTCATTTGATAATCAACTAGCAAAAATCAAATGTTCCGTTGGCACCCGTTAAAGTAAAGAACTCAAGAGGAATGCTCAACTCATTCCATAGACTTCTTATGCAGGATTTTTGGGAGGATGTAGATTAGTGTTGAACATGATGCGAAAACATGGACAACCTCTATTCCTTGAGGGAATTTATACATCTGTAGGATCCTAGAGCCATTCAAATTATGGTAAGTAGGTGAGGCAAGACTGAAATGTGCAAAATTGACTTTTTTGCTTCTCTCCTTTCTCCATTTTGCATCCACCTCACCTCTTCTCACTCCCAGGGTCTCAAAGCTCTTTTCTCTTTCTTATCCATTCAATCCTGCTCTAATGAAATAGTTCAGTCTGATTCTTCATGATCCCATTTGTGGTTTTCTTGACAAAGATACCAGACTGGTCAGCCATTTTCTTCTCCAGCTTATTTTACAGATGGAAAAACTGGGGCAAACACTTGTCAAGTGACTTGCCCAGCGTCACACAGCTAATAAGTGATTTGAACTCAGGAAGATGTGTCTTCCTGATTCCAAATCCAGTGCTCTATCTGTGCCATCTGGTATTTATTCAAGTGAATAGAGTTCAATTTAATTTTATTCTGTTAGCTTCCATATAGGAGGTCCATAGTCCTAAATGAAATGCCTTGCAGTAGAATACATTGGCTTTTGTGTTAGAAGATTTGAGTTTAAATCCCTCTCTTAAGCTTGCTAGCTTTGTGACTGTCAGCAAGGCAGTTTACCTCTCTAAGTCTTAGTTGCCTCTTCTGTAAAAAAGAGGGAGTTGGACTAGAAAGTCTCTAAGATTCCTTTCCGATTTAGCATTATGAATACTAGGAAATCATGCCTGTATGACTTTAGTCAAGACATTCAACTCTGTTAGACTCAGTTTCCTCCTCTGTAAAGTAAACTGGAGGAGGAAATGGCAAACCACTCCAGGTTCTCTGCCAGTAAAACCCCAACCAGGGTCATGGAGAGTCAGACACAATTGAAATGACTAAACAGTTCCTGACACAAGAGGAAGGAGAGAGGCAGGAGTTTTATCATCTTTTGCCTTGTATTTGATTCCCTCTGCATGCTGTTTCAACACCACCTTTTCAGTCTTATGTTACTTCCTTTGCACCAACTAAACTGGATTCCTCTCTGTCCTTCAGATGTGTGTCTTCTGCTCTTGTCCTTTTGCACCATCCATTACTTTTGCCTGTACTATCTTTCCCAGTCTTTTCCTTTCTGAATTCCTCAGTCTTTTAAATGCCAACTTGAATATCATTTCTTTCAGGAAGTCCTCCTTGCTTGTACAACTTCCTCCAAGGAACCCCGCTCCTGTTGCTTTGTTTTGTACTTTAATGCATTTACCAGGTGTTATCAGTTATCAATTATTAGCATGTCTGAAGTGCTAATGATTTCCTAGGTATTCTGGGAAGACTAGCACCTCTGGTGTGAGGGCCACTAAGTTCTTTTCAGGACTGCTTATCCACCTTTGGTGTCCACCTTTATCCTACTCTCCCCTGTGGCTCCAAGAAGCTATAGTAAATACCGTGGTAAAACTGTCTTAGCAGACAGGCAAAATCAGATTGAGGATAACCAAGGGAACTCAAGCTCATCAATGAGTTAGGATCTCTCAGGCATGTGAAGACTTCTTCTGGCACAGTGGGTGGATGAAAACAATTTTTTCCAACAGCCATGAGGGTGACTGAAGCAGGTGCTGCGAGTCACTTAGAACTTGATCAGACATCAGTGATGACAAGGTTATCCAACGCACTTCAGGTGAGTTGTCTTGATTTTTGACCTGCCATTGGACTTCTATGACTCTGGACAAGAGAGTCACACTGATGACTTTGTGTAACTCTGCCTCACTTGAACCCAATTCATGCTCAATTCAGGACATCACCCTCTGATTCATTGATCCTCTTTGAAAAAATGAAGGGCAAACTACAACTAGTAATACAAAGGGAAGAATGAAACAACTGTTCTCAGAGTATATCACTGCCGGTATTTTGTGCTTTATCTGCCTATCAGAGTTTACGCTTCTCAAGGTGCAGGGACTGTGACTTTGTATCTCCTAGCATGATGCCCCACATCCTTAAAGTCTTTAATAAATATTTTCTATATTGAAGTAAGTTATTTCCCAGTGGCCATTCCACTGATCTTGATGGGCCCTTTTCAGGAGCAACACTCCATTCTGCTAGTTTCCTGTTGGGAAGATGTCAGGGGCCACTCTTGCCAAGGCTTTCCCCTAACTGTCAGTAATCCTTTTTTAGAGATTATGCCTCTATCTCCAGATAATGGGAGGATAAAATAAGGGGTCAGTATTCCTACTGAAATCTCCAAAAGTTGAGGGTGATGCTTTCAGTGCCTCATACTGAGTCTTTTTAACTGTTTGGGACTTTAGTTTCCTTGTATTTCCAGTGATGAGATTGGTTCTCTAAAGTACCTTCCAGCTCTCACCCTATGAGGTAAGAAGTTAAGTGGGAAGAGAGAAGGCATCAGGGTTGGGGTGTTCGTGTGGTGGGGTGTATGCTGTTAGTAGAAAAAAGCTGGGAAGTCTTTTCCTCTTTACCAGTCAGTTAAGAAATGGGCAAGGAAACAATTTGAAGTGAATAGTAACTTGGAATTCTTATAAGAGCTACAGGAAAAAAATGACATGAGAATAAAATGAGAGTGAGAATCCAAATAGATTTTTTTCCAAAATGTCAACAAGTCCTTATTACTAATTACTTACTTATTACTAATGTATGCCTGGTGTTGTGCTAGTTGCTATAGGGACTATAGATAACTAAAATACCTTGCATTTGCTAATGTTTTCAGATTTTCAGAGCACTCTGATTAGGACAATGCTGTGAAGATTGTTCCTATCCTACAAATGGGAAGGTTCAGACTCACAATGGACAAATTACTTTGCCATTGATGCACTGCTAATAGGTGTTGGAGCCCAGATTCTAGCTGAGGTCTTCTGGCCCACTGTCCATTACTGTGATTCTTCTTCTTTTAAAAAATATAGAGTTTTGTTGATAATCGTTTTAAAGAAAGGAAAGACAATTAAGTAAAACGAGTGAACATAAAAATTCTAATTTTGTATGCCGTGTTCCAGTTGAGTTGACGTTCACTTTTACCAATGATCAGAGGTTACTTGTCCTTTCCTCTCTTCTTTGGAGCCTAGCTGGGTTATTGTAATTTCACAGCACTAGGCTAGGAAAGCTAGGGGGTGTAGTGGATAGAGCCCTGAGCCTGAAGTCAAAAAGACCTGAGTTCAAATTCGGCCTCAGACACTTACTAGCTACTCTTTTTGCCTTAGTTTTCTCATGTGTAAAATGGGGATAGTAACAGCACTTCCCTCCCCGAGTTGATGTGAGGATCAAGTGAGATAACATGTCAGTACTTGGCACAAGGTGTTGTTGTGTAGTTGTTTCAGTTGTGTCTGACTCTTTGTGAACCCATTTGGGGGTTTTCTTGGCAAAGATACTGAAGTGGTTTCCATTTCTTTCTCCAGTTCATTTTACAAATGAAGAAACTGAGGCAAACATGGTTAAGTGACTTGCTCAGAGTCACACAACTAGTAAGTATCTAAGGCCAGATTTGAACTCAGGAGGATGGGTCTCTGACTGCAGGCCAGGCGCTATCTACTGCACCACCTCGCTGCCTCCAGCAACAGCAACAGTGAAAACAAAAATGAGAATTGTTATTGGTGTTGTCATTTTTTTTTTCTTTTTCCGTTCCCATGGTCATTGTATGCATTGTTTTCTGAGCTTAGCTTATTTTATCTGGTAGTAGTTCATATTACTGTTTCTATGCATATGTTCACCATTTGTAATGTGGTCATATCCCATGACATTTATATGCACCGACTCTTCCTATATAGATGGGCATCTGTTTTGTTTTGAGTTCTGTGACCACGGAAAGGACTTTTCTAAATATTTTGGTGTATATGGAGGCCTCTCTTTTTGCTCTAAACCTCTTTGGGTGTTTATGCTGTTCTACTTCTTTTTATACAAAGGAACAGTGTGTCTAACTTCTCTCTTTAGGGAATTTATGCTCAATAGGGGAAAGAAGACTTAGAGAAGAGAAAAATGCACACATGAGAACTCTTGAAAAATAACAAAAAGAACTCAGGTTTACATTAAATGCTTTACATATATTATCTCAGTGGATCCCAGCAATAGTCCTAAGATGTAAGTGATTGACATAGAACTAACCTCATTTTCCAGGTGGGAAGACTGACGTTCAGAGAAGTTAAGGAATTTGCCCAAGGTCATACAGAAAATAAATCACTGAGCCATCGTACCCATGTCTTCTGGTTCATCACCCAAAGCTCTTTGTGTTCCTTGAGTATATCCCATATAAATGCACTTGGGAGTTCAGAAAGCTGAGTTCTAAAATGTTAAAAATTGTTTTAACTTCTAATTAGGGAAAAAAGAAAGTATTATTTTACAAAAAGGTGGCTCTACGTTTGCTTGCCCTGTGCCATGAGGCACATGACTTAATCTCTCTGCAGCTCAGTTTCTCCATCTCTAAAGTGAGGCAGCTATATGGACTAGATGATCTCTACTTCCTTTGCCTCTCTGACATTGTATTCTAGGTCCCACTGGGTTGGATGTTCTATGTTCTAAAAGGCTGTTCTAGTGCTGATATACTGTGATCCATGAGTCTTTGTGGTCCTTTGGGTTCTGTGAAAGTTTTGATACTGGATAGCTCCTTTTAGCCTTAGGCATTTTTGTCTTATGCAAACCTGCAAAGCAGATGATGGTTTCCCAGACAGGAGTAGAAAGGAAAAAGTAGATGAGCAAGGGTCAGAATAGGAAAACTGAATTGCTTCCCAGCTTCTAATGAGTCAGAAGTTAATTCTCAGAATATCAGGCACACCCATATTGAAATGTGAGCACTACAGGATATCAAGAAGAAGCTAAAAATAGATACATTTTTTATCATTCGTATTTTAAGATGACCCCTGCCCCTTTACTGACATTAATAACTGAGAAAAACTTATCTCCTGCTAGGCTGGATTGTAGCAACTTTATTTTCATTCAGTTATGTATTCATTCATTCATCTGTTTATTCATTCAACTGAGTCAGCCAGGTTGCTCCTTAGATAGAGCCTTGGATCTGGATCCAGAAAGACCTGAGTTCAAATTCAACCTTAGACACTTACTAACTTTGTAACCTTGGGCTAGTCATTTAACCTTGCTGCCTGCCTCCGTTTCCACATCTGTAAAATGGAAATAATAATAGAGCCCACCTCCCAGGGTCATTGTGAGGATAAAATGAGATAATATCTATAAAACTCTCCACTAATCCTAAAGGGCTATATGTGTGTGTGTGTCTCTCTCTCTCTGCGTGTGTGTGTGTGTGTGTGTGTATATATCTATATATCTATATCTATATCTATATATATCTATAGATATAGATATATATATATATATTCTACATGTAGAACACTTTGCTAGGCTTGCGGTGGGTCTAGGGGACAGCTAGATACCAAGTTCAGACATGACGGTCCCTAATACAACTCACCATTTAGTAGGGAAGTAATTCCCCATAGCTACATAATAGTGTGTAATATTATTATGTGCTACATATGTTAGTTAATTTTAGATAATTGAAATGTCCAGCAGAGAAAGCAGATTCAGATGAACAACAGGAAAATTAAGATGCTAAGGAGCCCATCATAAAAGGAACATTATTTCTCTCCCTGCCAGGTCACCTTGTTTTTCTGTGGGTTTTGTTTTTGTTTTGGGAGAAGGTTTGATGCAGCAGTAGCTCCAGGGGGGCTTGCTTCTGTTTTGGCTTTCATTATGATGATAGAATTGGCGTCATTTATATTGGCAGTAGGAGGGGAATAATTGGAGCAAATTCAAAACCTAGCAGGGTGGGGTCACAAGAGGTCACCTGTGAATGCTAGGACATGCTATCTTGCCTTCCTTTTGGAACACAAAAATTGGCCTGTTGGCTCTGATTCTTCTTCATACTCTACCACATGAGTATGCTACGTGAGGCCGTGGCTAGTCACTCTCACTGCCCTTGTGCTCAGATTGTTGCTGCTTCTAATCACAATTAGTAACCATAATTTATAGTTAATATAGCATTTAATGTGGATAGAAAATTTTTGTGATCATATTCTCATCTGATTTTTACAACATTGCAATGAGTTAGACAAGGTGGGAAGTATTATCTCTGTTTTATAAATGAAGAAAACGGTTCAGAGGAACATGCATCATATCTCATTGATCCGTCCACCTTTGGCTTTAGTTTTAGCTGCTTCATGACTTCCAGAAATGAGGACACTAGGGGACTTAAACCACTCATTTTTGGTAGCTTCTCACCTCAAGGCTGAACTCTCCTGATTTGTAAGAGAATAAATACATACTCATATACCTAACTATATGTAGTCAGCCCAACCAGACTGCATACTTTAGAGTCTATCCACTCTTGCTGCCATCTGACCTTCCGCTGGTTTCATGTCTCCCTCCCCTTCACTCCCAGTCCCTTCTACCTCTTCTTCTGGGAACCAAAATCAAAGTAGTGTCACAAGTGCTTCTATAAAGACTGTGTCAGTTGACTCCCTTGTACCAGCAGTAGATTGGTGAGTTATACCACTCACTAATCAGGGACTGGAATTCAGGTCTTCCTGAATCTAAGGCCAGCCATGCTGCTGTACCTTTTTGGACCTCTGGTATTCCGGCTGCTAGTTATTTTATAACTTGTAAGTGCTACAGAAATATGAGCTATTTGGAATTTAGCCCCTAATCCCTAAGATTATGCTTTAACTTTGCATTAGCAAAGCTTTATTTTGGAAGCAGAAGAGTAGGGGACATTTAGAGCAGTTAGTCCATGAGCATTGATTATACCTACTATATGTTAGGCATTGTGCTATATACTGGGAATTCAAAGAAAGGCACAAAAATAAAAACTCCAAACCCAACTCCCCAAAACAATCCCTGCTTCAAGGATTGTATGTTCTAATGGAGAACTTTAAAGGTAACTAAGTGCTTTATAAACATTTAATGACATACTCATACTGTAAAGTAGATAATATAACTGGTATTCTCATTTTATGGAGGGTTCAAAGATTAAGTGACTTGCCTATAATTACACAAAAAGTATTGGAGGAAGGAGTTGAACCCTGACATTTTTGACCTCTCCAAGTCCAGTGTTCTTTTCACATGCGACCTTTCCTCGAGAAGCTAGCATCTAGTACCTACCAGGGGTAAGGGGAGGGGGTGTGGCAATAAGCAGGGTGGGATTTGTTTGTTTGGAGTTGTTTTCAGGCTCAGGCTAGATTGTGAGCACCTGAGGGGTTCAGTCTGCTTTGAGCCCTGATGGTTTGAAGCTATGCTGACTCTGAGCCAGTCAGGAGCTGAGGGGGGCTTATATATACTGAGAGGTTAGTATTTTACTTTAGGGGTTTGTTTATGAGAAGGATCTTGTGATTACCTGGTTGAGACTCTGTGTGGCTCTATGTTCAGACACCCCTTCCCTCCCATCACTGACTGCTCAGATGTAAAGGCTCTCTTGATCCAGCGATATATATAAATTGTGTGACAATATTTCTTTGATTCAGACAGTAAGAGCCCTGTCTGTTGGTCTTTATCTCCCTGCTTATATTTTTCTGCATGTTGAATGTAGTTAAAGTGATGGTTTACCCCTAAAAGTTGCCTTTCCTTTTATAAATACAGATTTAAGAACCTGTAATAGCAGGCCCCGCTGTGTATGTCAAGGTGCTTACCAATACAGAGGGCGGGAAGAGAAAGAAAAGGGAGGGGAGAGGGAGGAGAGGAAGAGGAGAAAGGAAGGAGGGGGAGAGAGAGAGATTTCATCATTATGTGGAACTCCTAGTGTAGACAACTCCTGCACTCCTGCCCACTGAATAAGCTGGCAGCTTGGTAACTCATCAATAAATTTAGTGCAAGAGAGTTGCTTGGGGCACTGGGAAAAAGGTGATTTGCCTGTGGTCACTCTGCTTGTATGTTTATATTGGATCACACATAGGTCATAGGCTCAAAGATCAAGCTGGCAAAGAATCTCAGAGGCTATCTATTCCAGGTCCGTTGCTTTACAAAAGAGGAAACTGAAGCTTGTCTGATATCCTACAGGTAGTGAGAATCAGAAGTAGGATGTGAGCTAAGGCTCTATGACTCAAGAGTCAGCACTCTTTCTATTATTACACACTGCCTGAAGACTTGAACCCGGATATTCCTGGCTTGGTCAGCCTTCTGTCTCCCCTCTGTCACATAGTAGGCATCTACTTTGTATTTGGATGGCAATTAGCACATTGACAGGAGAGGATTTTAAGCCACATGCATAAGGTACAATTTATATCATTCAACTTCTTTGGCATATTAATTCCACCCATATGCAGAACAAAGAAGCTTTGTGCAGGGTCAAGCTGGCATAGAGCTGTCCACATGCTGCCCTTCATCTACAGGATTTCTAATTAGTGAATTTTTCATACAACCCTTCATGCCAAGGCAGCAGTTAGAAGCGTAGCCCCAGGGGAAAGAGGCCCCATTGATCAAGAAACATCTTAACTGGGCATTTCAAGCTGTGATGGTGAAGGGATTAATTCTTCTTTGAAACCTTCTAGAGAAGGGATGAATATTTTTGTAGGACAGGAGATGGTATGAATCACATGCCTGAGTTTTGGTACTAAGAACAGTTCTGCCAATGCCTCCCTTTGCTGATAACTCTACAAACACACTTAGCCTTGGGGACTGTCAGTTTTCCTTTGTTCTCAACTTCCCAGTTCATCAGTATCTGACCTTTATGTCCCTCCCCTTGAACCTAGCATAGTATATTGCACATAGGTACTTAATGTTTAAGGAATTTCTGACTCAATGAATTGTCAAAGTGTCTGTGCTCTCCAAAGGTTCATTCCTTGGGGATGTATTCTAGCAGAAATGTTGATGGTTTAAAACCACCTCTCTTTTCCTTAGTAGATAAATGGTCAAATGATATGATTGAACCAAAATCTATACTATCAACATATATAAGCTCCAAAGAGATCAAAAATAGAAGGGAGAAAAATCAAGCCTGGAAACTAAGGGTTTTCCCATCATTCGGATAATGGCTGAACAAATTGTGGTATCTGAGTGTAATAGAATATTATTTACTGTAAGAAATAAGAAGGGCAGTGAAAAACCTGGGAAGACTTGTATGAACTGATGCAGAGTGACATAAGCATAACTAAGGGAACAGTCTATATAATATGAACAACATATTGTAAAGGCAACTTTGAAAGACTTAAGAACTGATCAATGCAGTGACTACAGTAGTGACTAACCATGATTGTGATGATGGAGGGTGACAAAGGGACAGTAGATTCAAAGTGCAGAATGAAGCACACATTTTTGGATGTGGCAAATATATGCATTTGTTTTGCTTAATTTGTTGAAAGAATTGTGTTTTTCTTTTTTAACTTTTGAACGTTGATTGTGGGAGGGGGAAAGGGTGTTAACTATACTGTTTCCAAAAAGAAAGAAAAGAGGGTTATTGAAACATTTTTCAAATGCACGCAGAAAAGGAACTGAATCAAGTTCAGAAGACCAGCAGGACAGCTTTGAAAGTAAAATGTTGAAATAAAAGTATTCAAAAGGTATATGAAAATTCTCTCCCCTCCCTCCCCCCCTTTTTTTTTTTTTGATGTCCCTTAAATTCAGAATAAGAACAAAAGCTTCTCTGGTGAAGCTTCCCTAAAACCCTGAAGGCAATAAACTATCTTTTCCACTGCTTTCATCTTGATGGCCTCTGGTGGGAGATAGCAGGCTATTCACCACTCTAGTTCATTTGGAACTAAAAGGACATAGAGTTGCAAATGTGTCTCACAGGTCATCATTTACTTGAACTTTTTTCTGTCACCATCATGTTAGTGATGAGGAAAATGAGGCACGGATGACCTAAAATGACTTTGTCAAGGTCACACCCTGGTTAGCAGTTGAGCTTGGGAGTCCACCCAGGCTATCGTTATTTTAGTAACTGTGCATTCAGTTATGTACCTCCTTTATTCTGGGAGGCATTATTATATTATCATTGTATTTATAGACAACAAATTCAAAAGTGAAATCTTCACTGCCCTTATTAGGGTCCTATTTTTTAGGGGAAATTCCTTATACATGTATCAGTATGTATGGGACATAAATCAAATACAAGAAGAGGAAGGCACTATTAACTGACAGGACCAGGAAAAGTCTCACGCAAAAGTTGTCATTTGATCTTAGACTTGACAGAAAATCAGCAATTCCAGGAGGTGGGAATGGTGTTCCAGGCATGAGATATAGCCAGTGCAAAGCATAGAGATGGGAAATGGAGTATTGTTTTTGAAGGGCAGTGAGTAGGCCAATTTCCCTAAAACAGAGTACATGGAGGGGAATAACATGTAAGAAACCTGGAAAGAGAGGAGGTGATCATGTTGTGAAGAGCTTTCAATACCTGAAAGGAGAGTTAGTTTGATCCTAGAGGGTCAATTGAAATGTAAACCTAGCCTGATATCTTTCTTTTTTTTGACCTCATTAAAGGGACCATGCCCTGGCTCCTTCTTAAACAGGCCTATTCAATGAATGGGTATTGCCTCGCCCTAAGTCCTGGGTCATCTCCAGTCATCTTGATGAATATCTGGTCACTGGATTCAGGTGACTCTGGAGGAGAAATGAGGCTGGTGACCTGCACAACCCTCCCTCACTCAAAATAAAGTGCAAGTCATGTCATCATTTCTCTGATGGCATGGTCTTCTTTGGCAATGAAGGATGAACACAATAATTTAGTACGGTCATATGGTCAGACCTGTGCCTTAGGAAAAGTCACCATAATAGCTCACTGTTCAAAGGATGGGGAAAGACCTGAGAGGGGTAGATCAAATTAATAGAATGCTATTGCAATAGCCTAGGTAAGAGGTAACAACGACTTGAACTGCTTTGGAGTTCTATTATTTCTTGTTGTCTTAATGGAATCCTTGTTTTCTATTTGGTCCATTCTAATTTTCAGGGAATTTGTTGCCTTTGGGTAAGCTTTTGTGCCAAATTGTCAATTGTCTTTCCAATTCTTTATTCCATAACAATCATTTCTTTTCCATTTTTTTCTCTAGGACCTTTATTTCATTAATAAAAAAAACATTTTTTAACTTTTAAAAGCTCTTGCTTCACTCTTTCTAAGAATTTTATTTGAATTTACTGTGTTTTTCTTTGAGACTTTGCTTATGAATATTTTGGAGATATTCTCTTCTTCTGGTTTTACATTTTGAGTGTCTCACTATAATAGCTTTTTATGATAGGATTCTGTTTTTATTTGCTGATTCTTCTGGTCCACTTCCTTGGAATTTGATTTTATGGTAGCCTCTGTGCACTTCTAGAGGAAAGGTCTGTTGCCTTCTTGAGGTATTAAGTGTTGTGTTATTCTAGTATCTTAGGGAAATTTCAGGTGGGAAACCTGCAAGCTTTCAGCTTTCCCAAAGTGGTCTGTTCAGAGCACACATCTAATTACTTCCCCCTAGTCTGAACCCTTGCAAGTTTCAGACCTGGGTTTGAGTCTGTGCAAAATTGGAGTACTACTGGACTCACCCATCAGCCAACTGGGAAGGTCTACTGGTTCAGAATGAAAAAAACAAACCATATACTTTTCCTTTGGTCTGGGATTCCTATCTTCATTATTCTTCTGGAAGCTTCAGACTCTGCTAAAATTTGGAACTCAGTGCCCACTCCGTCCCCATCTCCTCTACCTCGTCTTTGGATTTGAACCATTCTCTGCTGCTCCTTTAGAACTTAACTGATCTCTTGGTATGCAGCTCATATGGCCTATGACTCCTTACCCCTCCCCTGAAGGGCAGATCCTCTCCTCAGTCCACTCTGGATTTGTAATCTGGAACTGGTAAGTGAACGATAATTCTGCCATTTGGTAACTGTTCCTACTCTCTAGTTCCTTGGTTTTCAACCTCCTCTTGCCCTTGAGCACAGTTCTTGGGTCCTGAAATGCTCCTTGGATTATGATCCTGGCCAAACTGTACCCCCAGTGTCACAAGTATCCACAAACCTTGCCTGTCTCCATGCACGGCTATGAGCAGGAAAAATAACTCACTGTCACTTTTTCTTGGATTTCCTCATCTGGATTTGGTCTGATGCATTTTCTAGCTCTGTTTGAAAAAAATTTACTACTCCCTTCTCTACCAAACTACTAAATATTTAACTATTTTATTTTTCTACTTTATGCTGTGTGTATATGTTTGTATGTACATGTACACTTCTTGTAAGTAGGGGTTGCTTTATTCCTTCTACTTGCAAAACACCAGTGAATGGTACAGTATCTTGGTGCGTAATAGGCTTTTAAAAAATGCTTATTGATTGATTCAGAGGAGAATGAATGAGTGGTCAGACAGGAGGAGAACTAAAAGAAATGAAAAGAGTGTCTTGAAAACCCAGAGAAGGGTTAAGTATCAAAGAGAAGAGAATGGTTGACCATGGCAAAGCATGGTGAAGAAGGATGAGAATTTAGAAAAGGCCATGAAGAGGATCATTTAAGGGTTGGAGAGACTTGGGTATGTTCCTACACAGTAGGGTAGGAGCCAGTAGATACGGAAAGATTGAAGAGTTGAGAGAACATAATACTAAGGACAGTCCCCTCATGAAAATGGAAAGAAGGGATCAGGAATACATGTAGAGGTGCTGGCCTTGGTGAGAAGGGCTGGATCTTCATCAAAAACTGAAGTACCTCAGGTGATAAATGGTCAAAGGATATGAACAGGCAGTATTCACAGGAAGAAATTAAAGAGATCTGTAGTCATATGAAAAAATGCTCTAAATTACTATTGATTAAAGAGATGCAAATCAAAATAACTCTGAGATATCATATCACACCTATCAGATGGGCTAACATGACAAAACAGGAAGATGATAAATGTTGGAGAAGATGTGGGAGAGTTGGAACACTAATTCATTTCTGGTGGAGCTGTGAGCTGATCCAACCATTTTGGAGAGCAATTTGGAATTATGCCCAAAGGGCTGCAAAAATGTGCATACCCTTTGACCCAGCAATACTGCTTCTAGGACTATATCCCCAAGACATCATAAAAATGGGAAAGGCTCCCACATGTACAAAAATATTTATAGCAGCACTCTTTGTGGTGGCCAAAAACTGGAAATCAAGGGGATGCCCATCAATTGGGCATAAATAAATAAATTATGGTATATGAATGTAATGGAATACCATTGTGCTATAAGAAATCATGAACAGGAAGACTTCAGAGAGGCCTGGAAAGACTTATCTGATCTGATGCTGAGTGAAAGGAGCAGAACAAGGAGAACTTTGTACACAGCAACAACCACAGTGTACAAAGATTTTTTCTGGTAGACTTAGAACTTCATTGCAATGCAAGGACTTAAAAAATTCCCAGTGGTCTTTTAAGGCAAAATGCCTTCCACATCTGGAGAAAGAACTATAGAATTCAACTGCAGATTGTAGCAGATTATTTTCTTTTGAATTACGTTTTGGTTTGTTACATGATTTCTCCCATTCATTTTAATTCTTCTGTACAACATGACTATGATGAAAATGTATTTAGTAGGAATGTATGTGTAGAACCTATATAAAATTGTATGACATCTTGGGGAGGAAGTGGAGAGGTGAGGGAGGGGAGGGAAAGAAAAAACTAGGTTGTATGGTAGTGATTGTGGAACACTGAAAATAAATAAATAAATAAAGATTAACAAATTAAAAAAGAAAACCCTAAAAGTAAAAAGAAAAAGAAAAAGAAAACCTGAAGTAAAAGAATCTCTCCACAATACCATACTCTTTCCCTAGGAGACTGGTGTCCTCCTTCTAAAACAGTGGTTACAATTCATTGCAGGAATTATACATTATTCAACCATAGTGTCTCATTCAGCTCCAATTCCACATTATCAATCGCCTACTGGACATTTCAAATTGGGTGTCCCATGTGCTTCTCAAACTTGACATGTCCAACACAAAATTCATTATCTTTCCTTTCAAATCCACCCCTCTTTTGAACTTCCCTGTTTCTGTTGAGGGTACATGAAATACCTTAAATCAACTGGGTTTACACCCTGAGAGTCATTCTCAATCTCCCTCCCCCTATATATCCAAATTGTGGTTAGATCTTGTCCTGTCTTTGTAGCACTTCTTACATCCATTTCACTCTCTTCCTCACCTCTTAAGTTCAATCCCTCATCACCTTCCACTTGAATCTTTGCAGTGGTTTCTTATTTGTTCTCCTTGCCTCTCTCCCTTTCCCATTTCATCTTTCACCCAGCTGCCAAATTGATATTCCTAAAGCATCTGACTCTGTCATTCCCTTGTTTAATAAACTCTAGTGACTTGCTATTACTTTGAGGACCAAATATAAATTGCAGTGTTTGGCATTTAAAGTCCTTCACATACGGGTCTAGTTTGCCTTTCCAGTCTTATTATATATATCATTTCCCTTCACACAGTATTTGATCCAGTTACACTAACCTTCTTTTTCACACATAACCCCCATCTCTAGTTTCTGAGTCTGCACAGGTTCTCCTCCATGCCTGGAATGTGCTTCTTCTCCCCACATACCTCACAAAATCCCTGGCTTCCTCAGAGCTCAGCTCCACACATAGTCGCAACTGATCCCTTAGATCATGGTCACTTTCCCACTCCTGAAATTATTTTGTTTTTATATATTTTACATACAAATGCATTACACACACAGACAATTGCACAAATAGGGGTACATGTTGTATTTCTATCTCCTCCCTACTCCACCTGTGTCTAACGACCCAAATGAATGCAGCTTCTTGAAGACAAAAATTGTCTCCTTTTTATCTTTGTATCAACAAGGTCTAGCATAGGGGCCTGGCATATAGTTGTATACTTGATAAAAGCTTGTTAATTGACTTTGTATTACTCTAATTATCTAGCACAGGACCTTATATGAAACAGGCACTTAGAAGTGTTTGAATGAGTCAATAAATGTATGAATACATTGGAGGTTGAGGGAAGGGGAGGATAGTATAGGTATCTCTGCACAATTCTTTCCTACTCCTGAGGGATGGGAGTTGGGGAGACAGAGAAAAGTGAGCTATTGACATCAGCTCATGATGGCCACAGCTTACGCTGTCCAGCTAATTGATTTCTTGATCAGGTTCTGCTGTCTTGGGCATGTCACCTTATTGATACCAACTAATATTTGCAAAATGAATTAATTAGGAAGTTTTTTGATGAAGGAAAGCACTTGGTCAGCTTGGAGCTTAGGAGGGTTATTTTGCAATACAAAAAAAATTAGCAGGTTATGACAGAACTTGGCAGAGTACTCAGAGCCAATAACTGGAGCAGCTCTAACCAAGTGTTAGGCAAGAGGATATCATAGGATTGTGGAATTTACAACTGGATAGGAGTTCAACCTTGAATATCATGTAGTTTGATATCCCTCATTTTTTAGATATAGATATCAGCAAAGTTCAGTGAACTACTGAAGGTCACACACATGTCAGAGCCAGGATCAGTATCCATGGCTTCTGATTCTAAACTCATTGGTCATTTGCCAGTACCTTACTGCCTTCTACCTTTACAGGGAGGTTATCCCTGATAGACCGAAAAAATAGTGAAAAGTTCAGACAGCTCTGGTTTGTGATCCTAGCCTCTGTATAGGCAGTAGACAACACAGGAATGTAGTTCAGTCTTTAATAAACTTAAAATAATTCAAATTTATGGAATGTCTGTAGGCAGTCTCAAACCTTGTGAGAGATTTGAAAATTAAGAAGGTGGCTCCCCCCATTACTTTGTAGTTTTACATTCCTTTATATCCTACCAAACCTTCTCAGTGTGATGATCTCATTTGTATCTTGTTCTAATCTGCTGAGGTACACAAGGTAGGGATTGCTATCCCCATTTTATAGAGGGGTAAATGGAGCCTCAGAAAAGGGAAGCAATTTGCCTAAGTTTATATCACTAGTAATTGTCAGCCCCAGGTTTCCTGACTGCATGTTTAGGACTCTCTCTCCTTACCATGTGCTGGCTGCCTTTGGTTAACATATCTGCTCCAATTCTGTTTCACAGACATGTTGTCTGGGGAATGGATAGCCTTGGAGAACAGCTTGGAAGGTCTGAATCATTCTGTTCCTGGGGTTTTTGGGGTATTTTGCTGGGTTCATTTGGGTGGGACAGATTTCCAGATAGGATCTGCCAGGACTCCCACCCTTGTTCCTCCTTGCCAGAAATTGTCAAGAGTGCCAAGAAAATGATTACTTCCTGTTTTGTTTTGTTTTTAATTGATGGAAATATTACCTCCCTTACTGACTGTAACCAAGTCTGGAGTAAAGAGAACTAGGTCAACAGTCAAAAAAATCTGGTTTAAATCTTGATACTAGATGACCATCTATATGCATATCATATATGCATAATATATATTATACAAGTACATATTAATCTACATCTACATACACATACACTATAGAATTTAGAATTAAAGCAGATTGTAAGGAGCACCTGGTCTAAGATCCTTTTTTCTAGATGAACAAACTGAGACTCAGACATTAGCAGAGACTTCCTCAAAGTCATCTAAGTAGTAAGCAATAGAGATCCATCTTCTAAGTCCAACACCAGTCAGTGCTCTCTCCACAATACACTGTAAATCTTGGAGTAATTCAATGAACTCTAGCCTTCACGTTCCTCATCTTTGAAATGAGAGAATTGGATCATATCCTTATTAAGATGTCTAATATCTGTAGCCTCCAAAATCTGCTCTTAGCATTGACATGGCGACCACCAAACTCTTGAAAAAAAAATCACAGAATACTGCAACCCTATTAAAAAAAAACCCACAGACTTATTGGAGAGACCACCACTTCTGTGGAGGACAAGATTATTGGCCTTGGAGTACAGAGACCTGGCTTGCACTCCCAGTCATGTGAACTTTGACAAATCACGTGACATCTCTGTGCCTTGGTTTCCTTCTTTGTTAATGCAAAGTCGCCAACTAATGGCAACAACCTAAAGTAGTAGAATGAACCCTAGGTTTGGAGACCTCTCCCACCAAAAAAAGAACACCACCCTTGTTTTCAATCCATTCCCTGCTGCTTGCTATGTGTGTGTGACTTTAGGCAAGACCTTAAATTCCTCCATTTGGACTTGTTCCACCAGCTTTAAAATGAAGGGAGTCAGAATGGATGTTTTCTAAGGCTCATTCTAATCCCAACATTTTACAATCCAATGATAATTGATAATCCAAAACATGAGGGCAGGAAGGTGCAGTCCTGTAGTCACCAGGGCAGAATAATAGAGCTGTAGCTTTAAGCTACTTTAGAAAATAAGTTTGAGATTGAAGTTAGGGGCTGGTTCACATTTGTGTTTGTGATCTCAGTGCTTATTAAAGTGAATGGGACATAGTTGACATTGTAGGAGCATAATAGGAACATAGTAGGGTTACTCGGTGGTGCAGTTGTTTGAAGTCAGGAAGACTCATCATCCTAAGTTCAAACCTGATTTCAGACATTATCTATGTGACCCTGAGCAAATCACTTAACCCTGTTTGCCTCAGTTTCCTTATCTGTAAAATGAGCTAGAGAAGGAAATGGCAAATACTCCAGTATCTTTGTGAGGAAAACTCCAGATGGAGTCACGAAGAGTTGGACAGGACTGAACAATAACAAATTTGCTGATTGATTGATTGATTGATATCTTTTTGGTAAATGTGCTTGGGAATTGGAGCTAAATCAGGGAAAGCATTAGCAGAATTCCTTGGAAAATTGTGATAGACACTGCTCAAGTGGTTGTCCAGGGAGACGAATAAGAATGATTTCTACTCTCCGACCTTGACAATATTTTCCTGTCAAGTATCAGAGGTAGTTAGGTTAAAGAGAGAAGAAAGGTCAGAAAGGGATGGGGGTGGTGAAAATCCTACCAACTATCCAAAAACATTTATTTGAGAACCTTCTAGAGAGAGAGACAAGCATAGTAGAAAATGCAGACTCAATCAAGAGGCTTGAGGTTCAAACCCACTTTAGGCAATTATCTCTGTTCAAGTCTCTCGATCTCAGTGGACCTCAGTTTTCTATAAATAGAGGGAGTTGTAGCAAATGATCATTAACATTGTGATATTGTGTCATGTCTATATTTTATCCCTAGTGCCAAGCACAGATCCTCATAGCAGACACTTAGTTGTTGTTTGTCCTTCATTTTCAAAGAGGACCAGTGACATTACAAGGTGATATCTTGACTTGCAGATTAATTGGGATAAAGTGAGGCAGAGCTGCACAAAGTCCTCAGTCTCACTTTCTCTTCTGGAGTCATCCAAGTCCAGTGGCAGGGCAAATGTCAAAATGCCTGGCGATGGTCCAGGATGCAGTGGCAACTTTGATGTCTAGCCAAGTTTTAAGGACTCCACGTTATCTACCTCAGCTGCCTTTATGGCTATTGGAACAAATTGTTCCCATCTGCTCATTCCATTGTGGAAAGTTTTCATATGCTTGGAGTAGACAGGCCTCTTCTCTTGGTTACCCTCGACCTGGTTTAGCCTGTCTGTTAACACAGATTTACCAAGGTGTGACTGCAGTGCATGCTACAGCTTCTTGGAGCCACAGGTGAGAGATGGATGAAGGTGGACACCAAAGGTAGATGAACAACCTTAGAAAGGGCTCAGCAAGTCTTCATGCTAGAAGTTCTAGTTCTTTCGGAACATCTCATACACCTGAGGCACTCAGTAAATACTTGAAGATTGGAAAGAAATTAGAGAAAGCCAAGTTATGTGGGTAGGATAGAACAAAGGTAACTGATAGTAGGAGAAAAGGTTGGGAAGGTGAAGGAATAAGGTCAGAGGAAAAAGGTGGGAAAGACCCTCTAGATGTATCTCTTAAGCTGAATCAGAAGTTGGAAACAAAATTAAAACTGCTATTACCAGTGTCCAGAGCTATTTCTCTCAATCTGTGTTCTCTAGTTCTTTACTTAGACTGCAGAGCATTCATGAGGTAACATTATAGGATTATAAATTTAGAGTTGGAATGGACCTTAGGGGTCATCCAGCCTAACATCTTCTTTTTATAGATGAGGAAACTGAGGTTTAAAGAAGTTAATTGATGTATCTTAGGTTACACAGCTAGTAAATGGGATTTGAATCTAAATTCTCTGACTTCAGATAGAGGGCTTTTTCCATTGTGGCACGTCGCCCCTCAGATGTTAGCAGAGCAGTCTGTGGCTTCCCTTAGGGAAGGATGGCAGCCATAGATAAGTGCCTCACCAGTTTACTGCAGTATGGAGGAAGTGTACCATTTCTCCGTTGACCCCCAACAAGTTGACATCAGGCATGCTACCACAAGGTTCTAACTGTCCCCTTGGGGGTTTTAGCTACTTTCTCTTCTGTTTCATAAGCCTGTTAGTAACATATGTTGCCTGACTGGTCCCAAGCTATCATCTAGTGTATAATGGTACCACTACCAGGATGGAGAGACCCCCATGACACTTATAAAGACTTAATGTTACTAAAATGAACTTGAAGAAAGCTCCCTACTGCTTAGCATTAAAGGCTCATAAAACACACAGAGAGATTTTCACATACTAGTTCCCCAATGTAAAGGACTGCTCTAGCCAGCTTTCTAGTCAACTGATTCTAATGGCCTGGAATTTATGGGCAAGAAAACCTCCAGAAAGTGCAAGCAAGGAGAAGAGAAATAAACTGGCTCAGGACACAAGAAGGGCAGGGGAACAGATCTCTCCCAGGGTTGTAACCATCAATCGTCTTCAGCAATACTGTGGTCCTTGATTTAAAGGGAGAAAAAACGTAGAATCTTATCCTGGTAGATTTAGAAATGTTAAAGATGGAAGGAATCACAGAAGATAGAGCTGGAACAAGTTTAGAATATTAGAGCCTGAAAAAGCCTTAGAATTCATCTAATTCAGCTCACTTTTTTTTCTTTTTTTCTAAATCCTGTGACTCAGTCCCTGTAATATTTCCCCACCCCTGAACAAAAAGGGCAAAGGAGAAGTTGAAGGAAAGAGAGGCTGAGAAATAACTTTCACTTGTGAGGTGAAAGCTTTATGAAGGGGCATCACTGGGGCTGACCGGGATGGGAAGAAGGACCTTTAACAGACAAAAGCAGGGGAAGATTGAACCCCTGTAGGACTCAGGGATAGACTGAGCAGGACCAGTGTCATAACCAAAGGTATCAAGATGGTAGATGATGGAATGAAAACAAGTGATAAAGAGGAGTCGTTTGGTTGACCAGGAAGTGAATTGTTGTTACAGCAGCTGGCGTTTATATGACACGTTATGGTTTGTGAAGTGTATTATAAAGTACATTCTCTCGCCTGAGTCTCATGACAACCCGATGTACAGTAGGTGGTTTTAATATCCCTGTTTTACAAATGATGAAATTGAGGTTGAGGGAGTTCAAGTGATTCCCTAGGGTCACACGGCTGGTAAGTTTCTGAGGTAAGATATGAACTCATATCTTTTTGAATCCAAGCCACCACCAACAAGCTAAAGGCAGGTTATAGAAGGTTGTGAGTACTAGGATTCATAATTTCTGCTTTTTTCTATACCATATGTCTTGGGTAACTGTTAGTATTGATTGAATGAACCCAAAGCTAGCCAGTGTAGGTGGGACTTGGGGCTTCCAAATCATTGGCACTGCTCAGGGAAACTTTTTTGGGGAGAACAGTGTAGATTTGAGGTCTTTTCCTACTTGGGACTTAACAAAGTTTTACCAACCGGGAGAAAAAAGAAAAATGTCTCTTTGGCAAATATCATGATCAAAATTTTATTTGGACAGCTGTGTGATATTATATAGCCTTGTTTTCAGAGATGGAAGAAAAAGAAACCCCACAGCATTCAGTGGGATTTATACATATGCAGTGAAGATGTTGAGATCATTAAGTATACACCCAGAATGGAAACTGGAGATCTGTTGTTGAAAAACATCATCCACTTATTTGCATAGGAGTAAGTTTTTTAAAGTGATCATTCACACTCTTCCCACTGTGTTTGTGACCTTGTTGTAGGGAGTCAACCCTGCTCTTTACAATCTAACTGAGCTATTAGAGACTTTTCCTGACCCTCCGATAAAAACCCCATTAATTCTATATTTGTAGTCGTTTGGCAGCTTGATATAATTAAGAAGGGAATATACTACTACTATAGTATATACTATACCACACTATAGTGGCAAGAGAATTGAATTGAACTGAGTTCAAATCCAGGGAGAGCGACTTTGGGCAAAGCTCTTGCTCCCTGTTGTTGAATTTTTTCTGCCCTGTTCAAGTCTTTGTGATCCCATTTGGAGTTTTTCTTGGCAAGGATGCTGGAGTTTTCCATTTCCTTCTCCAGCTCATTTTATAGATGAGGAAATCAAGGCAAACAGTGTTAAGGGACTTGCCCATGGTCACATAGTTAGTAACTGTCTAAGGCTGGATTTGAACTCAACTCAATTCTCCCTTGCTCCAGTACTGTATTCACTATACCACCTTACTTCCCTAAAGCCTTCATTTTCACCATTTGTAAGATGGTGAGGTTGTCATTGTAAAATGAAGAGGTTGTTTTGAGCCCTCTGATCCTTATGGAAAGTCCTGCATTGAATTTTATCCTAAAGAAAACGAACTTTCTCAATGGAAAAAAAAGATTATGTGTATATTATAAAAGATTATTATGTACTTTTCAAACAAAAGTATTTATTGACATGAAAACTATGATTAAATTGTAAAGTGAGGTCCTACCTTTAACTGACTAGGCATTCTTATCTTAAAGCAAGACCTTTAGGAATGCTTGTTCTGGTAACTTAGTTCTATTGCATCCTCTGCAGTGGTTGCTCCGTAATGAATAAACTTACTCTTTCGTCTTTAGTCTTTGACTATCTTGTTCTTTCCATCTTCTGGCCCTAGATTATACCTGACTGCTCCTGAGAACACTGCATCACTCGCTACCTTTTTCCAGGTCTGATTACATGTTCACACATTACCTTGACTCATTTGGTGTTGTAGATGAAAGAGCTGGGATACTCCTTTCTCTCCCCATTGCTACTTCTGGGCTCCCCTTCTACTATTCAGTTGCTCGCTCAGCAGTTTCTCCTCCTTTGATATTTACACTATCCACATGTATCACCCAGTCCAGATTTTGGTGGCTGTTAGCTATACCCCTCCACCCTCTCCTCTTTCCAGAATATTCTCTTTTCTTCCTCAGTGAATTAAATTCCTGGATCACAGTCTTTTCTCTCTACCACAATCCATACCTTCACAATTCAACATACATAGTGATACTCCCTCAAATACCCTAACTTCTCACCTCCTCAATCTACTCAATATTGATGAACTACTTCCTTATTCTACCTTTGCTACATACAGAGATGGTCATACGCTTGATCTAGCTATCACCCACAAGTGTTCTAGTGCCATGTCCATAAGCTACAAAATTCCTTTTTCATTCCGTTTTTATATATGTCCTATAAGTCCAGTCCTGTTCTTTGCAAGGTCATCACCCCTGCACTGGCTATATTTTTTTCTATTCCCTATCTTACCCTTTTGGTGTGAACCAACTCAACTTTACATTAACCTCTACCCTTAAATACTTTGCGCCTTTTGTTCAACAGGAAACTGTGCCTTGCCAAACTCCAATCCTGGATTATTCCAACCATTTGGAGCTAGAGAAAAAAATAAAATGTGTCTTCACTATGAATTTATGTTACATGATCTCTACTGGCCTTTTACTGCAGCAGGGCAATCATTTTATAGTTCCCAAATGGAGTCACTGTCCTACTTACCACAGTGACTAGACTATTCCAAACATTTTCATCCCTCTTTAAGCCTCTCATGGCACCCCCTCACCCAACCTCTCAGCTGAGGACCTCACTTTGTATTTCATTGAAAAAATTATAGTCCTATGTCAAGAGTGAGCTCTTGTGCTCTCTCCTACACTCAAACTCTCTCATACTCTCTTCCACGGTCGGTCAGTCGGTCTGTCTGTCTGTCTGTCTCTCAATTCTATCCCATCCAACCTTTTCCCTCAGATTATCCCCACTGTCATTCCCATTCTCTCTCTAAATACCAATCTCTTCCTATTTCTTGCTCTTAACCTACTGCCTACTGTCCACCCATATCTCTCCTATTCTTAAAAACTCCTCACTTGATCCAACCATCCCAGCTGGTTATCCATCTCTATCTCTCCTGTTCTTTTCAGCCAAACTCCTTGATAATCCCATCCATACTATGTGCCTCCACTTCCTCTCCTCTTCCTTTCTTCTAAACTCTCTGCAATCTAGCTTCCAACTTACTCAACTGAAACTGTTCTTTCTAAAGTTACCAATGATTAATTGCCAAATGTAGTGACTTTTTCCTCAATCTTATCCTTCTTGACATCTCTACAGCCTGTCAATCACTCTCTTTTCCTGGTTATTCGATTCTCTCTAGGTTTTCATGACGTTGTCTTTCTGGTTCTGTTCCTAACTTTATCATTGCCCCTGCTTTTTCCCCTTTTCTGGATCTTCATCTGGATTGCACAGGTGAGCCCTAAGGCTCTGTCTTCATCTCTGTTCTCTTCTCTCTTTATACTATCTCTTGGTGATCTCATTAGCTCCTATGGATTCACCCAGCAACTATAGGTGATTCTTATATGTATGTATCCAATTTTTATTTCTCCTAAACTCCAGTTCTTTTTCACCAGTTGTCTTTTAGACACATTGAACTGAATGTCCCATAGACATCTTCCATTCAACATGTTCAAAAAGAACTCATTATTTTCTCTCCAAACTCCCTACTCTTTCCAACATTTCTGTTACTCTTGCATGAATCATTAATCTCCCTGACATCCAGGCTCTCCTGACTGTAGTTTCATCCTCAGTTCCTCACTCTCACTTATTCTATAGATAGCCAATTGTCAAATCTCAGTTTTGACATCTTCAATATATGTCCCCTTTTCTCTGCTTACACAATCATCAACTTAGAACAGGCTCTCATCCATCACGTCTTGTCTGAATGACTCTCATAGTCTTCTGACTGATCTCCCTGCTTTAAGTCTCTTCCCACCCTAATGATTTTTCACTCTCTCAAAGTGATTTTTCCTAAGATGCATATATCCATGTCTCTTCCCCTCTCCTCATTCAGTAAATTCCTATTGCTCCCTATTACCTACAGGATCAAATATAAAGTCCTTTGTTCAGTACTTAAAGTTCTTCACACCTGACTCTTTTCAGTCTTATTACATGTTATTTGCTTCTATACATTCTATAATCTAGCTACACTAGCCAATTTACTATTTCTCAAACACAAACCCTCTATTTCCTGATTCCACATTGGAATCTTAATTGGAATATTGCCCTCCTTCATCTCCAACTCCATCTGACTCCCCTGGCTTCCTTCAAGGCTCATTCAAATCCAGATTTCTATAGGAGGTTTTTCCTAGTTTTCTTTTTTTCTCCTCCCCAATCTCTTTCCTCTGTGATTACCTTACCTTCCATTTAGATTGTATATAACTGGTACATGCAAAATTATTTGTGTTGTCTTCCATTAAAATATGAGAGCAGGGACTTGTTTTTGTTTTTCTTTATAAACTTAGCCTTTAGTAAAACGCTTGACATATATTTTTTTTCTGTGTATTTGGCAATTCTCTTTTTATTTATTTTTTCCAAATTTATTAATTTATTTGTTTTCAGTTCTCAACAGTATCTTCCATAAGTTCCAAATTTTCTCCCTCTTCCTTCCCACTCCTCCCCAAGATGGCATGAAGTCTTATATGGGTTCTACACATGCATTCCTATTAAACACATTTCCATAATAGTCATATTTCATAGAAAATTAAAACAAATGGGAGAAACCATGTGAAAAACAAAACATAACAAAGGAGAAATTTGTCTGCTTCATTCTGTGTTCTGACTCCATTGTTCTTTCTCTGGATGTGAATGGCATTTTGCATCATGAGTCCTTTGGAAATGTTTTAGGTCCTTGCATTGCTCCTAAGGGCTGGCTATCAAAAACAGTCTTTGTACACTGTGACTATTGTTGTGTGTAATGTACTCTGTCCTGATCATTTCACTCAGCATCAGTTCATATAAATCTTTTCAAGTATTTCTGAATTCCACCTGTTCATCATTTCTTATAGCACAATCGTATTCCATTACATTCATGTCCCACAACTTGTTCAGTCATTCCCCAATTCATGGGCATCTTCTCAATTTCCAGTTCTTGGCTACCACAAAGAAAGCTGCTATAAATATTTTTGTACATGTGAGTCTTTTTCCCATTTTAATGATCTCTTTGGAATACAGCCCTAGAAGCCATATTGCTGAGTCAAAGGGGATGCACATTTTTGTAGCCCTTTGGGCATAATTCCAAATTGCTCTCCAGAATGGTTGGATTAGCTCACAGCTCCACTAACAATGAATTAGTGTTCCACCTCTCCTACAGCTTCTCTAACATTTATCATTTTCCTGTTTTCTGACATACATTTTTCTTTGACTTCTAGTAACTCACTTTTATTTAATGTGATAAAAATGGCTTTTCTATAAAAGGATTCAGTAATTTATACTTGCCACTAGGGCACACTGCCCTAGTCAGCCTGGTTAAAGTTAGCATGAGGGTTCCACTTGGAAAAAGGTCCCTTACCAGGACTTATTAAGTCCTGAGCTGTCCAAGTACTGACCTCTGTTCACAGACTTACTAATCAGTGCATGTTATTTATTTGCAGTTGACTCATGTTGTCATTTCTCTCCATAGTCTACTATTGAGAGTTCACAAAGATGAAATAAAATGACAAAGTATGGAGTTAACTCTAGGGCTTCATTTCCCATTACAAACTGCATTGCAAATGCATTCCCTCTTGGGGGTGATTTGCCCTATCCCTATCAAGTCTTAATCTTCTTCAAGAATAAGATATAATCCCCTTGTTTTGGCAATTAAAGTTATTCCCAATATGCTTTCTTCCTATTTTTCCAGACTTTATTACAATATTTAATACATTATTGCCTTCAGCTGGTCTATTTGGTCTATATCCTCACATAGGATACTCTATCTCTCATCTCTGTGCCTTTGTACTAACTGCTCCTCATATCAAGAAGGCTCTCTCTCCTTGACTCCATTTCTTAGAATTCTTGGCTTTCTTTAAGCCCTATACCAAGCTCCATCCTCTGTAGGCACTGTTCCTAGTCTTCCCAGCTGCTAGTGCCATCTTTTCCAAGGTTGTCTTACATTTGCTGAGAATGTATCTTGTGGATACGTATTTGTATACTTGGTGTCTTCTCCATCAGAATGGACGTTCCTTTAGGTCAATGACAATTTTTGCTTTATCTTTCTATACCCAGGCCTTAATTATTAATTTTACTAGTATTATTAGTGTTATTGCCTCAAGATTCCAGTGCAGCCCACAGTCTTCAATTTCCTCATGCTGTATATTTACTGAGTAAACTTGATAGACTATAAGTTACTTAAGATCAAGCCTGGAGCATCCTCCATCTTTCTTCTTGCTGTTCACCTTGCATAGAACCTTGCACGCAGCAGGTACGCAGTAAACTTCTGTGAATTGGAAGAGACCTCAGGGGACCATCTAGTTCAATTCATACTTGAACAAGAATCCCGTCTGTGATATACAAGACACATGATCATACAGCCTTTGTTTGAAGAATACACCCCCACCCCCTTTCCCCAGTGAGCAGAAATCTACTACCTCTCAAGGCCAGCCATGTCCACATTTGGATGGCTCTGTTAGAAAGATTTTCTTTAGGTCAAACTTCTGTTTACTCTTTAGTAACTTCTCTCCACTGCTCCTAGTCCTGCTGTCCTCAGGCATAATTGGAATACATTGTTATAGAGAAGCAGCTATATTTTTTTCCTTCTTTTAAAAAAATTGTTTCATTTATTTAATTTTAGTTTTCAGCATTCACTTTATAAGATTTTGAGTTCCAAATTTCCCCCCTCCCCAACACAGCATGCAATCTGCTATAAAGAAGTCAGCCATATTTTTAAGAAACTACAGTGAAAAGAACCCTAAACCTGAAGTTAATAAATATGGGCTCACATTTGGTGCTCCTTCAATTACTAGTTGTGTGGCCCTGAGCAAGTCACTTTATCTGACTGAGCCTGGGTTTTTTTCTGTATTGTAAAAGGGAGATAATGCCTGCTACCTGTTACAGGATTGTTATAAGAAAAAACGCTTTTAAAATCTTAAAGCATCTCGTTCTTCTTTTGACTGCTAACAGAAGATTGTTAATGGCTCATGACCCACTAAAATCCAGTATCCTTTATGGGAATCTCTTTATTAGCCTCCTTCCTTTCTCTTTGCCCCATTTTATTTTTTTTATTTTTATTTTTTTAATATAAATTTATTTAACTTTTTACATTTATTTTCACAAAATTTTGGGTTCCAAATTTTCTCCCCGTTTGTCCCCTCCCCCAACCCCAATACACCCACCATTCTAATTTCCCCTATCACCAATCTGCCCTCTCTTCTATCATCCCTCCCTTCTCTTGTCCCCATCTTCTCTTTTGTCCTATATAGGGCCAGATAACTTTCTATTCCCCATTACCTGTATTTCTTATTTCCTAGTAGCAAGAACAATACTCAACAGTTGTTCCTAAAACTTTGAGTTCCAACTTCTCCCCATCCCTCCCTCCCCACCCATTCCCTTTGGAAAGGCAGGCAATTCAATATAGGCCATATCTGTGTAGTTTTGCAAATGACTTCCATAATAGTCGTGTTGTGTAAGAC
>CM053769.1:299850018-299915567 GCA_028658325.1 Potorous gilbertii | reverse complement strand
TGAGCTTAAGTTCTGGTGCTCAGGTGGGGGCAGAGCCGCCTCCCAGGCTCAGTTCCCTCAGGGGGTTTATGCTGAGACCTTCAGTAATGGATCTGAGGTCCTGCCTGCTCCGGGAACCCCTGGCCACAGCTGCCTCTGCCGCTGCCTCCCAAGGGGGCCTGAGTTATGGAGACACCCCGCTACCCTCTCGGCTAGGCCAGAAGTCTCTCTCACTGACCTGTTGCACCTGTGGGTGGAGGGACCTTCCTGGCCACCGGAGATTCCATCCCTGCAGCCTGCTCTGATCTTATTCTCTCAGGGCCACGTGGCCAGGGAAGGGCTGGGCTCAGCTCCCATTGGTGCACGACGGACCCTTGGGGTCGGTTTTTCAGGGCTCTCTGGAACGGAAATCTCCGTCACTCCATTGCTGCGTGGCTTCCACTGCTCCAGAATTTGTTGGGAGTTCTTTTTACAGGAAATCAATGGGCTGTGAGTTTGGAGCTAGCATATGTGAATCTTTCTACTCCACCATCTTGGATCCTCCCTCCTGCCCCATTTTATCTGTTGAGTGCAAGGGCCCATTTCTTGTTATGGATCAGAAGTCCGGCACTTAGCATTTTGTGGAAATATAGCCTACCTTTCCCTTAAATTTCCTCTTCTTGCTTTTTTTAGGGAGAAGGGAGCCTAGCTTTTGGTTCTGTGACCTTCTGTGGCCCTGTTGGGTATGGGGTGGAGTAGAGAGTGTTAGGAATTACTAAATGACTGGGGGACATACTCCTTAGCGGAAATAGGGAAATTATGGAGATGGATGCATTTGGGCTTTTAGGAAGAAAGGTCCTATGTTCTATTTTGCACATGCTGATTTTGAAATACTTGTGGGATGTTCAGATGGTGATGTCCACCTCACTAGATGGTGATACTAGATTGTAGCTCAGGAGAGAAGAGCTGGATGTGTAGTTTTTGGAGTCGTTTGTGTAGTTTTGGTATTTGAACCCATGAGTGTTTTTTGGTGAGGTCACCAAGAAAGAATGTAGACCAAGAAGGTAAGGGAGCCCAGGGCAAAACCCTTGATATTGTGCAGCCTCTCACTTTTGGCTGATTAACTGCTCTCAGAATTACTCTTAATTCAGGGTTAATGAATTTCATCTTCCTCTAGCAGCATTGCTTATGGGGAAATACAGGTGTCATTTTCTGTCCCAGGACATAGCTGCTTGGATTATATAATGATGGGTGTTGCTCCCCATAAAGCAGCTGTTTTGGATTTTAAGTGAATTATCTTGGCTGATGAAGCAGAGAAAAACTAGGTCCCTGGAACTTTGGTTTGGTATCCTCTGGGTGGATTTCACCTCCTACCTCCCCTCCAAATATTTCTTTGCTTCAAGGATTCCTGCTGGCCATCCTGGGAGCAAGGCTAGTCTTCATTGGAATGTAGTGTTTAGCCCACATTCTCTCTTCAGGAGGGAGGCATTAATGTTTTTGATTAAAGTCAAAATCCTTATAACCTTGTGAGCTTTGGTGTTGTCCTCCAGCCCTAACAATTAGGAGGTGAGTAATCTGGCACTGTTCTTGACTTGTAGTCTGAGCTGAAATCTGCCCCACCCAAGAGTCAGCCTTCCAAAGAAGAGCTGGCACTACCACACAGGATGCCATAATCCCCTAGCTCCCTTGTCAGAAAAGCCATTGATCCCTCTCATTTTTAATGACCCCGCCCTTCTTGTAAGATGGGTGTTTTCTTTAACCCAGGAGAACAAAGTATTTTTTCTCCCTTACATGTGCACATTTAGGGTTAGTGGTTTTCTGAGGGACGTACATGCCCAACTGAGGATAATTCCTCTTTGAGTTTTGGATAGTTGTTTCTAATTTTTTCACACACTTTATTGTCATTTCTTGATCCATTTCTTTGTGGTAAATAAGGCAATCAGTCTTCTATTAAATAGAGCTCAGAGAGGGGAGGGTCACAATGTAAGTTAATGCTGCAGAAACTCATAACCTTATATCTAGAACTATTACAATAGTCTACCGATTGGTCTCCCTAACCAAAGTTAGTCCTCTCTCCAGTCCATCCTCCACTCTGCTATTGAATTAATCTTCCCAAAGCTCAGGTCTGACAATGTCACTCCTTATTCATCAAATTCCAGTGGCTTTCTATTAGTGCCAGAATCTAAATCTCCAATTCATCCTATGTATGTATCTTATTTGTACATGGTTGTTTGCATGTTCTCTCTCCTAGTGAGCTTCTTAAAAGCAGAAACTGGGTTTTGTGGTGGTTTTTTTAAATTTTCATTTTCTTTGTATCCCCAACACTTAGTAGGTACTTAACTGATGCTTGTTTACTTGATTGGAGACTAGAAACCAAATCTGATTGCCAGTTCATTTTTCTCTGAACTTTACCAGTCTGTACTCCATTCTTTCTCTGTAAAAGGAGGAGTTGGATTAGATGGTCTCTTATATGGTCATGTATTTTTAAATATGACCAGACTGATCTTCATACTGTTCCTAATACCCAGCACTTCTGTTTGCCAGTTTTGCCATTGGCACATTGTATCCCCTATACCTATAATGCACAAGTTCCTCATCTCGAATTCTTAGAATCTTTTATTTTTTTCAACGAATGAATGAATAAAAAAGCATTTATTAAACACTTATTCTTCACAGTGACTTCTCCCCTCTCTAGCTTTGGGGCCCAGGAGCTCTTAGGTTTAGGGTCTGAGGCTATCACCATTTGAGTCTTAAGGAGAAGTGGTAGTTGAGGTGACAGTGTGGTTTGACTTGCCTGGTATGAGCTGCCTCCTCTCTCTCTCTCTCCCTGCTTCAGCTAGGCTAGCTTATCTGCCCCACTTTTTGCCCTTAGTGGGAATGGCCGACCCTTTCTCTACTGGAGTTGTTTTCTTCAGTAATGTCTGTGGGAGTTGGCTGTACTCAGTCTGAGGAGAACTGAGATTCCCAAGTCTCTTGAGTTTGGGGTTTTAAAATATCTCCTTTTGGGTCTCAGACAAGGTGGCAGTCAAGGTATTGATGGTGTTAATGGTGAGTAGACTTGCCTGATCAGGTCAACTTCTATCTCTCCCTTTGGGTCTCTTGCTGCTTCAGTTAGACTAACTTCCTTTCCCCAGCTTAAGCTTTATTTACATAATTTCTTTCCTGATGATTCCAGCTGCTAGTACCCTTATGGTCAAGATTATCCTGCATTTGATTTCTGGGTATATTGGCTATACCTATTCATGTTGTCTGCTTTCATTGAATATAAGCTTCTTAAAAACAGGGACTATCTCGCTATGGTCTTAAAATTTCCGGAACCTGTCACCATTCCCAGCATGCTGTAGACATTGAATGAATGCTTGTTGATTGACTGGTTTCAGATAATGTCTTGTTAACTCCCCTATTCCATGTGTCTGCTCCACTGGCCTTTCTAAGTCTGGCATCCTTGACTGACTCAGTTTCCTTTCCTATTTCTTTTAGTGGAATTAGCTTTATAACAGTGACATAGCAGCTACAGACTGTCAAAAATACCACATTAACACAAAATTCCATCATGTTCCTTTCTCTGTTTTATTGCCAGAAGGCCCAGATTACTAAAGAGAAATTGCCTGCTTGGGAGCTGAACCGAAATGGTCTCCTATTAAATTCTTGAATGAATGATTGTCAAACTTCCCAAAGACCTCTCACACTCATTACTATGTCTCATTTGATTCTTCACACACACTCTAGGTAGAGCAGGTAGTTTTAATTATTCCCGTTTTACAGATAAGGTAACTGGGGTATAGATAGTAACTTACCCAGAGACACATAGCTTAGTTAGTGACAGCCCTGACACCAGCAGGGGAAAACACACATACAAATTTTGTATCCTAATCTCTTCCCTCCACAACATACTAATTTCCTGGAATGGCTTCCAGACTTGTCATCCTTGAAATAAGATCCAGTGTAAGGCTCCAACCTTTAGATTTTTAACAAGATCTTTTTTTTTTTTTAACATTAAATTTGGGTTTGCCATATGGTCTATTTCTTCCGGTATTCCTAAAGAAGTGCTGGAACATGGAGCTTGCACCAGCATCTTGAGTTAAACATTGGTAGATGTCAAATAAACATTTTTTTTCTATCTTAACCCACGGTAATGTGCTAAAACATAAAATTATACAAGCTGCTCTTCTCTTTTGTCAGAGTGCCTAAAAATACAGAGCAGACTACACTCTGCCTAGACACTAATTGATCACCATTGGCCTATAGAGAGTCCTTACAGGTAACAGAATGGCAGGGGAGGTGCTTTGAGAATAAGGCCTGAGTGATGACTTAACTTAGAAGTCTTGAAGTAAGCTGTTAACAGCACCTTTTAGGGCTGTTTCATGAATAAAACAGCTACAAAAGTGGGCCAAGAAGTTAGCTGTCTGAATATTCCATGGTATAAGCATTTCATTCTGTATTTTTAAAAGCCCTGAAGTTTTGTGTTGAAGTCCCCTCACTTAAGACCCTTCCAGTCAGAAAGAGAAACCTGGTGTGGTATTCTGAGATTGGAATTTCTAATTCTGTCAGTGACTTCTCACACTGGGGCTGCATACAGGGGACAATTTAGCGGTGGGTGGAGGCTCATGGCAACATTTCTGCTTTACTCTATAGACGATTTTTATGCACGTTAAACATAAAATACATACTGACTACCAAAAATAGCTTTAACTAACAATATCTATGAGCAGCTAGGTTGCACAGTGGCTAGAATGCTGGATCAACAGTCAGGGAGACTCATCCTCCTGAGTTCAAATCTGGCCTCAGATACTCAGTAGCTGTGTAACCCTGGACAATTCACTTAACCATGCTTGTCTCAATTTCCTCATCTGTAAAGTGAACTAGAGAAGGAAATGGCAAACCACTTCAGTACCTTGGCTAAGAAATCCCTCAATGGGGTCATGAAGAGTCAGACATGACTGAAATAATTAAACAACAACAAAAGATATCAATTAATTACTTTGTGTGATTTTGAACAAGTCATTAAACACCTTTCTGGGCCTCAGTTTCTTTAACAAGAAAATGTAAGATCAGAGATGTCAAACCTGTGGCCTGTGGCCACAGCAACTCACCCAAGTAGGACTTGAACTAAATGAAAATATAATTGGGAAATATTTTACAAAATAAATAAAAATACAATAAAACAGATAACATTACATTTTTAAACTAAGTCAGTATGCCACTGGCAGGGATCCTTATGTATAGACTAGTGGCCCTTGTTTCTAGTTGAGTTTGATACCCTTGCACTAGATGACCTTGCAAAAGTTCCCTTCTAACTGGTAAAAGCCAATGATTCAAGAAAACTATATGGTAACAGAGAAATGAGCAGAGGACTGAGGAGACAGTGTGCCTCTGGACTAACCCCAGCTCCAACTTGGACATGCTGTGTGACCTAGGGGAGGTTATTTCTCCCCTCTAGGCTTCAATTTCCATAAGTAGGTTAAACAAAAGGGTTTATTTAGTTGTTCTTTAAGGTCCCTTTGAGTGCTATCATTATTCTCTGCTCCCAGGTCTCTTCTAGCTTGGACCTTCCTATGTTCTTTCAATGCAGAAACATTCATAAAAATGGAATTCTTTGTGGATGTGTACTTCCTTTTGAGAGAGTTGGGAATTTCAAGCATATCCATGGCAAGAGGACCTGAATGTATATTTAGTAGCACTGTTGTTTTTTTTAATAATTAGTTTATTTTTATTTTTCAACATTCACTACCATAAGATTTTGAGTCTTACATTTTCTCCCCTCCTTTGGCTCTCCCCTCCCCAAGATGACGTGCAATCTGATATAGGCTCTACTTATACATTCTTATTAAACATATTTTCACATTAGTTGTGTTGTAAAAAAAAATTAGAATTAATGGGAGGAGCCACAAAAAAGAAGACACAAAACAACAAAGCCCCATTTTCCTCATCTGCCAAAGGGAGAGGGGAGGGGCAGACTAAGAACCCAAGATCATAATGCCTTAGAATCAAAGACTTAGAACTAGAGGGGATCTCAAAGTCCATTTAGTCCAATGCTCTCACTTTTCAGATGAGCAACTGAGGACAAGAAAGGCTATCAGACTTGCTCAAGGTCACACAGGTAGTTAGCATCAGCCTTGGGAGATGAACCCATGTCCTCTGACACTAAGTCCTAAGTTGATTTGATGAGGGGCAGTAAGGTGGCACCAACCCTGGAGTCAGGAAGACCTGAATTTATATCTGGGCTCAGATACTTACTAGCTGTGTGACCCTGGGCAAGTCACTTAACCCTGTTTGTCTCTAAAATACAAAAACAAAAAAAACCAACAGGGACTGCCCCCACCCCCCCAGAAAAAATAACAACTAAATTGACTTGATAGACTTTGAAGTCTCTTTTAGCTCTAGATCCTCAATCTCAGGAGTCAGGTTAAAGTCACAGTGACTGAGTCATTCCTGCAGCATTCCTTCCTTCATTCAACAAAAGGAGAGCAAACAGTCTGCTTCCCTCCACAGTTCTTTCTCTGGATGTGGATGGCATTTTCCATCATGAGTCTTTTGGAGTTGTCTTAGGTCCTTGCATTGTGTTTGTCCTTCGTTGCCGAGGACCATGCCATCAGAGAAATGATTACATGACTTGCACTTGACTTTGTTTTGAGTGAGGGAGGGCTGTGCAGGTCACCAGCCTCACTTCTCTTCTAGAGCCATCTGAATCCAGTGACCAGATGTTCATCCAGGTGACTGGAGATGACCCAGGGTGAGGTCCTTGCATTACTGAGAAGAGTTAAGTCTATCAAAGTTAGTCATTGCACAGTGTGACTGTTACTGTATACTGTGTTCTCCTAGTTCTGCTCCCTTCATTCAGCATCAGTTCATGTAAGTCTTTCCAGGTTTTTCTGAAGTCTGCCTCCTCATCATTTCTTAAAACCCAGTAGTATTCCACTACATTCATATACCACAACTTATGCAGCCATTCTCCAGTTGATGGACATCCCCTCAATTTCTAGTTCTTTTGCACTGTTTTTAATACATAATCTCTGAAGGCTGATACCTGGCTCTGGTTAAGTGTAAGGAGACATGTTCTATAGCAGGAATATCCCAGGATTTCCTTTCCTATGTGGAGGACTCTTTGGATACACATGAAACACTTAAGTATGGACTTGACCTCAGCAGTCTCGTTTATGTCTCCAGTCACTGGCTGCCAAAATATAACAAAAAAATTTCTTCCAGTAGGGAGAACTTTCTCATTGCAAGAAAAAGACCCCCAAGACTGCTTCTATAGCTTCCAGTGGTTGTATATTAGAGCTTTCATTACCAGAAATGTGTTGGGAAATGAAAGGTGTGTTGAACTGTCACTGATGCCAAGAGCCAGCATGTTTCTGGAGCCCAATGGGACTCTAGGCCCCACCTACCTGGATGAATGAATGAAAGGTCTACTATGTGCCACTCATTGTGCTAACTCCTTCTCTGTGCAGCACAAAGCCCAGTAAATCTTTCCTAAATGCCTGTTGATTGACTGGGTGTACTTCCAAGGCATAGATTTGTAGGGAAGAGAACAGACAGAGGGGAGAGGCAGCCAGGACTCTGTATAAAAAGAAGGGCCTCAGTTACCCAAAGATGCGTCTCTTCCTTTTATTCTTAAATAAGCTAGAATGATGGTGAAAACAGCCTTGGTTTTGTGATTGTTGTTGCTGTCCAGTGTTTAAACTGGACTTGTGCTTGAAGTGTTGTACCAGTACATTAAGGGGTTTATTGAAGGACTGGAGGCTTTTGGAATGGCATTGTCTGGAAGTTGGACTACAGTCATAGCTATAATTAGGATTTTTGTGCTTAGGGCAAAGACCATAGATCATACCAGGCAGGAGAGGGGCAGCAAAGACTTTTGTGTATATGTGTGTGTGTGTAGCTATTGGAATGTTGGTTACAAGACTGGGGAGGGAAAGTGGAGGAGCTCATCCTGTCTTATCATCTGCTTTCTGTTTTAACTAATTTCTCATGCTAACTAGATGCTGTCTGCCTTATTTCTGTGTTGCTGAAGGACTGCATGTGCCATCAGCACCCTGAAACATAGTTCTGTTTTCCCCTCCCTGACTTTTTATTGCCTGATGAGTCTTCCCATATAGGATGGGTGTGCTGCTCTATCAGGAAGAGAAATGCACTCCTTCCATCTTGTTTTCACAGTTGGATCTGTTTTGCAGGGTATTCTGATGTGCTAGTGCCTCCCAGCCAGTTAGGAAACAGGGACCCCAGGTGATGCTTTAAATAATTAAGTGGATTCTGCTGAGTCCTTCAGGCTGAGGCTTTTGATTTGTCTTTAAAGTTTAGCTTTATTTTCCCTGGAAGACCAACTCCCTGGCTTTTGAGAAATGGGGGCATGCTAAGTTTTCATGGTGCAAACCACTGAGTTGGCTGAGAGAACGAGGATAGGGAGGCACTGACTATGTAGGCTTTATGGTGTGGTTGGGAGGACCATAGACTGGGAGTCAGGAGAGCCAGGTCCTCTTCTGGGCTTTGCTACTTCCTCAGTAGTTTTCCCCCTGGTTTCTTCTTCTGTAAAATGAGGGGGAATTGTGACTCTTCTTGCTCTAATACTATTTTTGTCTTATAGCACACTTAGAGTGACTACTAAGGCTCTTAATTATGATCTGTCCTTTATTATCCTTTAATGCCCTCTTAGTGTGTATGCCACAATTCCCTGGGCAGATCCTGAACTCCTTCCCGCAGGTCTGACAGCCTCCTTAGCACCCAGAGCAATGCCGATTTTGTTAGGTGCCTAACACAGTGCTATTGATTGAGCCTTTCCTTACTTCAGGCAGGAGGATGTTCTGGGGTAGGTGGAGGTGTTAAAGTTAGCTGTGGTGCTGAGCTCTAGTGTCCTGGCTCCTAGGGCCTCTAGGTAAGGGAATATGTTCTCGAAAGCTACGCTACCAAAGCTCAAATGCTGACAGGTTTTAGAAAGCATAGGTATGATGATGTCCAGGCTATGTATCCATCCTCTGATTACCAGTTTAAATCAATTAAGAGGTATTGCTCACCAAAAGCCTACCAATTCAATTTAACCCAACTAACATTTATTCAGAATATACTTCAGTATGAAAACCTCTGCATTTTGCAGAGATGGGGGAGTATGGATATGGAATACTACATATAATGTCAGACTTTTTCAATACATTAGTTTTGCTAAACTGGATTTTCCTCTTCCTCTTTTTTATTCTTTATTATAATGAATGACTCTCTAGGAGAGGAAGTGGAGAAGGATGTATTGGGAAATGTAGGTAATATAAAAACAAAAGAATATCCATAGACAGTTTTAGAAAGCGTTTTTAAAAGAGCATATTTAAATTGCACTAAGTTCTGGATATATAAAGACAAATATAATTCAGTCTTTGTCCTTAGGAAACTTGCATTTGACTGGATGTATATAATAATATATACACAGTTAAATAAGTACCAGGTAATTTGAGAGATGAAAGAACAAGGGGGAAAAGAAAAGTCTTTACTGTGGAGATGGTACTTGGGCTGAGTCTTGAAGACAGATAGGAGTTCTAAGAGGTAAGAAGAGAATATTGCTGGCATGAGAAACACCCTGTGTGAAATCATGGAGGTGAGAGATTGACTGTATTTTAAGGAATAGCTAGTAGGTCAATATGAAGGGAATAGAAAGTACATAAAAGAAAGTAATATTGAAGCATATATTGAAAGGTGGGAGGCAACCAGATTGTATAGATTTTAAATGCCAGGCTGATAAATTTGCGTTTTATCACAGAGCAATGGGAAGCCATTGGACATTTTTGAGCACATGAGTAACCTGGCCAGACTTTTGTCTTGGACATATTGAAAAAGCAGGATGGAATGGGGAAAGAAAAGATTGGAAGCAAGGAGCCCAATTAGGAGGCTATTGGAAAAGTCTAGACGAAGGGAATGATGGCCTGAAGTCAACTATGTGAGTGATAGGAAGAGAATGGATGTTGTGAAGCAAGATTTGACAAGACTTGACTCCTGTTTGGATGTGGATGATGAAGGCAAAAGAAGAGTCACATGTGACTCAGATTGTGAACCTGGAAGATGGCAGTAGCGTCAGCAGAAATAGTGAAATTTGGAGGAGGGATGGGGAGAAGATAATGAGTGCTGCTGTAGACATGAACTTGAGGTGTCTACAGGACAGCCTGGTGGAGATATTCAGGGTAGTTGGTGATATAGGACTGTATCTTTGGAGAGAGATCAGACATGTGGAACTGGAGTTATCTATTTTGGGAGTTATCTACACTCAGATCAATCAATCAAAAAGTAAATGCTTGTTAGGGTCCTTCTCTTTGCTAGGCACTGGGCTAGGTTCTGGGGATTCAAGTACAAAGAGTAAATTAACAATCCCTCCCCACAAGGAGCTTACATTCCATCAGAGGAGGTAATAATTGCATAAATAAATGTGAGTGTGTGATAAATATGTATGTATAGATAGATAGTTCATTCAGTACAAAGCCCTTTGGCCGGCAGAACACTAGCAGTTAGGGAGTTGATAATTGAACTCATGGGGAGTAACAAGCTCACAAAGAGAGTAGTCAAATTTTTTTAAACTGCTGGGAGAATTTGACAACAGCATGGAAGCAGTTAGGTTCAGACCAGCCTCTCATACTTTATACCAAAATAAGTTCCAAATGAATATGTGACCTAGATATAAAAAATCATATCATAAAGAAATTAAAGGAATAAGGAAGAAACTACCTTTTAAACCTCTGGACAGAGAAAGGGTTCATGACCAAAGTATAGAAAGGCTTACAGAGTATAAAATGGAAAATTTTGATTCCATATAATTCAAAAGTTTTTGCACAGATAAATCCAATTCAGCTAATATTAGAAGGGAATCAAGTAATTAATTTCTACACACATACATATAAATGCTATATTATATGTGTGTTTATATATGTATATATACATATATGTACACACTCATGTATATATATATGTATAACCCTAACCCCTAACTCTAAACCCTATACATATGCATGTAATGTATGTGTGTATGTATGTGTATATGTGTGTATATATATATATTTTTTTTTCATCAAGTTTCTCTGTTAAGGTCTCATTTCCAAGACATATCAGTAACTCATTCAAATTTATAAAAATAAGAGCCATTTCCTAATTGCCAAATCATCCAAGAATGCGAACACATAGTTCTCAAGAGAAGAAACTCAATTTACCTGTAGTCATATTAAAAAATGCTCCAAATCCCACTATTAGTTAGAAAAATGTAAATTTAAACACCTCTGAGGTTCTACCTCACTTCCATCAGATTGGTAAAGCTGACAAAAAAAAAAAAAGAAAATGACAAATGTTGGAGAGGCTGCAGGGAAATAGGCACATTGCTATATTGCGGGCAAATTTGTTCAACCAAGCTATTTGGAACTATACCCTAAATGTTATTAAATAGTATGTGGCCTTTGATTCAGCAGTACTGCTATCTCCAAAGAAGTCACAGAAAGAGGAAATGGTCTTATATGTACAAAAGTATGTATGAACAGAACCAGACGAACAATTTACACTATTAATATCAATATTGAGAAATGAATAATTTTGAAGAACTTAACTCTGATTAATGGAATAATCAATTACGATTCCAGAGTGGTGAAGAAAATTGCAGCTCATCTTATAATAGAGGTTAGACTAATATGCAGAATGAAAAATGCATTTTCTGACCTGGTCAATATCCCGGAATTTGTTTTGCTTGGTATACTTAGATGACACATATTTTCCCCCATATCAAAGATGGGGGCCATTGAACAGTGTCTTCCAGGGGGAGATAGGTCTCTATTAACATCATAAGATGAAAAGAAAATTAGATGAGAAGGAGAGTTTAACAATACATCAAGCTTTCCAGAAGATACATTGGAGTGGGAAAGCAGAGGAGTGTAAAGATTGTTGCAGGACTGAGGAGAAATAGGGATGAGAAAATGGAAAGAGGCCACACAGAAAAGCAATTTTTGCCCTAGCAGAGTGGTTAACAGTTTCAAAGGGATAAGGGACTCTGCCCACTCTCACATGGAGGAAGAAACAGTTGATCATTGACCTGTGATGATTGTATGGGGTTGAGATAAAACCACAGTGTTCAATTCCAGCATACCGGGAGCTGGGGGTGAGAGAAGGAGGAACCTTAGGGAGCTCCATCCAGATATCTGGGTCAGCAACACTTAAGTCCTATTTAGAGCAAGCTCTCTGGGACATTTATTAAGCCCTCCTATGTACCAAGCCTGGTGTGGGACTCTTTATCCTAAGGAGGGCAGATAAACATTTTGTCAGATAAAGACTTTGAGCAACTTGTGGAAATGGGGGGGAAAGGACCGTGGTGAAAGAACAGCTCTCTTGGCAGAGTTATCTGTGAGAGTGGATTAGATATTCTGTGCTTGGCCCCTGGAAGACCTTGGTGCAATGAGTGGACATTCTTCAGAGACAGAGTTAAACTTGATGTAAGGAAAAGCAGGCTAATAATTAGAGCTTTCTCCAAGTGTTAATGGTTGCCTGAGAGAATCAGAGGGGCATCTTTAAGTAACAACTGAGTGACCACTTGTCAGATAGGAAGATGATTCCTGTTCAAGTGTAGGTTACACTTAGATAACTACTGATACACTCTCTCTCTCTGTAGATACGTAGAGACACACACACATACACACACACACACACTTCTGTGAATAATAACTGATACATATCTAATATTTTATAGTTTGCTAAGACTTTTACATACATTATCTCATTTGAGATCATATATGATCTCATCTTATTCCTTGAAGAAATATTCTGGGTGGGGGTGGGCTGCTTAATTCCCAGCTGTGATGGAGAGGGAACTCAGTGTTCTCTTAGGCCAAGTCTACAAGTGCCAAGTAGAGTGAAAAATCAAAGCAATTACATGGGCAATTCAGAATCCAATTATTTTTTTCTCTCTTATCTGGATATTTCAGGTGCAATTACTTTTGGCAAAGATTATCCCAATGTAATGGCTTCGATGATCTTTTATATTTGATAGCTATAAATAGAGCTTGAGTTTCTTGTAGGAGGCAAAGGACCCTGGATCCGGATGCAGAGGGCTTGGGTTCAAATCCTTTCCATGTGATCTTGGGAAAGTCATTTAACCTTCTTGTTTCACTTTCGTCTGAGGGGTTGAATTAAGTGGTTTCAGAACTCTCTTCCATTTCATCATCATCACCCTCATCATCAAAGCTAGCATAGCATATCTGTCTATCTCTGCACAGTTGGCTACTTGAAACACTGTTGCATTTTATGTTTTCCACAACCCTGGAAAGGAGGTGCTAGTATTATTATTCCTATTTTACAGATGAGGAAACTGAGGCAGACAAGGTTCAAATGATACATCCAAGATCATATGACTAGTGTCTGATCCATCCTGTCTCTAAGTCCAGCACTTTTTAGATTCTTACACAGGTCTGACTCTAGATTTAGGATCCAGTTAATATTCCCCTTAGATGTTTGTAGCTTGCTCTGGCCGTTAGGCAAAAATTTTCTGTTCTTATAGTTCAGACTGTATTAAAGCTTTGGCGTTTCTGTGCTTTGCTTCCTTGGGAAGATTTTTCTATTCTGTTGTTTATCTGCCACAGTGAGTCTGTGGTGGTCTTAGTGGAATTTCTATTGGATAGTGATATGCCATCTAGTATATACCTCATGGAGACATACTTGGTTTCTTCTCTTTCCATTCTCTCTTTCCTTTTAGTTGAGGACAGTGCTTCAAATACAGTTAGTATTTAATAAATAATTGTTGATTTGATGTAAACTGTTTCTTTATGGGGTGGTGGTATGAGGAGAAAACTAGGCATGGATTGAATAGCACACACAATGTGTGTGTGTGTGTGTTGATGTGTGTGATTTTTGTGACACTATTCCTTGCTGGTTTTCCTCCTATTTTTCTGTCTGCTCCTCATTAGTTTGCTTTGCCAGATCTTTCCAAGTCATCATTGATCACTGTAGGTGTCTCCTAAAATTTGTCCTAGACCCTCTTCTCTTCTCACTCCCCTCTATTTCACTTGATAATCTCATCAGCTCCCATGAATTCAGCTATCATCTCTGTGCTGATGATTCTCAGATCTATTTGTTCAGTCCTGTCTTCTTACCTGAGCTCAAGTTTTGTTTCTCCAGTTGCTTATTGGACATCTAGAGTGAGATGTCCCATATACATCTTAAGATGTACAAAACTGAATTCATTTTCTTTAGTTCAAACCTTCCTCTCTTCCTGACTTCACTATTAATGTCAAGGGCACCACTACCTGCCAAGTCACTTGGGCTGGAAACCTAGGTGTCATCCTGGGCTCCTCACTCTTTCTCATTTCCCATATCCAATTAGTTGTCAGTTCCACCTTTATGATATCTCTTCTATATACCCCCTTCTCTCCCTTGATACTGCCACTGATGTAGACCTTCATTACCTAATGTACAGACTATTGCAAAAATACTCTTCAGCTTGGTCCCCCTGCCTCAAATCTCTCCCCATTCCAGGCCACCCTTCTTTCAGCTGCCAAAGTGATCTTCCTTTAGGAAGACATCTGATCATGTCATCTACTTATTCAATAAACTTCAGTGGTTCCCTATTAATTTCAGTATCAAATATTAAATCCTTTGTTTGGAATTCAGAGTTCTGCATAAGCTGGCCCTCTTCTACCTTTTCCAGTCTTTTTAGACCTTGATACTGCACTGATAGTAAATTATTTAATTTGAAAAGGATACAAGCCAAGACTCAAGTGGAGGGAGAGTTGGCATATGATTTTTTTGTTTGCAGATGATTGTGTACTCAGTGAAACCTCTGAAACTGATATGTAACAAAATATGTATTGATTCTCTGTCTCTTGTGCTAATTTTGGCCTGAGAGTCAACACCCAGAAAACACAGATGCTCTACCAGTCAGTACCACACCATCCATATGTATGTTCATCCTTCATTGCCAAAGAAGACCATGCCATTAGAGAAACAATGACATGACTTGCAGTTGACTTTGTTTTGAGTGAGGGAAGGCTGTGCAGGTCACCAGCCTCACTTCTCCTCCAGAGCCATCTGAATCCAGTGCCCAGATGTTCATCAGGATGATGGGAGATGACCTCAGATGAGGAATGTGGGGTTAAGTGACTTGCTCAAGGTCCTGCAGCTAGTGAGTGTCAAGTGTCTGAGGTAAGATTTGAGCGCAAGCCCTCCTGACTCCTGCTCTGGTGCTGTATCCACTGCACCACCTAGCTTCCCCCACCATCCATATGTGGAACCATTAGTTATAGCAAATGGAGAACTTATGAATTTTGTGGATAAGTTTGCTTATCTTGGCAGCATACTTTCCAGGAATGTCCACATAAATGATGTTGATCCAAGCTAGCTCAGTGTTTGGGAGGCTCTAAAGGAAGGTGTTGGGGAGAAGAGATGTTAGATTGACTACCATATTGAAGACCTACAGAGCCATTGTGCTGATCTCCTTCTTGTATGCCTGTGAAACCTGAGCAGTATATCAGCACCACACCAGGAAACTGAATGGCTTTCATTTGAATTATCTTAGGAAGATTCTAAAGATCACCTGGCAGGATAAGGTATCAGACACTGAAGTCCTTTCTCTAAGTAAACTGGTAAACATTCAAACTCTACTGCAGATGGGCTAGCCATATTCTTTGAATGCCAAACATTTGAAGGCCTGCAAGACTATTTTTTGTGGAGAGCTCACACAAGGCAAGTAAGTGCCCACATGATCCCCTTCAAGAATGAAGGACAACAACCAGTCAACACCTTGCCCTCCTCGTTGTACTTTTCAATTCAATGATGCTGGCCTCCTTACTGTTTCTCAGATAAGACTTAGCATCTGCCTCCCTGAAGTTTGGACGACTCGCATTCCTTTCCTCATCTCCATTTCTCCCTTCTTTCAAATCCCATTTTCTACAAGAAGACTTTCCTGATCCTCATTAATGCTGGTGTCGTCTAAGATTATCCCCAATTTATCCTATAATATATTTTGTTTATACATAGTTATTTGCATATTTTCTCCCCCATTGGACTGTGAACTCGTTGAGAGCAAAGACTGTCTTTTACTTTTCTTCATAACCCCAGAACCTAGTATAGGTCCTGGCACATGGTAGGTACTTAATAAATGCATGGTGAGTTGATATGTTTACTTGTATAGATATATTGTGATTGGGAGTGGAAGTAAATATTTAAAGAAAGACATCGACAAAATTAGAGCATTTCTGAACAATGTGTGATCTGGTTTGTGAGAGGCCCAGGGATCGACAACATCCGAGGATCATTTGAAAGAATTAAGGGTGTTTATCCTGAAGTAAAGAAAGATTGGTACCTTGGGATTGAGGTGAGGAGATAAGACAGGATTTGTAGTCTTTAAGTATTTGAAGAGCCACCATGGAGAAAAGGAATTAGACTTGGTTCTGCTTAGCTCGAGTGTGGATTGAGGAAAAATGGGTAGAAGTTTGAGAGGTCCATTTAGGCTTCATATAATCATAGGACAATCCACATAGGCCATGTATTCTAATTCTCTGACTTCACAGGTAAGGAATAGCCCTAGGGAAGTTAGGTGACTTGCCCAAGGTCACACAAGTAATAAATATCAGAGAAGGTTTGAACCCAAGTTCTCTGACTTCAGAACCTGTCCACTATACCAGTCTGCCTTATAGGAAAACTTCCTACAACAGATAGTTATAAATGAGTAGAAACACTGCCCCGAAGTTGGGAGTTCTTCAGAAATCTGCCTCACACCCTCACCCCAGCAAAGTTGTGTGTTCATTTGTTAGGGAATTGTACAAAGATTTCTGCTTAGGCATGTATTGAATTAAATGACTTCTGAGGTTCCTTCCAACTCTAAGATTCAGTGAGAGATTGTCCCGTTGGAACAGTCCAATGAGTGATTAGGCATATTATAGAGGGAAAGATTTTGGGAAACACTGTCATTGAGTTGTTGTCAGAGGCAAACTGTGGTCCTGGCAGGAGGGAGGAGCTACCAGATTCAATATTCTATACAGCCTCATGAAGTCCAGCTTTTCTAGCAGCAGAGAAACCACCTTCCTACTGCCGCACTGTTTGAAATGCCAAAAATGTTCATTTATACCATCACCAAGTGGCTAGGAATGGACCTGAAAGAGCTATGCAAATCAGTAACATTCTTAGTACATTTTTTTTTTCATTAAATGGGGTGGGGGATGTGTGTGGGAAATCCTGTTTCTTTGGTGGAGCTTCTCTCTTTGTGTCTGGGAAAGAACATACCCTGGAGAAAAGATGCTGAAAACTCAATAGCAGAACCTTCTGCAGAAACTTAAAATGAGACCTCAAAAGCCATCCCACATCCATGGACAGCTACAGATTCATCTCCTTTTCTGAAGTCAGATCCTAGCTCTGCACTAAGAGAAATGGGTCATAAAAACTGGTGCCAAGCAGGATTTCCAAGCTCCTTTTGAATAATCTGTCTTCTCTGCAGGTATCCTAAAATGATTAAGCGTCTGGCTTGTATTTAATAATGCAGAAGTGTCCACAGCCAGGCACGTATTATTGAATTGAGCTCTGTACCTAAGGAGTTGGTATTGAAGGGCATATAAAGAGGCAGCCAGGAGATTAATCAAATCACATAGCACTGCCTAACCCAAATGTTTTTTCCCCCTATATTAGGGGCTGCCTTGTGAAATATTAATTTAAGGGCCGCTGGTGGATCATATTTCCTGTTGAATTGCTCCTTTTTATTTTAATGTTTGAGGTCATCTGCACTAAAGCCCTGCAATAAATGTATCTGCCTCCTGATTCCTTCCTATAGAGCCCCCTGACAGTGCTGTCCCTCTAGAGAGGGCCTCCCTGGATTTTGAGCTCCATAGTAAATTCTCATTTGCTGTTTTAGACCTGGTCCTTCAAATGAAATCCCATTTCATAGTTCTTGTCAACTCAACAACCCCTTGTATTTGTCTTTTAAAAATAGTATCAGCCAGCCCTTAAATCGTCCGTTTAGAATTCAAGACATTTTCATGGAGTGTTTTTTAATCTTAAAAATTGATATCTTTTGTTTTCATATCACCCTCCTTTCCAGATATATTCCTCCTCCCCTACCTAGAGAAACAGTCCTTGTAATAGAATAGAAAAAGAAAGGGGGAGGGGAAAAAAGTGACTGAGTCTGTATATGCAATATTTCATACTCTTTCTTGAAGGAATGAAGGTGTATTTTGTCTTCTTTGGGACTAAGGTAGATAATACTATTTCGGTTCATTTGTTGTGATTCTTCCCATTTTTACTGTTTCTTGATCCTGGTTTTTTTTTTCTTTTGTATCAGTCTGTCCTCTGCTTCTCTGTATTCTTCATGTTCATCATTTCTTATATTGCATTCATACACATTCCTCAATATCTACTGTTTAAAAAACCCCTGAAATCATTTATTTAAATTTGTATTGATATCTCTTTTTTGCCTGTCCTCCATTTCACTGCATATCCTTCCCCATCCTTTCCTCTCCCAGAAAGTTGAACAATGAATAAAAAAATGGAAAAATGGGGAAAAAAAAAAGGTCAGCAATCCACAAGGCTGACATTGTATGTAACATTCCAAACCCATTGGTACATTCTCATTTCTCTTGTTAGGGCCCAACTTAGACACTCATTTCACAGCTTTCAATTTCTTTGTTTTTATTTATTTTCTTTATCTTTTCTGTTTACATTGTTGCTATTTTGTTTCACTCTACTGCCCCTTTAGGAGTTAAGCTCCTTGAGGAAGGGGAATGAATCCATTTCTATCTTGAGCATAATGACTGGCACTTAGAGCTTAATAAATGCTTTTAGTGGATTATTCAGACCTTATGACTCCTCAAGTTTCTCTATATTCATCACTGTTTTTAGAGCATATCCATGTACCACAGCTTCCTGTTGTTTAGTCATTTTTCAGTCCTGTCTGACTCTTCGTGACCCCATTTGGAATTTTCTTGGTGTAATGATACTGAAGTGGTTTGTCATGTCCTTCTCCAGCTCATTTTACAGATGAGTAAACCAAGGCAAATAGAATCAAGTGACTTGCCCAGAGTTACATAACTAGGAAGAGTCTGAGACTGGATTTGAACTCAGGTCTTCCTGACTCCAGGCCTAGCATTCTATCCACTGTGCTACCTTGCTGCCACAAACATATTTAGCCATTTCGCAATTTCCTTTCCAATTCATTGTGGGTGTTTCCTTTTCCCCCCTCCTAATCTTCAAAAAAAAATTAAATTTTCTTTTCAGTTTCAAATTCTCTTCTAACCACTATCCCCCATCTTCCCAGTGAGAAAACAAGAAAACCGTAAACCTTTATGAACAATTCCCACATTACTGTGTCTCCCCCAAATGTTTCAATCTGCCCCCTTGAGTCTGTCACCTCTCTATCTGAAGATGAGGAGCATGTTTCATCATGAATCCTTTACAAACATGGTTTATTGTTGTATTCCTAAATCTTTCAGTTTTTGTCTTTATAATATCATTGTTATTGTATAAATTATCCTCCTGGAACTCAGAAGCTCATTTCACTTTGCATATCTTTCTATTTTTCTCTGAATCTGTCTCTCTCATCATTTCTAATAAATAGCACAGTAGCATTCCATCACATTTATATAACTTGTTCAGACATTCCTCAGTTGATGGGCATTCCCTCAGTTTCCGGCTCTTTGCTACCAGGAAAAGAGCTATCAGTAAAGGACATATGGGTCCTTTTCCACTTTCTTTGATGTCTTAGGAATACATACCTATTAGAGGTGTCACTGGATAATATCCACAGTTTAATAGCTTTTTAGGGTATATTTACAAATGACTTTCCTGGATACCAAAACTAGCTCACAGCTCTACCCACAATGTGTTAGCATACCTGTTTTCTCACAGTACCTCCAGGGTGTTACTTTCTTTTTCTGTCATTTTCAGTACTTATCACATACCTATTATGGTCAAAGCAGCGTCCTAGGTGTTGGATGTACAAAGGCAGAAATGATAACAAACTCTTATCTCCAAGGAGTTAACTTTGGACTGGAGAGAATATTTGAGGACCATTTGAATGAATGCTTAATCTAACTGTTCTTTGTTTGGGGGCCTAATTCTCACTTGTGAGAGATTTCTTTAGTTGGGTTGGGTATTGCCATCTTGATATCCAGGTTGAGATTCAACCTTCAAGTTATCCCTATATGTGGCATTGCCGGTGCATCAGCTCCTCAGGGTTCTGAGGAAATGTGTGTGTTTCAGATGGCAATGGAAAAGCCTGGTGCTGATGTAGAGATGAAAGCTCTTAACATGGAGCTAGGATTAAATGAAAAGGTCAGGGTGAAATTTTTTCATTTCAGTTCTCAGGGAGGGATTTTGAGTGAGAAAAGCATTTTTTTTTCTTGGGAGTGGGCATGGGTAGAGGGAGAACAATTTTAATTCTCCTTAGCCGCTAGGGCTGACTAAGGGTTTCCCTGTTTCTATTCTGTAATCATCTCCTGTATAAGTATCTATTGTCTCCTGCATCAGAATCCCTGAGGCCCTCAAGGACAGGGAGCATTTTCAGTTTTTCTTTGTGTCCCCAGGGCTGTACTTTACTCTGGCAAAGGAAGCACTAAGTAAGAATAAAGGCTTGTTGATTGATTGATAGAGCTCATCTGGAAAGGTTGGTTTCTTAGAGACATGGCCCAAGGAAACATATCCCTAGAAAGGGTCCTGATAGAATAGGAGGAAAATACCAAATTCTCTCAGAACTCAGCTATTCAAACTAGATGACAATATTTTCAAGTATTTAATCCCATGACACTTTTCTGTGTGTTGGTTGGCGGACTAGACTTTCGTCCAAATAATATTCTCTTTCCAAGGGGTGTTAGCTCTGTCAGCTAATACTTGAAATACTTAATTAAATCAATAAAGCATCAGCTTGCTAAGCATCTACTTGGAGAGGTATTTTGCATAAATTGAGGGTTAATATTATTATTATTTTGTGTAGGAGGGGGGCACCAAGTTATGTGTTAAGTGGGATAAAAAAAATAGATCTATACCTTGTACCACCTCCCCTGAGAGTCTAGAACTGCATAGGCACATAGTAGGTATTTAAGAAATGTTTGTTGAATGAATGAATGCAGACAGTAGGTGAATAGTTAACAGAATCATCAGACAGACTACTTATTGGATAAAGTTTGTTAGAAAAGGGAGGAAAGCGATCAGGCCATTACCAGAGGATTAGGTGTGCTTGTGCCTTTGAAGACAAAAGGGCCCTGAGCTGAAGAAGATGGAAAGAAAGAAAGAAGCTAAGAGAGGGCGGTGTAAACTTTGGAGCAAGGATGACAGCATTCTAAATCTCTTTGTTGGTGATAGACCAAATTGGGTCCTTCAAAGCTATCCTGTTGTGGCTTTAATTTGTGACATGGATGTGATGTAGCAAGCCTGTCCAAATATTCTATGTGTGAATGTTTTCTTTTTTTCCCCTCCGATTAAATCAGAGACAATATGCTGTAAAGCCTCTCAGTAGGAGAAGACACAACAAAGGAGTGGCTTTTGATCATCTCCATATGCTTTCTCAAGATGGATTTTTGTAATTCCTCCCAGGGAATGTTTCCTCCACCACCCGTCCATGTTTTATTTGTCATTGTTCCTTGAGAAGGACACATACTGTTCATGGTCAGTTGCTTCCCTGACTTTCCTCTTTGCATGAGTTTCAAGCTGTCCAGGGAAATCAGAGCTTTCAACTCCAAGGAAGAAAAATAGCTCTTTCCCCTTCCTATCCTGCTTACAACAGAATTTAGTGGTGGTTGTAGCTGCAGCACAAATTGGTTGGATTATGATTCCTTTCTCACTTCTTCTCTGAGGTTTGTTGCTCCAAATGGGGATGTTTGAATTGAAGTACTAAAGATTTTATGGTAGACAATAGAATTCTTTTGACTTTACTATTCCTAATTTATGTATGTTGGGGTAGGCAAGTTGAATTAGACAAAAAACTTGGGTGTAAGTTAAGGAACTGAAAATGAACAAAAAAGATAAACTTTTTTGATAAGAAACCTCTTAGAAAAGATTGGTTGATTTAAATTTTTTAAAATTACTATAGTGTTTCATTTCAGGATCATAAATGAATAGATTATTCAGTTAATACAACTGGAAGGACCCTTAGAGGACCACTTCCGGTGCTGATATAGTACAAAGAGCTCTTGACCACCTGGACCAGTGTCCTGAAATATGGACCTCCACATAGAGATCTGTGAAAATCTAGACCCTAGCCCTCAGCCTCTGGGGAAGAGAATTCTCTCCTCTTGGCAGGACTAGCCATAGGGCCCAACCCAGTTGAGTGATAACAGATGTATGCACATTAGTCTACTATATCTGGGGGAACCTAGACCCCAGACCATCTCAGCTTCTGCCTGTCATCCCTCGCTACTTTATACCTTTCTGCCCCCCTGGAACAAAACACCCCTATCTTATCACTATTCTCTTATATGTGTTGTCTTCGAGCTCCTTGAGGACTATTTCTTTGAAAAATATATTCCCAGCCCTTAGCACAGTTACTGGCACATAGTAATATTCTATTAAATTTTGTCTTTTTTTCATTCATTCATTTGTTGTCAGAGGACATGATTCAGAGCTTGACCATGGTCTGTCCTTGTGTGATCTTGGACATATTGCTTTCTTTTCGGGAGTCTTGGTTTCCTCATATGTAACATGAAGGTGATGGATTAGACAAGGTTTTAGATGCCTTTAGGTCTGAAATATGTTGTTGTTGAGGTTGCAGAGTCACTTCAGACTTCACAATCCCATTTGGGATTTTCTTGGCAAAGACAATGGAGTGGTTTGCCATTTCCTTCTCCAGTTCATTTGACAGATGAGGAAACTGAGGCAAGCAGGGTTAAGTGACTTGCCTAGGATGACATCGCTAGTAAGTGTCTGAGGTCGGATTTGAAGAGGAGGAGAGGAAGAGATAGAGAAAATAAATGCTTGTTAATTGACGAATTAGACTAAAATCAAAGTTACATTTAAAAGAAAAGAGGGAAGGAGCTATGTGTTTATTTGAGAATGGGATGAATGAAAGACACCTGAACCATCAGCTGGAAGGATTTTTAGAAGTATGCACGTCAGAAAGAATGTTGGGAAGGCCCTATCCATGGAATTCTTGTGACTTGTGTCACTCAGGCTATGGATAGCTCCTGTAGAGATGGAAGGAAGGAAGCAGACCAAGCCTGAATGGGCTGAGCTCAGTGTGCCTTGAATTCCTATCCAGTCTGGTGAGACTGTGAGAAATCCCCGCTGACATCTGGAAGAGAGTGCAAACCTTCATGACTGGGCTGTAACTCCTCTTCTGGGCAGCCGAGCAGCCAAAGGCTTCTTACAACAGTATGGCTCCCCTGGGGCTGCTAGGAAATATTTGGTTTAATTAAAGGAACATTTTTTCATCTCTTCTAGGTATTATTTGATCTTAGACTTATTGCTTTTGATTCATCCAGGAAAGTACCCCTCTTTATTCCAGTGTTTGATGTGGGCTTTCTCTTTTTCTCCCCGCTTGTGCCCTACCACTAAGCAGCTTTTCTGAGAAGCCAGCATCACCCCCTCTTTCCCCCTCCCCAGCCTTTCAGTCTCTGTGTTGAGCATGATTTTAGCCAGGTTTTATTGAAGGTCACATATGTTAGTGTGCAAAGAAAAAGTAGCAGAACAAAGACAGGAGCCCAGTTCCTTCTGCTCTGCCTTTCTGTGACCCTAGGCAATCAGAATTTCTTTTAGGGCCTCAGTTTTCCATCTGTGAAATGAACAGATGGGATTAGATGCCCTATGAGGTTGCCTCTTGTTCTTGTGTTCTGTGCTGTGAGTTCTTTCTAGGTTTACCGTTCTTTTATACATGTGCAAATAGTCTTAGGTTCTGAGGTCCTATGATTCTTTGATTCCTACAGCTGTGGGATTTTAAGTTAGTGAGATTCCTTCCTTTGGGACTTGTACAATAGGAATCCTGTTACTTGCACTCTGTCCTCCTAGAAAGTATACGAAGAATGAGTTACCATATGTAAAAAGTTCCAGTGAAAGTCTCTTCAAAGAATTCTTGAATAGATCAATGTATTGGATTGGTAAACTTGCTGCTGTGTTCTGGGTTCATTGTTGTCTCTGCAAAAGTATTTTTTGATGCTAGATATAGAGGTGTCTTCTTTATCTTTTTCCTATACAAAGATTGCCTATTTACCTAGAACTTTAACTCACCATTTTAAATTCCTGAAATCAATGAGGGAGCAAAACATACTTTTCATCAGATGGAAGGATCATGTGCCACAAGCCGCTCTTTTTCCTTTGGGATCTCTGCTCAAACAGTCTCCATTCAAGTAAAGCCTTCAGACGGAGAACCACAGGGATCCATTGGTTCATTCTTTTAACATACTTTTCATTCATCAGCCACTTTATATAAGGCCCTGTGCTAGGGTTAGAGGAATGCACAGATTAAGAAGACATTGGCATTGCCCCTTAGAAACTTGTAGCCTAGTTGAAGAAATTGAATTCATAGAATTGTAGCATAATGTAATAGGCAATAAATACCATACAGTGTGACTTTTGGTTTCTTGGCAAAGTGGTTCGTTTTGCTAGTATATAGATTATAGGAGTACATTGTGGGCAGCCTCTCTGTTACAGCATGTTTTTACCATCATTTAGCACTACTTTTCCAATGGGCTGTAGCCACAAGAGCCAGTTAGCTTTGTAGCATCCAACAAAACCCTCATTGGTGGTTGAAGATGCAGAGCTATAGAGGTTATGGCACTACTAGTGCCTAACCACCACCACCACCACCACCACCATCATCACCACCACCCCTAGCCCTAGTCCTTCTGCTCCCCCACCCATCTGAATGATGTTTCCTCCTGGTGGTCTTCCCAGGCACAGGTAGTGACAGTCAGGTAGCCTTCATCACCGCTGCTTTTCCTGCCTATGTCCTTGCAGTGACCCACACTGTAATGTTTCCAGGGATATGGTAAGAGGAGAAAGTGCTGAGTGAGATTTGAGAGATGGAAATGCCTTTTGTCCTTTCTGATCCAGGTTCCCCAGGCCACACAGCAGACTAAGTCTTTGGCCACCACTTTAAATGTGGATGCCTGTGCCACTTACAAGTCTGAAAACACTTGGGAATCTGGAACATTTGTTTTTAGAAGTTGCTCCTTCATTGGCCAGTGCCTAGTACAAACGAATTAGCATAATCCTGACCCTTTCTCCTGGAGGTGTTGAGAATAGAAAACTAATTTGAAACTACCCTAGTCTGACTCAGGAGCCTGGTTCCCATCATAGAGTAAATGTCTCTGGACATCAGTTTCCCCATCTGTAAAATGGGAAGAATTGATTTAAAAGATCCCTGAGTTCCTTTTCACGTCTTACGTTTTATGACTCTGTTTCTACTCGAGAGGTAACTATTTGTATTTATTCAGTCCTTCATAGTTATAAAATGCTTTCCTTACATAAACCTTGTAAGCAGAGATGATGCAAACCATCCCTTTTTTCTGAAAGAGGACACTCAGGGTCTCCTGGTTCTTAAGGGGCAGTTTGGTCTGTAGCACCAGTGCTCTGCTAACCACGGATTTCTCTTCTCTCATGCAGACCCTTCCCCTCAGAAGAGACCACAGAGAATGACGATGACGTATACCGGAGTTTGGAGGAGTTGGCTGAGTAAGTAACTGGAAGAGGAGAAAGAAGGGGGAGGAACAAAGTTGCGCTTTTTTGTTTCCTCCTCATCACACTGAAATATTGCTGTTCTCCTTGATGGAGGGTTTGTGCCTTTGATGATATTGCCTGGAGATTTTTTGTACTATTGTCATCGCTGCTTTCCCATTGAAGAGCCCTGGGAGACATAAATTCTAAAAGATCTCAATTTATGGGCCTCTCAATGGAGGGTAATTGGGAGCCAAGGCCTTAGGGATAAATTTCTTAACATTAAATTCACCTCTAAATACCTCAGGTTATGGAGAATCTCTTTAGTAATTGAAACAGGAATTGGCTGAAGTCCCTCACCTTTGCAATCCCTGCTTTAGGTAGAAGTTATGGTGCAGATGGGGATTGAACTTCCTGTAGGTCAGAAGTCTGCAACTTCTTACAGAGCTTCCCTTGTAAGAGAGAGTTCGGGAATATTCATACAGGTTTAAATAAAGTCCAGGGTTTTCTGATATCTGATAGCCTGCGGGAACAGATGCGCAGTGTCATCCAGCCCTATCTGACCTGTGGCTTCTTTTACTCCCATCACTGCTGATCTTTTCTATGCAGAAAGTTGCCCGTGACTAGTCTCCCTAGGTACCACCCACCTCCTCTGCGAAAATACATGATGAATGAGACATAGTCACTGGCTTTCATAGTCCTCCATTATGGAAATTAACAGTGGAGAGTTAGAACTCCAAAGGACCTCTGAAGTCATCTAGTTCAACCCCTTCCCCATCATTGTACCATGGAGGAAACTGAGGTTCAGAACCATGAAGTGACCTGCCCAAGGTACCAAAGATAATAAAATAGAAGAGATCTGCCGAGTCTAAAATCTACTTTCCACTGCATCACAACGCCATTCAAGGATCATAGAGCAAAAAAAAAAAAGTCTTGACCTCAGTTTCCCCTTCTGTAAAATGGGAAGAATTGGTTTGAAAGGTCCTAGAGTTCTTTTTCAGATCTTATATTTTATGGCTGTGTTTTTACTTGATAGTGACTGTGCATTTATTTGGTCCTGCAGAGTTGCAAAATGCTCTTGTTTGCATAAACCCTATGAGATAATAGATGAGGGGAATCATCCCCTTTTTCCAAAAGAGAAACCTCAGACCCAGGGATGGAAGGTAATTTTCAGAGGGCCACACAACAAAATTGATTTATGCTTCCTATAATCTGACAAGTGGTGGCTCTATCAGAGAACCCTGATTATCCCTCTCCTTGGTTGTGCCAGCTATCCCCCAAGGAGCTGCCCTAGAGGCACTGAAACACTGGGGATTTGGATTAAGACAGACAGTGTACCACTCTTGAGGTATGTTCTCTGGTCTCTCATAGGTTTGCTGGCCTGAATGTCTAATCTAGCGATTGTATCTCAATCTCAAACTCTTGGATTTTGCTTCTTCACAGAAACTGTGGTCCTGTTCTGGCCTTGCTTTTTTGTTTCCATATGTTTTCTTCCCAACTTTGACCTTCTGTTCTGCCCCAGCTGGAGATGACTGTTCCCTGCCTTGGAACTTTGTCCACTCTCTTACAGGTACTGACCTGTTTTGGGTAGGATATGACAGTTAATGGCAAAGCCTGGATTAGTACATACATCCCTTGATTTCTTACTCAGGGGTCTTTTCTCATGCCTAACATTACTTTGCATGAGGCAGTTTGTTACATTGGGCTCGGAGTCAGGGAGATCTGACTTCAAAGTTTGACTTAGACTTTTATTTTCTGTGATGTTGGGAAAGTCACTTCCCCATTTTGGGCCTCCATTTAGTCATCTACAAAAATGAGAAGATTGGATTCATTGGTCTTTAAAGTCTCTTTCAACTCTGTATCTCTGATCCTGTAAGACCAGAGAATACCTGGAATGGAGTGCTTTGTAGGTTAGACAGAAAGCATTGGGGAGAGACCAGTAAAGAGTGTGATGGGTCATAAAAGAGGCCCTGGCATCCTAGGAAAAGAGTGATTGTATCTTCTTCTTCATGCCTGGATTTAGAGACTCACAGCTGTGTTCTTCTGGGTAGCCAGATGCTGGGGCCTAAACCCAGCCACTGGTTGGATGCCACCTTACTCATCTATTATTGAATGGCAACTGCAGCCCTGGGGAGCTGTTGATCAGCCTTCTTGCCTGCTCAGTCAATAATGTGAAATTCAGGTAGAGTCATTCTGATAGAAGCTTTGAAAAATTTGTCAGTCTCTGACTTGTGCTTATCAACTATGCTAATGGGCCAGGTCTCCTTTGTGAGTTCTATCTGTAGCATATACAAGCAGGGAATCCAGCAAATATGTAAATTACTATCAGGAGAGTGGCATGAATCATCCATAACATTGCTCTGGATAGGAGTTCTTGGCCAGTACCTATAGCATGAATATTCCCCATTGAGTTGCTTTTGAGAAACCAAAATCTCTAGCGTTTGAAGGGTTTGAAGCTCTTCTTAATGGGAAGAATTCAAGCTGTGTACCTTGGAGACCTTGTCTCCAAAGTAGGGAAGGACAGGGATTTTTATCGCCATCTAGGAAATTTGCCGAGTCAGCCTCTTGGCCCTTTTCCCCTTGGAATCAATAACTAGGGTCAATTTCCTGTCCATGGAGATCAAGGTCTAACTACCTTCTCCCCATTCTCCATGATGGATAATTATATGTGTGATGCTAAGGACCTTGACCTTCTGCCCTTATCCCTCATGGCCCTAGAAGGGCACACCAAGTAAGGTAACTCTAACCAAAACTCATCCTGTCCGAGAGTTGGTAGTTGGGAAGAAGCCTGTGTGTATTTGCCTTGGACCCTGGACCCTAGCATATCAGTTAGGAGAGACCTTAGAATCCAGACCCTTTATTGTACAGATTGTTAGAGGATGGCATAGATAAATAAATTGATTGGTCTCAGAGCTGATAGGGTGGGTTGTTGTTCAGTCATTTCAGTTGTATCCAACTCTTGGTGACCACATTTGGAGTTTTCTTAGCAAAGATGTGGAGTGGCTTGCCATTTCCTTCTCCAGCCCATTTTACAGATGAGGAAACTGAGACAGTAGTATTTAAACAAAGGTTAAACAAAGGTTCTTTTCATTACTCTATGAAGGCTATTGCTAGCTGTTACTCTAGCTTAGTAGAGGTAGAATCATAGACTTCAGAACTCATAGCTCTTACAGTAAGAGCCCAGTAGGGTGTTGTGGAAAGAATACTCAAAAGACGTGGGTTCAAATTCTGGCTCTGTTAACTAGTAAATCACCTGTGCCATCTTTGGCAAATCACTTCTTTCCAGGACTGTTTACTGGTCTGTAAGAGAATGGGGAGTAGGGATAGACAATCTCTAAGTTCCCTTTTAGGTATGAATCCTATGATTTACTATGAATGCAGATTATCAAAATTAGGAAGACATTACAACAAAGAATATCAGAGCTGGGAAGAAAGTGAGAGACCATCTGATCCTCCCTTTCATAGGCAGACTCTTCCCAAAAGATGTTAACATTCATTGCTTCCACCTCCCTATCTCCCCATTTCCTTTTCAGTCCCTTGAGATTTGACTTCTAATTTTATCATTCAAATGAAACTGTTCTTTCCAAAGATGCAGTGACAACTTAATTGTGAAATTCAAAGGTCATGTCTCATTCCTCATTCTTCTTGACTTCTTTACACCCTTTGACACTGTTGATCACTGCCAGCTCCTAGCTCTTCTCTCCTTCCTGGGTGTTATGACATTGCTCTTTCTGGGGCTCTTCTCCTACTTATGGTTATTGTTTCTTGGTCTTTTTTTCTGGTTCATTATCTTTGTCCTACTCCTTATATATGGGTGTTGCCCAAGGCTACTCTTCTGGTCCCTCTTCCTTTTCTCTCCTCACTCTTTCTCCTCCTTCCCCTTCCCCTGACTTTGAAAATTGTAACTCTTCACAGTTTGGCTAAAACCTACCTTTCCAGTATTGTGATACATGTCTCTTCCCTCATGCATTCTATATTCTAGTCAAATTGGAATCCTTCCTCTGACCCATAAATGATATTCCATATCACCTCCATGCCTTTTTACAGTTCTTTATGTCTAAAATGCAATTTCTTCTCATACCCACCTCATATAATCCCTGGTTCCCTAATAATTTACCTCAGGTTCACTCTCCTACAGGAAGTCTACCTGGATCCTCCCCCAGGTACTAGTACCCACCCTCTCCTAAAAATTAATTGACATCTCTTTTGTATCTAATTTTCTTTGTACATGATGTTGTTTACCTCTGGAAGAATATGAGGTCTTTGAAGGCAGGGCCACTTTTGTTTCATTCTTTGTATCTCCAGTGCCTGAGCAGGTGCTCAGTAAGTGTCTATTGAATGAATGAAACTGAGACAGACCTAAGGTGAGAGAGCCATCCCTTCCCTTATTTTCCACCCTTGCTCTCTTCCAATCCATACAGAAGGATCAAGGTCTTATTGAGATGAATGTGGTATAAATGTCTAGGCTGATATTGAAGCCCTCTTCAGAGAGGACTGTACCCAGGGACCTATCAGGCTCTTGACTCTGATGTCTTAGAATAATAAATTATTAACCACAAGAATTGCTGCTCATGTTATGGGCATTGAGTAACCCTCCAGGCTGTGTCTGGGTCCATGTGTTTCAAACCCATCTTGGTTTGTTGTGACAATGTTGAAAAAGAATATGTGTGCGTGTGTGTGTGTGTGTGTGTGTGTGTGTGTGTGTGTATGTGAACCCAAGTGTGTAAATGATCCTGAACCAAAACATAAAACATAAGTCCATTGCATGTGGAAAAACTATTCTGGGAGATGTGTGGCTTTTGAGCAGTTAAATAATATTATTCCACAGCATAAATAGTAAGGCTCCTTAATTCAATGAGTTCCTTATGACTGCAGTTACTTCAAAAGTAAATCATAAATTATAGGGCAGATAAATGAATTAGCATCCCAAACTTGTGGTTTGGGCCCAGCGGCTCAAGTTGAATAGATTTCCATTTTTTTTTCCTTTTCTGGGAGGCAACATTGCATATCAACCTGTCTCTGTGAACCTCAGTTTTATAATTCCATATCACTCCAGTTTTTGTAAAAATTACTTTTGTAATCACTTCTTATCCAAACTGGTTTTTGCCAAGAAGGCATTCGGGCTGGTTGTGAATTTACAGACCCTGTACTCACAATGGCCTAATGGCTTTGGCCTCAAGCCAAGCAGAGTACTGGTGACTGTTATTTCCAGCAAAGCATGCTGTCCTTGTCCATTGTGCTCAGGCTCAGATGATGGGCCCGAACCATCATTATGTTGCATTTTGAAAGCATCTCTTACCCAGATGGATCCCCAGGCACCCTATAGATGCTGTGATGATAGTCAAATACTGCCTCTTTCTGAAGAGCCACCTCTTTATTCCTGGCAAACCAGTTAAGGTAACTGGTATAATGTCAAAGGGGGCCCACTTTGGAATATCTGAATAGTGAATAAAGTCAAAAGCAAAAAACAAACAAAAAAACCCCAAACCCTATCATATGAAGGACTGGTATGGGGCACTCTGTAGTTGGGTATCAAGGACTATGATGTATATATAGTCTTCTAGGCACGAAAGGACACTGAACAGATTTATGAATCTGGGGCCTGTTTTCCCTTCCATTGTAAAGGGTCAGCTAGGTGGTGCAGTGGATAGAACACCAGTGCGTCAAGAGGACCTGAGTTCAAATCTCACCTCAGACACTTGACACTCACTGGCTGTGTGAACTTGGGCAAGTCACTTAAACCCAATTGCCTCATCTTGGGTCATCTCCAGTCTTCCTGATGAATATCTGGTAACTGGATTCAGATGGCTCTGGAGTAGAAGTAAGGATGGTGACCTGCCCAGCCCTCCCTCACTCCAAACAAAGTTAAGTGCAAGTCATGTCATTATTTCTCTGATGGCATGGTCTTCTTTGGCAATGAAGGATGAACACACAAAAAGGGTAATGGTTTATTAGCTTTTATAAGACCCAAGGCCTTACTTACAGGAATTAGCGCTCCAGTCGGACCCAACTAGATCTTGGATCTGACCGTACCGTATATGTGGACAAATTTCAGGAATTCTTGCAGAATTGCAAACATACTTACATTTGCTCATAGGTTCTCATCTAGGTAAAACATTTCATTGACATAATTTACATTGATAATAGAAGCCTCAACAGAGGTGTAACTGCCATTGTTCTGGTTCAATAATTTTTAAATGTTTTTTAATAGCTTTTGTTTCTCATTGTCTCTACTTCTCAGTATATCTCCTCCCCTCTCCCACTTCTCTTTCCAGAAAGTCTTCCCTTATAATAGGATAAAAAAGAAAAAGAGAAATCTGTCAAAGCTAGCAATACTTGGGGAAAGTCTGCTCTCCAAAGCGTTGTTTCATACCCATTGTCATCTGCCTTTACAAGGGGTGGTGGGGTTGCTGATGGTGGGGAGCTGAAAAGTACTCTCCAGTATCTTTTCTCTGGGGTTAAGCTGGTCCATTAGCATTTCATGGCATTCAGTTTTGAATGTTTTGTTGTTATTCTTATTAACATTGCTGTCATAATTTATAGGTTTTGTTTTCCTGGTCCTGCTTGCTTGACCTTGGATCGGTTCATCTGTCTTTCACATATCTCTATAGTCAGCATAAAATAGTAATAAAAATAATAATATTTATGTAGCATTTTAAGGTTTATAAAATTGTTTACAAGTATTAGCTCATTTTATCTTCATGATAACCTTAAGAGGTAGGTGCTCTTGTTATCACTATTTTTCAGATAAGGAAACTGAGGCTGAGGGAGGTTAAGTGACTTTCCCAAGGGCACTAAGCCTAAGTGTGTAAGATTGGATTTGAACATAGTTCTTTCTTCCTGATTCCAGATCCAGCATCCTATTCACTGAGCCACTTAGCTCCCTCATAGTTATATTTTTCCTAGAATGGAGGAATATTCCATTACTTTCACATACCAGGATTTTTTTAGTTATTCTCCAGTTGACAAGCCCTTACTTGATTTCCAGTTCTTTGTTACTATAGAAACAAAAATATTGCTATAAGTATTCATGTATATATGGAATCCTTTTTTTTTTTTTACCATTGACCTCCTTGACCCATAGGCCTTATAGCTCCAAGGCTCTCCAATTCAAAGAGTATGAACATTTTAATTGCAGTCTATCATTAAATTGCTTTCTAGAATGATTGGATCAGTTCTAGCTTAATCTTTGGTGGAGATGTGGTGAAAAATCAAATCCTTCATTCCTACAAATTTGGTATTCTGTGGAGAAAGGAGTTTAAGACTAAATCAGGATTAGCTTGTTTCCTTACTCACTTGCCCCTAGTGTTCCCTCTGGTGTCTCCGTACTTTATCTTACCAGACATCGATCCAAGGTATGTTGCTCCAGGCCTGTCAAAGGTACACACAGTCAAAGAGCAGATCTACCCACCAAGTCCAGACTCGCCCAGGCCTCACTTAGCATCTGAAATTGACATTTTTATAGGCTGCTTTCCTCTTTACTCAGTTCCTGGGGCTGTTCTTGGGAAACTGGTTTCTTTTTAATGGTTCTTATATTGTAATGGCCTGGAGGAGGAGACAATGGTATGTGGCCCCATGCTTGCAAGGATTGTGCCCTCAGATAATCTTCGTCTGCCTGGGCACGTGCAAGAAGACCTAGAGGCTTCTTATTCATGGTATTTGAGGGTCAGCAATACTTTGTATAGATCAGGTGTGTGTGTGTCTTGTTCAAAAATGGTCCTATCTCTTTCTAGGTTATAGATTCCTGTTCTCAGAGTGTAGAACCTAGATTGTCCATGGAAATTATTTCAAAACCTTTTTTTTAATCCCATGGATGGATGAAAATGGATTTATGCACCTGTGATATTGGTGGGAATTCAAATGCAAAATGAGACAGTCCTTGCTGTCTTGGAACTAACATTCTAATAGGGAGAGGTAATTCCTATAGAAAGACGGGAAGTAGCCAGGGAAAGAAATTTTGTTCTGGGGAGTCACACTGATGCTGAGGGTAGTCACTTATCAGCAATGGACACAACATTTTTCAGCAGTTATGACAGTATTGATCTGATTATCATTTTTAAAACAAGCGGTAGAAGTGGCCAAAGCATATGTACCTGAAACCAGAGAAAGGGAAGATACCTGGGTGGAATGGGTGTGAAGCATTCATGGGGTTGAGGCTGGTTAGGTAGAATTCCATAAGTGAGTGTGGGCTCATTTACTCACCAATGAAAGCATTTCAACCCCAGGGCTGATTTCTTTTTTACTACTTTTCTCTATCTCCCACTCTCTGGATTCTTTTGCTTTACCCCAGAACCTAGAGTTCATTTATCAGGGTCTGCTACCACCTAAGAACCCCACAACTCTGATATTCTTCTTGGATTTCCCTGGATTGATCTAAAAAAAAACAAAAACCAAAAATCTGGAGAGAGAAAGGGCTGGAGATATAGAGGTTACCAATGCACAGTGCTTTGTAATTAAATCGAGATGTCATATAGACAACATACATAAACTATCACCATAACTCTTTTGAGAGCCCTCAGGAAAGATCTGTAAGGAACTCTGCAACTTTACTGGTTGGTGAAATATTAGAGATATTCCAATTGACTATAGCCTTCAAAATGAAACACTGCAGTCTCATTTTGAAATGTTTGCTTCCTGGCTTATTGGGAATGGCTGGTTAGCTGTCTCTTCTGTCCTTTCTCACTACTCCCTGCATTCTAGTATAAATGCACCTTTCTTCCTTTCACACCCCAAGATCTTACCTGCCATGTAAGTTCCCTGATAAGACATTGTCAATTAAAAACACTTTCAAGGTGAGAGGCCCTGCCATAGAGAGCAAACTCTCAGGGAAGAGACAATCAGAGTATCAGTTGTTCTGGGCCCTGGTTGGAACTCAGTTCCTCAGGAGAAGGGAAAGGAGTGACTCATTTTAGCTGGAGTTTCAAGGTCCATCAGATCACTAAAGGGGTTCCACCCCTCCCCCAACCTCACCCTCCTCTGCCATTCAGGTTTCAGGTGCTAGTGAGACAAAGACTTTGTGGGCACCATATTGAAGGAATTACAGGGGAAAGGTGGAGAGAATACTAACTTTAAAGTCATAGAATCTGGCTTCAAACACCAACTCTAGTGCTTTGTTGTTTGTGTGACCTTGGGAAAATAATTTAGCCTCTCTGGGTTCAGTTTCTTTCTCTGTACTGTAAGAAGATTAAGCCAGATGGTCTTCAAGGTCTCTTTCTTAGATCTCTGGCTCTCATATTCCAGGCATGGTGCTAATACCCTGACATGAACAGGTAAGAACCAGTATTGAAGTCAGATAAACCAAAGGAAGAATGGGGCTTCTGGTTTCTCAATGGCTCCTCAACTTGAATTTTTTTCCCTTTTCAAAGTGGAAATCTGCCTTCTCTTCAGAATCTTCTCATCAAGGCCTTTTGATCCATAGGTTCTACATTGCTCTAGGCAAGAAACTCTTCTGGAAAACTGAGTCATTGGCGTGGACATAGGTATCATTAAAGTAGTCTCTAGAATGTTTTGGGGGAGTAAAAAAGGGAGGGGGCAAACAGTGAGGTTAAAATTCATGAAGTCAAATTTCTTGAGGCCTTGTCTGCTTGCTGAGGGCTCTAGGGCCCACTATTTGTTGATTCAATGGCTTTGACCTGGAAGTGTCTACAGTCCACTCAGGCCAAGTGTCAACCCGTGGAAGTTCTGTCTTTCCTGAGGTCCTCTCTAGTTGTCTTAGGAGGACAGTTGCTTTACCCCTTTATTTTTTGTTGTTCTACATTCATTTTGTTGAAGTCTGTTTGTGGAAGAAATCTAGAGAGCCTGGAAATTTCTGACCTACTCCATGATCTTTCCAGAATGCACCCAAACTCCTTGTAGAATTTCTCTATTCTTTCATTCCTTGCAAAGATGTGGACACGGGAGCTACAGATATCTTTATGAAAATTGCCTTTCCTTTCTTCATCATGGGCACAGGAAGATGAGATGATCAAGAGTTTCCTAAAATGATGATTCTTATTATATTAAGAGAAGTGAAAATGAAAAACAACAGTCCTCAGAAAGTTTATGATGTAATGGGAATTTAGCATATATTCACCTAACTATGACACAAGAGAACTCATAGCATAGGATTAGAAATGGACATGAAAGCATGATTTAGAGCTAAATGAGACCTTAAAGACCATTGAATCCAGATAAGACAACTGAGGCCCAGAGAGATTAGTAGCTTTTCCAAGATCATACTGGTAATAAGCATCTGATAAGCTCAGGTCACCTTCACTCTGACTCCAAAGCTCTGACTTACTCCACACCACAGCCTGGAATATAATAAGTATAGAAAAGGGCTTTGTCCAAAGTGTTATAAGTTATGAGAACAGAGAGAGATCTCTTTCATTGGGAGGGTACAGAGAAGCTTAGGATGAGGTTACACCTAAAGTGGACCGTCAAGGATGAGAAGGATTTCACCAGAGACTTGTAGGGCTGGTATGTTCTCAACATGGACAACTTGTGTGAATATGTGGGGACAGCTGGAGTGAATCATTTGATCAAGGAACAGCTAGTATTCCATTTTGTCTGCAATATTGTGCCCATCAAAGAAGAGTTTCAAAAGATAGATTAGGACTGGATGATAGAAGGCCTCAAATGTCAGACTAATAAGTTTACACCCTACAGTCATCATGAAGCTCAAAGCAGTTTGCAAACCTTAAGGCCTTATATAAATGTTATTTTTATTTAGTGGGCACTAGGGAGCTATTAGAGCTTCTAGAGCAGTGGAGCAACATGGCCAAGGGTGTGCTTTAGGAAGATTATTTTGGTAGCTATGTGAAAGATGGTTTAGAGAAGAGAGAGACTGAAGACAAAATATTCTTATCTACAAATATTCTTTTGCGGACAAAACTGCAAATATTCTTTTGTAGGTAAAGATAAAATTCTTTTTGTTGTCTATTGTGGAATTTTTATTAATGCCCTGTGAGAGATCAAAAACCTCATTAACACATTCAATAAGCATTAATTGCCTGTTATGTGCATATGCATGTGCAGATGCAGAGACATACATGTTTTAGCATATGCATTTGAAAAGCTTTGAATAAAATATCTGAGAAAATGAAGAATAATGCCTTTTTCACTTTTGATCCAATAATACGGTAGACTCAGGGCTCCTGGCTTTGGAGTCTGCCAGTTAATTTTCATTATTATTCCCTAAAGCATGTATTTAAGATCAGACTGCAGACAGCTCCATGCTGGACACAGTACAGAAGAACTGTACAGAGAGGATATCATAATGCCTACAAGGCTGGAGATGGTCTCATAGTCATTGCACAGCCAGAAATACATTAACTCCTCTAAAAATTATTAGGCACTTACTGTTTATGCTCAGTGTTATACTGGCTATAAGGAGGAACTCCCTGCTTTTACCTTTATAATCTGGCCAGGGAGACAGGCAAAGCAACTGGAGAACTGAACAAGACAATATGTGATAAAAGGTAAGACTGTGAGGTACTAAGGCAGCAGAGAAATTCATAGAAGAAAGATCACAGAACTTTAGGCTTATAGGGGACTTCATGTCCCCTATAGGAGATCGTGTAGTCTAATCTGAACCTGAAAAGGAATCCCTTCTGTAACATCCCCAATGAGTGATCACCTAGTCTCAATTTGAATACCTCTGGTGATGGGGAACTCACCACCTTATGAGACAGTCCTAATTTAAACTTGGACATGTGAACAGTTCTAATTGTTACAATATCTGCCCCTCTCCCCTTACCTCAAGCTAAGATGGACCTATGCGACTTCTACCTGTTCATCCCAGTTCTGTCCTCTTGAGTCAAGTAGAGTAACTCTAAAGCAGCCTTCCATATGATGATTCTGTTGATGTTTGAAGGTAATTGCCTATTCCCCTTGAGCCTTCTCTTTTTCAGGCTAAGCATCTCCAGTTACTTTGGCCAGTTCTTATGCAAGGGTTAAGTGTGGGCTGGATAGCCAGGGAAGGCGTCATCGAATCTAAGCTGAGCCAGGAAGGATAGATAAGATCCAGGAAAACTGGAGAAAAGGACATAAACAGAGGTACTGAGGCAGGAACATGAGACAGTGAGGATCATGGGCTCTTGATGTAGACCTGGGAGAGACCTTAGAGACCATCTAGCCCAGAGGCATCAGCCATGCAGCCTGCTTTGTACAAGCAGCAGTTGAGTTCCAAACTAGCTTAAAAAGTAATTAGGCCATATTTAATAAACAAAAATGCAGTAGGGCATAGATAATGTTAAAATGTAGTTTTCTAAGTCAATTTGCAGCTCACTGGGAGTGGCTTAATAGCCTCTGTTTCCATGTGAATTTGACATTACTGATCTAAACAACACCTTCATTTTACAAATGAGGAGACTGAGGCCCAGGAAGATAATATAACTTGCCCAAGGTCCACACACAGGTGGTAAATACAAGGAGGAAGATCTGAAACCAGATCCTCTGACTGAAGATGGTGCTCTTTCCACCATACCATGATGCTAATTGGAAATGATGGCTCCCTTGGTGATTATGTTGGGGAGGCAGGTTGGAGGCATGGTAGCCCATTCAGATACCTAAAAATATCCACTATGATTAAGCCAAGGAACAGTGGTCTGGGCATTGAGAAAAGAAAGTTCCTTTCTTCTTCTCCAGGGAACAATGCCTTGCACTGTAGGCAGATGTTAGAAACTGGCACTGGCTAAGCCAGCATGAGAGGGCCTTGTTCTTAGCCTTTTTCTAATCCCTAGCAGCTGCACAAGAGCAGCATTCATGGGAGGAGAGTGATTCAGCCTTGCCAGGATCTTGCATTGATAGTTAGGATTTAGCAACCATGACCATCCTGGATCCCTGCTCAGAGGAGAGAGATATTCTCCAGTCCCTTCTCAAGGGCTCCTAGGCTCAGGAAGCCCAGGAGGTGAAAGTACAAGGGGCTATAAGTCTGCATCACAAACCTTTTTAGGACTGTGGCTCAGCTTTACCACGGCTCCTAAACCAAAATGAACTGAAAACAACATTCAGAAACGTTGCTTTCCATATAATCCAGGATTCAAAAAGTTGTCTCTCAAGGTCTTCCTTTAAAAATTAAAACAAAACAATACCAAAAAGTCCATCAAAAACAGATGGACAATTGCGTTTGGTTGAGATGCTACAACATGAATATGTGTAGATTAAATGGAACTTGTAATGAAGAGAACTGGGTTTCTGCCACACTGATTTGCGCTTTTCTTTTTTTTGACTGGACTTTTGATGTCATCAGTGCAGGGAGCTTATAAGTGAGCAACTTACTACGCCAGTGCAGTCTCAAAGAATTGCAAGGAAGGAAGGACGGTTTGATTGATTTTCTGCCAGACATATAAATATTATTCCATTTGATCTTCCTAAAACTCCTGAGAGGTGGGTGCTATTATGAGCCTCTTTTTGCAGTTGAAGAAGCTGAGGCAGAGAGAGGTTAAGTGGCTTGTCCAAGGTCACACAGCTAGTAAATGTCTGTGGTGATCTTCCTGAAATCCAGGCCCAATGCTTTATCCATTTCACTACCGACCTGCCTTGGGGGGCAGCTAGGTGGTGCAGTGGATGGAGCACCAGGGCAGGAGTCAGGAGGACCTGAGTTCAAATCTCACCTCAGACACTTGACACTCACTAGTTGTGTGACCTTGGGCAAGTCACTTAACCCCAATTGCCTCATCCTAGGTCATCTCCAGTCATTCTGATGAATATCTGGTCACTGAATTCAGATGGTTCTGAAGGAGAAGTGAGGCTGGTGACCTGAACAGCCCTCCCTCACTCTAAACAAAGTCAAGTGCAAGTCATGTCATTGTTTGTCTGATGGCATGGTTTTCTTCGGCAACAAAGGATAAACACACACACACACACACACCGATCTTCCTTACTACAGAGGTTAAGAGACTTGTCCAAGGTCACACAGCCATTTTGGATCAGAAGTAGGGCTTGGGCACAAGTCTTCCTGACTCCAGCTCTTGATCCACTACTCTATGTTGTTTCTCACTTTGCACATGTTAGGTGCTTAATAAATAGTTGTTGGCCAGGAGTCAGAGAACCTGCATTTGGATTCCATCTCTGCCATTTATTTTCTATGTGACCTTGGGCAAGAAATTTGACCTGATTCTGCCTTTTTCCTCATCCGTCAAAGGAAGAGGTTGTACTGGATGATTTCTATAGTCTCTTCTAAGTCTAAATCCTATAAACCTAATTTCTTGAAAGCTATCAGCATTTGTTTGAGGTTATTGAATGTGGGATTGAGGAATAAAATCATCTTACTTTAAAAAATGAAAACAAGCATTTGCCATTTAAAAATGCTTTGTCAAGGAAATTGAGGTGAAAATGCGACCTATTTTAGAATGCATTTACATGGAAGTTTTACTGAGGATTATGACTTAGAGCTAGACAGGACCTTAGACACCGTCTGATTAACCCCCTTATTTTACAGATGAGAAAATTGAAGCCCATAAAGAGAATTTGATGTTTGTTGTTCCCTCATGTCCCATTCTTTGTGACCCTTTTTGAGCTTTTCATGGCAAAGATATGGGAGTGGTTTGCCATTTCCTTCTCCAGTTCATTTTACAGAATAGGAAACTGAGTCAAATGGGATTAAGTGACTTGCCCAGGGTAATGCAGCTAGCGTCTGGTAATATAGTCCGGAGTCTTAGTCACTGTGTCTATAGGATAATACTCAGGTCTTCCTGATTTCAGATCAGGTGCTCTATCCACTGTACCCCCTAGCCATCCTCTGCTTGGCCTTAGAGGGAAGCGCTAGGAACAAAAGGCTAAAAATGCAGATACATTTTCCTCCATACAAGGAAAAATTAAAAAAAAAAAGAGTTGTCCAAAGTACATCAAATTCCCTTGGGAAGCAGTAATTCCTGATTATTGAAGATCTTCAAGCAGAAGGTAGGTGATCATTTATCTGGAAAGTTATAGGAGTGGATTCCTGTTCTTGGGAGAGTTTGTAGTAGAATTGAGAGTTTTTCATTATTATTTGTGTCATGAATCCCTCTGGTATATGGACCATTTCTCAGAATTTTTTTTAACATATAAAATAAAATACATTAGATTACAAAGGAAATCAATTATATTGAAATATTGAAATATAGTTTTTAACAAAACGAATATATGGATCCCCCGGTTAAAAACCTTCAGAGTAGATTGCCTCTGAGATCCCTTTCAGCTATGATTTTAAAAATGAGCCAAGTCAAGCAATAATAGAAACATAAAATCAAAGAGTGTTAGGTATGGAAGAAAATCCAACTCTGTCTCACTTAAAAGATGATGGGAGGCAGGAAGGGAAGAGGCATCTAAATAGCACCTATCTTGTGTAGGGTACTAAGGTAAGAGCTTTACAAATATTATTTCACTTGATCCTCACAACAACCCTGCAAGATAGGTACTGCCCATTTTACAGGTGAGGAAACTTGAGGCCAGGAGTGGTTAAGTGAATTGTCTGGAGCCACACAGGAAGTATCAAAGGCTGGGTTTGAACTCATCTTCCTGACTCCAGGCTTAGCCCTCTTTCCACTACACAAGCTAGCTGCCTCTCAGGGAAGAGAAATGATTTTCCCAAGGACAAAAAGCTAGTGAATGAAATTGACTTGTATACAATGCAGGTCTGCTTTTCCAAAATCATCAGACAGCACGGAAAGAAAATCCTTCTTACGGACTCCTAAATTCTAGGAGTCTGTAACATGACGGAACCACTCAGGGAGCATGCCCTGAATTAGAGAGTCATAGGTTCAAAGCTAGAAGGGAACTTCTGAGGCCATCGAGGCCAAACTCCTCATTGTATAGACGAGATAACTGAGACACAGAGCGGTGAAGTAAGTTAAGTTACAAAGAAAATAACTATTTGAGTGAGGCACCATTTGAGTCCCAACCCCAAGTTTAGTTAGTTTTCACTGTGCCAAGTTTATCTCCATTGTTACAAGTAGCTCATACTGAGCCACACATAATTTTTCTTGACCCACCTTGATGACCAAAGGAATGGATTTGGGAGATGCTTGGCCTGACTTAAAAACACAGGCTGTCTTGACTGTGGTGGGGGGGAAAGGAGACTGATTTACCTACACAGAAGCAAACCCATGATCTTCTGTAAAGTGAGGGCATGGGGTGAGATCATTTCTAAGGGCTTCTCTAACCCACTGAGATAATCATCTCTGAACTCCCAATTTTTCCAAGTGGATTCTTGCCAAAGCAATGATTTATTAAGTTCATCCTATGTGCCAGGAATTGTGCTAAGTGCTGCTGACATAAAAAGAGTGAAAACTGTGCCTTGGCCGCGAGGACCTCACAGTCTAATAAGAAAGTCTCCGTGAAAACAATTCTGTATAAACAAGATACACAGGATGAATTGGAGATGATCTCAAGGGAAGGCACTAGCATAAAGGGGATCAGGAAAAGACTCCTTTTCCAGGGTAGGTGGTCACTGAGATTTGAAGAAAAGCAAGGAACCCAAAAGTCTGAAATATAAAGGGTGAGAAAATTTCTTGTATGAGGGGCAGGCAATGAAAATGCAGAGATAAGAGGTAGAATGTCTTACGTGAGAATCAGCAAGGAGACCAGTTATTTAATCTGAAATTAAATGGAAAAGAGTAAATTATAAGACTAGAAAGTCAGGAAGGATCCAAGTTATGAACAGAGGATTTTGTATTTGATCCTGGAGGTAACAGGAAGATATTGGAATTTATTGAGAAAGGGGGTGATATGGTCAGACCTGCACTTTAGGAGGGTCATTTGGACAGCCAAGAGGAGGGTGACCTGGGGTGGGGAGAGACTTGAGGCAGAGAGAGTAACCAGCAGTCTGTTGGGATGGTCAGGTTTGAGAGAATGAGAGGCTGCACCGGGATGGTGGCAGTGTCCAAGAACAAGTAGAATCAACTGATTTTGGACATATGATTTTAGAAAGAACGAAGAGTTGAAGACAATGGCAAGGTCCTGCCAAGTAGGAGATAGCCTGCCCCACCTTACCCCACTGCCCATCAGTGCTCTCTCCTTTATACTTATTCCTCCTTCCAGGGAATGAAGAAAGTCTTCTGCCCCATCAGAAGTTTTGCTTGGAGGCATACCCATCCTAGAATCAACTCAACTTCTTTTTCATGTTGTTATAACAAGTTGTAGGGTTGCTGAGCAAATTAAAACCCTGGCTTGAAAAAATCTTAATATTTCAATTATAACGGAGTGTTATTTTCTCTAGAACCCTTCAGCTGTTCATTTGTCTGTTATAAAATAAAAACACAGCTTATCAGATTTTCCATATGTCTTGTTTCTCCCACTCAACAAATGGTGATTGGTCATTCTCCAAATCATGGATTCTTGAGTGCATGGAAGAGGGATTGTGTATGGGGGGGTGGGCATTTTTATGGGTTTAGTGGGTGAGAGCTTGTTGTTGCCAATTAACTGGCCCCAGTCTCTTAGTGAAGGTGAGTGCTGGTCATATTTATAGAACTATATCAGGTCTTTTTTGTCTCTCCCTTTTTAAAACATTTTCTTTCTCTCCTCTTTCCTTTAAGGATATGTCCCCATCATAATACAGAGCTGCAGAGGATTCCTCTAATTTATTGTGCCTTTTGGATGGCTCTGAACATAACAGTCAATCAGCAATCATTTATTAGGTGCCTACCATGCCAGTAAGCTAAGAACTAGGGATACAAAGATTGCCCTCTGGGGGTTTACATTCTTCTCAGTGGGAGAGGGAGTGTACATATGTGAAATTATGCAATAAACTAGTGTGTGTGTAGCTATTTTTCATCCTCACAACCACCCTGGGAGGTGGGTGCTAATATTATCATTTTTATTTTACAGATGGGGAAACTGAGGCTAGGAGATGTTAAATGACTTACACGGAATCACACAGCTAGTAAAATGTCTTGAGGAGGTCAAGCATCCAAAGTGTTTGAGGTTTGGGGTACTCATGATCCCCAAAATACCAACATGCCAGATCCTGCCAAAGAAATTTGACTCACTCCTTCTTTCAACCAAAGATAAACACAGTTTATTAAAGATTATCCATATTGGTTTGACTCTTAAGAAGCCTCAGTATTTGTGATGCTTGTATTGACACATGGGCCAGATAGAATCTCAGCCAGACAGAATCAGAGCTGGATTGAATCTGAGCAGGTCCATGGAGGTGAAGTGGAATTTATATACAGAAAGACTATGGCAGAGATTTGGGGGTGGTTTAGTCTTGATGAGACTGGGGTAACTAATGATGTAATCAAGGATGGGAAACAACTGGAGGCAATCAGACAATGGAGGACTGGGGTGGGAAGAAGGTGGGGCAATCCTGAGGTAACAACAGGTAATGGAGGGCCAAGGCTACGTTCAGTGTAACAGATTTGGGTATGAAAGGCCAGATTAAGTGCAAAGATTTGAGGAGAGTTCTGGGAAGTTCCCAGAGTCTGAGGTTGGATTTTAACTCCAGGTCCAGTGCTCTATCTACTGTGTGTTCGTCCTTCATTGCTGAAGAAGACCATGCCATCAGAGAAGTGATGACATGACTTGCACTTGACTTTGTTTTGAGTGAGGGAAGGCTGTGCAGGTCACCATCCTCACTTCTCTTCCAGAGCCATCTGAATACAGTGACCAGATGTTTATCAGGATGACTGGAGATAACCCAGGATGAGGCAATTGGGGTTAAGTGGCTTGCCCAAGGTCACACAGCTAGTGAGTGTCAAGTGTCTGAGGTGAGATTTGAACTCAGGTCCTCCTGACTCCTGCACTGGTGCTCTATCCACTGCATCACCTAGCTGCCCCTATATCTACTACTGCACTATGTAGCAGCCAGAACACACCTACAAAGAATATATATGAAAGGAATACAATGTGATTTTGGGGTCCAGAACTAGCAGCAAAAGGGAGGAAGACTCCAGGTAGAAGATGACCCTTGGCATGAATGCTGAAGGAAGCAGATACCAGGAATTCTCTGGCATATTTTCGTTCTCACCTCCACCTATTCCTTTCCTTGGCTTTCTTCAAGGCTCAACTCCAACTCAACTTCTATAAGAATGTTTTCAGGTCTCCCCAGCTGCTCCTCCTTCCCCTTCCAGATTACCTTCAGTTGCTCAGAACATGTCTTCCATGTGCCTGGTTCTTTACTGCTGTCCCCTATTGGACTTTAAGCTCCTTGGGGGCATGGGCTGGTTTTCTTTATATCTCCAATATCACTTGGCACATGAAAATTCGTAGACAGACTGACAGAGGTAAGGAGGGTGTATTCTAGATATGGATGACAGCCAACACAAAGCCCCAGAGATGGGAGATAGTTGTTGTTGGTTTTTCCTTTGTTCTGGAAAGGGACCATGACATTAAGATGACAGCATGACTTGCAGTTGACTTTGACCTGAGTGAGTGAGGGCTGTGCAAGGTCACCAACCTCACTTTCTCCTCCTGAGCCATCTAGGTCCAGTGGCCTGATATTCAGAGTTATATGTGATGAAGGACTGCAAGTGTGTCTGGATGGTAGAGGGTATGGGGAATAGTGCTTTGTTAAGAAGACCAAAAAGGAAGAAACAAGCCTGGTTTCAAAAATATTTAAATGCTGAAGAGAGGACATAAAATTGGATTCTGGTGGTAATAAGGAGCTACTGACTAGGAGTGATATGATTAGACCTGTACTTTTGGAGTTTTCCACTGTCCTGATAAAAACAAAGACAGGCTTGGAGGTAAGAGATTTTCTCTTCGGGTTTCACGAGGTGTATTTGGGAAGAATTAGGCTCCAATCTTTTAAGAAAGAGGTAGTTTGGCATAGAGGATTGGACTTGGAGTCTGAAAGATCTGGGAGTCAGGAAGATCTAGGTTCAGTTTTTCTCTTTGATACCTATTTGCCCATATGCATGTCCTCAGCCTATGATTGCCTTGGGTGTGCCTCTTTCACTCTGTGTTGGAGACTGATTGCTCAGGGAGTAGATCTGAACTAAGTTGAGGAAATTACTAGGGCAGAGCCCTGGTATTTCCAACTCCCTGCACCCGTCCCACTTAAACTGGAGGGTTTGTTTGTATTTATTGAGCTTTCACATTTATGATCTGTACAGCCATGGGCAGCTGCCTCCCTCTGCTGAGCCCTTCTTTCTGTTTGTAACAGAAAAGGGTTGATATGGACCATCTCTAAGGTCCCTTTTGGCTCAGACATATTATGTTCTAAGGAAGCTACTAACTCTAAAAGCCTATATTTCATGACTCAGGATTTGGCTGCTTTAATTTTACTTTATTGTACTTGGAATTGAAGTGATTTCTTGGCTTAAACACATGTAAACATGATACTGTTGGGGAAGCTAATTTATAAATAAATGTATAACTTTATAGTTTATTACATCATAAAATGACTTTGTGACGTTCTAGATGAATGTCAGGGAAGCAGCTATTAGAGTATTAAAAAGAGAAACATGCATGCAGGCTTACAACATTGACTGTGTTTACTATAGCCCCCAATTAGTCTGAGAAGCCTTTTAGATAATTTTATTTTTTGATTCCTTCTCACAGTGGCATGGATTCATTGGGTTCTGAGTGCCATATTTTAGGAACATCACTGATAGGCTAAATAACGCTCAGAGGCCCTGGTGAAGGGATAATAGAATCTAGAGATGGATGAGGCTTTAGAGGCCTATCTAGTCTGGGACTTTTAGCTGATAAAAATATAATTGGGAAATGTTTAACAAAATACTCAAAAAATACAATATAATACAGATAATGTTAATTGATGGTTTTCTAAGTCAACATGCAACCCCTAGGGATCCTGTATATATATATGAGTTTGAGATTACAGATCTTGTCCAACTGCAGTTAGAGAGAACAGTGGAGAGAGTACTGGATCTAGAGTCTAGAAGACCTGAGTTTAAATCCGGCCTCAGACACTTACTAGCTGTGTGACCCTGAGCAAGTCACTTAACCCTGTTTACCTCATTTTCCTCATCTGTAAAATGAGTCAGAGAAGGAAATGGTAAACCACTGGAGTATCTTTGCCAAGAAAACCCCAAAGGGTTAGACACAACTGACACAAATACAATCTTTATATATGTGTATATAGGTTCTATCTAAGAAGGTCTAGAGTGAAACATCCCCTCCTAGAGGTAGCTGGTAGCACAGGTGGAAAGAGCAATGGGTCTAGAGTCAGATAGACCTGAATTTAAATCCAGCCTCAGACACCAACAGTGTAACCTTGCACAAGTCACTTAATCCTGTTTGCCTCAGTTTCCTCATGTATAAAATGAGCTGAAGAAACAAATGGTAAACCACTCCAGGATCTTTGCCTAGAAAACCCCAAATGGGGTCATGAAGAGTCAGACACAACTGAACAATAAAGTCCAACTACTTCATTTTATAGATGAAGAAATTTAGAGCCAGGAAGTTTAAGCCTAAATCAAATAAATAACTTGCCCAAGGTCATTCAGGTAGCACCAGAGTGCTAGAGGCTGAGCCTTGGTCCTCTCATTCCAGAGCCATTGTCCTTCATTAGGTTAAATATGGACTGATGGAAAGAATTAAAGCTGTTTGTCCTGGAGAAGAGAAGATGGAGGAATATAAAATCTCCCTTCAAGTATTTGAATGGCTAGTACCTGTAAAAGGAAGAGGAGCCTTGTGTGTCCCCAGAGGACAGAACTAAGTGTGCCAGTCAGCCAACCAGCCCTTTGTCAGTGTTTACTGTACTTAGTTAGTATACCATACTAAGCACTGAAAATACAAATGTAAGTAGGAGAAAAGACCATCCCTACCTTGAAGTATCTCACCTTCTAATTACAAAAGGGAAGGGGAGAGGCCAAGGGGCCCCTGAAGGGTTGGGAGGAGAAGTCCAGGCAAATGCAGATTTGGTAATGATTAAAACTGTCCCAAAGCAGAGCAGACACCTTGGGAGGCGGTGGCTTCCCCTTCATTGGACAGTTTGAAAAGGCTGGATAATCATTCATCTAGTGGGTCATAGAATGCCTTCTTTTCAAATATGAATCGCAGGAGCAGAGATTTAGAGCTGGAAGGAACCTCAGAGGATACTTAGTCCTACCTTCTCATTTTACAGATATAGAAACTGAGACCCGTTTAGGCCCATAAAGTCAAAATGACTTGTCCCATATTTCACAGGTGAGAAGAAGTGGAGTTAGCATTCAAACCCAGGTCCTCTCCAGGACTCCAAATGAAAGGCTTTTTCAACTTTTGCCACAAATGAGCTCCTTCACCCCCACACAGTCTGCCTTTCCTCCTCTTAGTTAAGAATGCAATCTACCTACTTACATGATTTATTTTACTTTGTCACTTAATTGTATTCCCCCGTTAGAATATGAACTCTTTGAAAAGATGGAAGGCTATGTTTTCTGTCTTTGTATTCTCCCATGGGAAGGGAATTAGACAACTACAGAGATCCTTTCTTACTTGGAAATTCTGTAAAAACAAACGTTTTCTTGATCTCAGCCATGATTGGAGATGATAGCAAGTCATGTTTCTCTGTTTCATGTTGGTCTAAGTTTTGGTCATTTTAGGTATCGCTCTCACCCTTACAGGACCAAGATCACTGAAAAGAGCAGCTAACCTCAACTCTGGCTTGGGACCCACCTCCTGTCACTCACCAAACACTGCCCTAGCTTTACCTAAACACCAAGAAAGTTTGCTTAAGAACTGTATATCCACAAACACACATATGCTCAAGCTGTCTTGCATGAAAGTTCAATTTCATGCAGAGAGATTTAGATTTGCATATGTGGAGACCTCCCATCCGTGAAGCTTGTTTTGGGCTGGGCCTGTGGATGTGTCATTTGTAACTGAATGGATTGATTTTTTTTTTTCAAAGAGAAAGTATGTACAGAAAAATATCCTAACAACCATTGCAAATGATAATTTAAAAATAAAAATAAACACAACCAACCAAAGAGGTAGTGTGAATTCCCCTCCAAAAAGCTATTAAGTTGATGGATTCACAGCCCCCACCCTCAGCGGTTCTGTTCATTAGGCAGATGGCAGACTAAAGACAGTGAGTGGAGGGAAGGCATACTGGAGGGTGGACAGATGGCGTGGTCCAGTGAGTTTTGCAGTGGTTCAAGCTTGGAGCTGTGAAACAAAAGTCATTTCACTTTACTCTGCAATTTCTAACTGAGAACATTATACTGAACTAATGCCACCTCTCTTCAGTTCTTTGTGTAGGCACATAGTACCCTGACCCTGAGGGGTTCTCTGTTTTTTAATTTAAAAAAACATTTTTTTTTTATCATTGATGAAGACTTCTCAGCAGCTCCCAGGAAAATCCAAAAGGATCATAGGATCATCAGCCCTGAGCTGGAAGGACCTCAGAGGCTAGCATATCTAACTGCTTCTTTTTACAGATGAAGAGCCTAAGGAGATAAGTGGTTTGCCCAAAGTCACACAGGTAGTATGTGACAGAGTTCAGATTTAAACCCAGTGTTTCTGAATCCGCAGCAGTGAACCCTCTAATAGATTGTAGCCATCCAGCTGCCCAGGAAATCCGGCCAGACTATACATTTCTTCTCTCCTGCCAAATTCATCATCTATTAGCAACTCCTTCTAGGAACAAATTCACTGAATCACAAAATTTCAGAGTTGGAAGACATTTCTAGAAGTGGCCTTCTAAGTGACTCCCTAAAATAATCCAACCTCCTCATTTTTTAGAGGAAAAAACTGAAACCCACAGTAGGGAAATTATTCTGCCATGATTATACAGGTAGCAGGAGTAGAAAGAGTGAGAATTTGAACACAGGACCTCTGAATCCAAATCTATACTGTCTAGGTTGGCTATTAGCTACCCTGAAAAACATAAAGCCTTCTCCAAAGAGCTTCTACCCATGGATTGAAAGAAACTTGAAATAAATCACTGGTGAAATGCACCCCTAGTCAGAAGGGATACCTTGCTTGGTGCCACAGAGGTCATAGTTAGCAAGGGTAGGGATTTATAATCAGCAAAACTATAGATAACAGAGTAGGACTTCTCTACCATTTGAGGACAGGAAAGAGAAACTATTTCTAGGACATACTTTGCTTTTTAAGAAGCTTTCCTTTTATTCCTTGAAAGAGAAAGTGATCTGCATAAGCCATCATGTTTTTTGATGGCAGGACTTAACCAGGACAGAATGCCCTTCTTTAGCTCTTTTAGAATAGATGAAAATCCAGATGGGGCAATATAGAAAAAGAAAACGGAACAACCTCCCAGCCTCCCTCCCACATATCTATGTATCTATTTCTTTCTTTCTGTCTATCTGTCTATATCTCATCTACCAGGGCAGATTAGCATCTGTACTTCATCTTAGAGTGAGTTGCCCCAGGTCACACAACCAGTATTTCTTAGAGGTGGAAAGACTTGAACCCAGGTCTTTATGCAATGCTGCCTATTATGGGAAAACATTGGGAGGTTAAAGGGTCTTATTTTCAGCCATCAAGTCTTCCATGGAGTCTTTGGGCTCATTCTGCCTTGTCTCGGAAGAAGATTCGTCTTCTTAAATGCATATCTGGCCTCAGACCCTAGCTATGTTATCCTGGACAAGTCACTCAGCCCTGTTTGCCTTAGTTCCTTCATCTGTAGAGTAAGTTAGAAAAGGAAATGGCAAATCACTCCAGTATCTTTTGCCAAGAAGATCCCAAATGGCATCACAAAGAATCAGAAATGACTGACCCCAGAAGAACAGAGGTCTTGTCTTACCCTAACATCTATCGCATTAAAGAGTGTAAAGCTCTGCCCCTTGTAAATGTTTGGAAAATAGAACTGAACTTCCACTGAGTAAAGACCAGCCTTTAGAAGTGTTGGATGACACTCCATTTCCCCCTAAATAGAATCAGGTTAATTTTCTGCCCTGTGTTGGCTTTTGTTAGTAAATATTGCTTTATAAATGTTAGACTGCCAGAATGAAGGTGATGAAGGTTTATTGAAAAGATGTGAAAATTATGCTTTCTGTAGCACAGTAGCTTTCAATAAATGTTGAGGGGAAGGGGATGCTTAAATTCAATTCAACAGGCATTCTTTAAGTGCCTACTGTACACAGGGATCTGTCCTTGGTACTGAAAGCCAACATAGTGGGAAAAAGGGGAACCAGGCATTGTCTTATAGGAACTCCCTGATGAGGAAACTCCTCCCAATGGAGATCAGCACTTGCTCTGTAACTTTATAGTCTTTGGAGTAGTCTGAGACACTGAAAAATTATGCATGTTTTAGAGATGGGACATAAGATTGCTACACAAACACATTTGACAGTGTAAGAGAGACTTGTAAAAGGGTAGCATGAGAGATTTGAGGTTAAAGAGATCTCTTCTAGCTATGGGGAATGAATCTACCAGGGAAGTTTTATTGGAAGAGGTGATTGTGAGGGGAGGGAAAGATTGCAAGAGTAGGTGCATGAAAAAGTTCATTTCTTGGATCTGAAAATGGAGTAAGGTAGGGATGTGGGAAGTTTGGGAGGTCAGCTAGGCAGAGATATTTTTAATTACATAAAAGTGGCTCTGTCCCTAGGGTTGTGCAGTTAAAGCAATGATAAGGAAAGGATAGGAGAAAAGGAAGCCAATAAATATTTATTAAGTACCTATTGTACCAGATACTGTGCTAAGTGCTTTTACAAATATCTCATGTGATCCTCACAACAACATTGCAGGGTAGGTGCTCTTATTATCCCCATTTTATAGTTGAAGAAATTGAGACAGATTAAGATTGAGAGATTAAGTGACTTTCCCAGGATCACACAGCTAGTAAGTTCATGTAGTTAAATAAATGCTTAAAACTGTTCCTACCTTCCAAGACCTTAGTTACTTTTCTTTTGAAATTTCTCCTGAAATTATTGTAGTTAAAATCTGAAAGGAAAAGAAATGTTACCTATGGCCACAGTTTAAGTGTTTGCCAATAGTCAACAGAAAAATAGAGATAGCTATGACTCATTTCCCTTTTCTGCTTTCTTAGGGCAGATTGCTTTAACAAATTCTATAAATATTTGTCTGACACCTACTGTGTTCAAGGGCCTTTACTGTGGTTCCTGCCCTCCGAATTTTCAGTTAATATTTACAAGGTGCTTTAAAGTTTTGAAAAGTGTTTTTACATATATTATCTTACTTGATCTTTACAACAACTCCATGAGGTAGGTGTGATTAGTATTCTTGTTTTAGAACTGAGGAATCTGAATTTGAGAGACTGTATTATTGCAAGGGTAATACACCTACTAAGTGGTTGCTTCCCCCATGTCCGGCATTCTATGCACAATGCCCTGCTGCCTAAAATGTAAACATAAACATAATAATATAAAATAAAAAAATAATATAAAATAAACATAAGTGTTTTATCGGAGTTCAGTAAGGGGAAAATAGAAGTGATGGATGCAATGTTGGAGCTTCCTCATACCTGAGCTGAATAGTAAATTTTTTAGTCTGAGCATTTATATATCAGAAATCAGCAAAAGTTACAAGTCAGGAATTGGCTTATTGTTTTGTTGATTGTTTAGACTTAAGAAAATACAGGAGAAAATGTTAATAATACAGATTTAATTTTAAAATGTGTCCTGCTATATACAGGAGAGCTGATTGTTAAACATTAAATACCCCAGGAGGTAGGTCTATTAAAGTGCCAAAAAGTATACTGACAGGAGTCAGTTGGGAGATTTCATTGTGGTCTAGGGTGGTCAGCAAAGGAGGATGAAAGACTTGAGTTGGACCATGGAGAGTAGTAGGACTCATAATGTCCCTCAAACATATATAAATTGGTATTGGTTACTACCTTTAGCAATGCATGGCAGAACCCATAGTAGGACTGTGTTTGGGAACAGTCATGGTTAGAAAATATAGTATAATCAGGAACCAACTTAGTGCTGTGTTTCTTCTGACTTAGCTGGAAAAGTCCTTGGATGACAGAAATTCATTGCACCTTTGGGTCTCTATTCAAAGCCTTTCTGATTTTGTAGGACCTACCAAATCTGCCAGTTGTTGGCATAACCTTTGAGATGTTAGAGCTATTTCTATACAACAAGGAGGCATCAGAATAAGACTTTAGTGGAGGCTGTTGCCTTTCTTTGTATCCCTAACACTTAGCACAGTGTTTGGCACACTTAATACAGGGGTTCCTAAGCCCACAAGTTCTGTGGGTAGATTTCAGCAGGTCCATAAAGTTGCTGAGAAAAAACATTAGATCTTTTCTTTAATAAAATTAAAGTTTTTTTTGCAATTATTTGCAACTTTTGTTTGCAATTCTACGCATTTTATTTTTATTAATTTAATTTTTAATTTATTAATAATTCTATTAATAATAAATTAATTAGATATGTTATTGTAAAAGGGGTTAGGACATACATAAAAAAGGTAAACATCCCTGTCTTAATAAATGTTTCTTGACTAACTTAATAACTGTATAAAATTACAAATCAGATGAATACTTAAATATGTACTACATTTTGTAGATGCTTATAATTTTATTATGTCAATGTAATCTTGAGAATGCCCAAGTACAGCTCCACCCTCTCCCATAGAAAAATGGCTTTTGAAAAGGTCTATTTGTCATTTTTGCCTTGATAACCATAGATTTATCCTGGTCTTCGACAAGACCAGAGATAACCTGAATAATTCTCCAAGGTCATAAAATCTTTTTAAAAATTAAATTCTTATCACTTAAGAAGCATTTATTTTTATCTCACCCAACTTGATTAAACCCTCCTTCTTCAATTAGGAAAAAAAAGATAGCAACAGATATGCATAACCAAGGAAATTCCCATATTGAACCATGTCCAAAAATATCTATTTCTCCTTCTGCATATTTACTCCATGATCTCTCTGTCAAGAGGTTCTGCAATGTTTTCTCCTCACCCTGGCAGTAATAGAGATAGAACTACAAGGTAGCATGTTGAGTCAGTCTCCATAGCAGTTCTGTACTGACCCTGGTATGGAAATGATTAAGGTTATCAGAAATCGTGACATTGAAGCCTAAGCTTGGTCAAGTTGGAAAAGTTTTAAGTGGGGTCTGGTGAGGGGCTGTGTGTCTGTGGTCCAAGGACCAGGCCAGCTAAGCTTGGAGAGGCTCCTCACCTGGCTACAGGTCCTGAATTTTGAGCCATGGCAACTATTGAAAGTATTTAGTAGAATATGAGCTCCTTGAGGGGCAGAGACTGATTTCTTTTTCTTCTCCACCTTCATCCCAGCAACTAGGACAATCCTTTGTACATAGCAGGTGCTTGAGCTGACTTTTAGAGATTGTATTAAACAGTAAAGACAAAAACAACATTAGCCTTTACTATGTGCCAAGTACTTTGTAATTATCATCTCATTTGGTCTTCCCAACAGCCCTGGGAAATAGGTACTTTTAGTATCTCCATTTTACATATGAGGAAACTGAGGCAAACCAAGGTTAAGTGACTTACCCAGGGTCACATGGTTAGTAGGTATTTGAGGCTGAATTTGAATTCAGATCTTTTTGACTCCTGGTCTGGTGCTTTATCCACTGCAGAACCCAGATACCTTTTGATGGAAGAGCTGCATTCTACAATGGTAGAGCTACTACTATCACCAGTGAAATCATAGGTCACTGAAGAATTGTGTGTGTCAGGATGCAGGGTTGATGCCTAAAAGTTGCTCTTATTCATACAGATCTTTGTGAAGCAGGCACTTCTCTTACTCTGGGAACAGGGGCAAAAAGATCTCCATGAAAAAGTAGACCTGACTCTCAGCTGATCCATCTGTGCAAAATAAAATATTCCATCGCACAAATGGTGATTCTCAGTGTCAGCATCCTTCTTGTCTTATATGTGTAAGTTCAATATAAGTCTCTAGTCTCTTTGGAACACTTGCCTGTAGGAATTTCTTTGCTGAGAATGGTAATAGTTGTTAACATGTTCCGAATGAGAGCAACAGAGCAATGTTCACATGTCTTGAGGATGTTGCTGGAAATTTGTTTAGTTATGGGCCACTGCTCTCCTTAAAGCATGGCTTGTAACTTTCCAGAGTGTCCCTTTGATAAATAGGAATTGTCAGGAAGAGTTAAAGGGTATCCAAGTGTTGAGGAGAGGGCCTCTGTGATCTGCTATGACTAGCTATCTGGACTATAGAATGGAAAGGAAAAGTATGATTAATCGTTTACTGTATGCCAAGCACTCACTTAAGTTAGTGTTGGGTGTACAAATACAAGCAAGTAAAAGAGTTCCAAAGGTAGGTCTGATTTCAGACAAGGCACAGTAAATGCTTACCAATTGAAAGCCCACTGTCCCAGGGCAGGAGTGCTAGGAGTACTGGGTAAGAGGTAGAGGTGAAGTAGACAATGTGAAATAGGGTGAAATCATGTTCACACAGTCAACAAGCATTTGTTAAGTACTTACTGTATGCAGTGGGATAGAGTGCCAGGGCTGAAGTCAAGAAGACTCATCTTCCAGAGTTCATGTCTTGCCTCACACACCTGGCAGATGTCTGGATCCTGGGCAAGTCACTGTTTGCTTCATCTGTAAAATGAGCTAGAGAAGGAAATAGCAAATCATTCCAGTAACTCTACCAAGGAGACTTCCAGTGGTGTCACAAAGAGTCAGGTGTACTTGAAATGATGGAACAACAGTATGTATCCCCAGTGCCTAAATAAACCATATTTTTCAAGGAGTTTGCATTTTATTGGGGAAATAATAGTGAAGTATATAGAGAATAAAGAAATTTAATGTAAAATAGTTCAATTCAAGGTAGTTTGGGAGAGATGACACTAATGTTGAAGAAGAAGAGGAGCTTTATGGTAGTCCTTGAACTGAACCTTTTAAACAGAGAATACCATAAGGAGGACATGAGCAGTTAATATATTCCAGTCAGGGGAGATCTCTAGTGCAAAGGCAAGGAGATTGAAGACAGAATGTTAGATAGAGGGACATAGAGAAGGCCACAAAGTTGAACCTAAGAGTGCAGGGAGAGGGGTGATACACGGTGATGATACCAAAGTAAATCGGGACTAGGTTATGGAGGACTTTAAAAGCTAAACAAAGGAGGTTATGTTTAACTCTAGAAGCAATAGTAGTCATTAGCAGTCAAATGGTAGAGTCACATGGTCAGATCTGTGCTTAAGGAAAATCACTTTGTCAGGAATGTAGAATGTAAGCAGGCAGGGAAGCCAATTAGAGATTGTTGCAACTCTAGGTGAGATTTGATAAAGACCTGAACTAAGGCAGCAGCTTCTATATGCTTAATAGAGAGATGGAAGTCTCTTATGAAAAAGGAAATGATAAGATTTGGTAACTGGTTGGATATGGCAGCTAAGGGAGAGTTGAGGATAACATCTAGGTTACCAGTCTGGAAGAAAGCAAGAATAGTGGATTTTTAATAAAATAGAGAAGTTTGAAGGAGGAGTGAGTTTGGAGGGGAGGATAACTGAATTCTTTTTTGGAAATACTGTGTTTGAGATGTCTTCGGGAACATCCAATAGGTAATTGCCAATGCGAGATTGAAGCTCAAGGTAGAGCTTGAGTCATCTTCACAGAGATGGTGAACTAATGGGACCTGATGAATCCTTATGAAAGAGGCTATAGAAACAAATGGAAGAGAGATGAGGACAGAGCTTTGGGGAAACCTACAATTAGATATGCTGTGGATAATGAGCCAACAGAAGAGAAGAGACAGAAAGTAGTGCCACAAAAACCCAAAGAGAAAAGGGTGTACAAGAGAAGAGGATGAGATTGACAAGGATGAGGACCAAGAATACAGTGACAGATTAGGCAACTAAGACATTTTTGGTAATTTTTGAGAAAGGAGTTTCAGTTTTGAATGATTGAGTGCTTGAGCCAGATTGCAAAGGAGTGAAGAGTGAGATTAAAGAAAGCAAGAGTGAGTGAGTGTAGACAACTTTTTCTAAGGTTTTAGTTGAAAAAGAGAGGATAGATAATGGAATATAGCTTGAGGCAGGGTAGTAGTGGAGAAGTTTTTTCTTTTTAAAGATAGAAGAGACTTGGGCATATTTGAAAGCAGCAGAAAAGGAACCAGTTGACAGGGAGAGTGTGATAATTAAAGAGTGAAAGAGAAATAATTGAGATTCCAACCTTCTGGAGAAGATGGAATAGGATGCACTCGGAAATATACGTAGAGAGGGGTTGGCAACCTCAGAGACTGGACGAATGAGTCAGGGAGTGCGGTGAAGGGATTTTCATATGAAAAGAAAGAGTAGGAGTGTATGGCAGATGAAGAAAAAGCTCTTAGAGGAGTATTGTTGCTGGGCCAGGGTTAGGGTTAGCACTCTTGTTTGCTTCTCCATGGTTTCTGAGAGGTGGAAGTGGATTCGGGAGTTAGAGATGGTGAATATGTAACCTGTTAGCTGGGAAAAAATGGGCTAACCTACTCTTCCTCTTCAGTGTAACTGTGGGGGACAGATTATAAAACTTAATGTGCTTTTTGAAAATTCAATTTTTTTTGGCTATCAAGCATTCACTTTTATCTTCCTCTCTCTTCTTCTTCTATCACACCACATGAAAAAGAAAACCTTGCCAAAAAAAAACCCCAGCCATAATCCAACAAAGCAATTTTCCATGTTATGTCCCAAAATGCATGTCTCGTTCAGCATCTTTGAGTCTATCGCTTCTTTGTCAGGTTTTAGATAACACGCATCATTGGTCCTCTGGAATCATAATTGATCATTGTATTGGATCAGACTTCGTAATCAAAGTCATTTGTTTTTATAGTCTTATAGTGTACATTTTTCTCCTCATTCTGTTCACTTCACGCTGCAACAGTTCATACAAGTCTTTGAATGTTTCTCTGAAACCATTTTTTTCCATCATTTCTTTCAGAACATTAGTGTTCCATTATATTCATATATGTTTTTAGAACTCAACTATAAACAAGGTTGGTGCAATTCTCTTAAGCAAGGAGAAACAAGTTCATGTAACAGATCTGTTATATGAAAGCATTTTGAAAAGCCTTGTGCAAATGTAGGAGCTTGCCCCCAGTATATTAGAGTTAAAACTGATCTTAGATGTCATCTAGTATGACTCTTCCTTTTTGCATCTGGGGAAACTGAGGTCCAGAATGGTGAACTGTTTTTCCCGAGTTCATGTAGCTGGTAAACAGAAGAGTCAGTATTTGAATCCAGATGTTCTAACTCCCTACCTGGTGCTTTTTTTTCAGGAGAGGAAGGAGAGCATTTATTATGCACAATCTTGTAAAAGATAAGGACTTAGTGAATTGTTGAGTGTGGTGAATCAAAGTACTCATTTCCAAAGACTTACTGAACACATTGTGATATCTAAAGTCCTTGGTTTCTCCTACCTACCTGTTAAACAGAAATGCACTTAAAGTAGCCCAGACTGGTGACTCCTAAGCTGACAGGAGAGTGTGTAGCTTCAGGAACAGAGCAATGCCCAAATCAAAGGAGCTTGTTTCTTCAAGGTCATTTGGGAGTGATTCTTACAGAGAAATTGACAAAAAGCAACAAGGGAAGCAGGATAAATTAATGGAAAGATTATTGGGCTGGGACTCAGAATGCAGTGCACACTATCCTCACTGAAGTCCACAAGCATCAGACTGCCAGAGGGATCCACAACACAGAGAAAGGTCGAGAGCTCCTGATCTATAGCTTCCTTCTTCCATTTGGATGCTGTATGGGATATCTTTTATGACCATGGGCTGATAATGAACTTTCATGATCTTCACTGCATTTTATCCTCAAACCAATCTTACAAGTGCTGTGTGCTCAGCATCAAAACTTCAGAGCCTAGGGTCATAGTCACAGAAATTCTTATTGGAACTTCAATCCATACTCAAAAGCAGTCCCTGAACAGTCAAAGAGAGGTCATCTAGTTCCTACTTGAAGAATTCTGATGAGAGAAAACCCACTACCTCCCAAGGGAGGCCATCCTATGTCAATATCATGTCAGTTCTGCACCAATGAGAACCACACATCAATGTGATGCAAAAATCATAGCAATTACATGACAGTGTAATGCAAACAACACATTGTTATACACTGTCATATAAACAATAACCATTCACACATGAAATAGCATGTCAGTCATACACATGCCAACTTGATGGACACACATACTAACTATATGTCAGTACCACAGAAACAACATGGCAGTTACATGCCAACGTCATGGAACAGCAACCAATTGCCAATGTAATAGAAACATCTGATTACATAGTAACATCATGGAACTACAAACCATTCACACTCCAAGTCAGGGAAACATGTCAATTAAACATGCTAATGCCATAGAACAGTATACTAATTACACAGAAATAACAAGACATGTTGATCATATACACTAAATGACATGGAGCATCATACCACATGAAAACAGCTTGCCATACAGGTTGACATCACAGAAACACATGTTAGTGCCCCAGAACCATCATGACTGTGTACACACACCAACATTGAGAACATAATACCACCTTCATAAAACATCACCAACCATGCCAATTACATGTCAATTACACACAAGCATCAAAATTACACACAAACATCAATTACACACCAACATCAACAGCTTAAACAAGCCAGTTATATGCCAGTATTAAACATATTAATTGCATGTGATCATCACATTAATTACACACCAATACCACAAAATATAACTCGAGTTACATGCAATGTTGCAAAAACTTCATGGCAACTACATGTAAACATCACTACAATTATACATCAATATCACAATTCCACAGCTCTGTCGTAACTATGTCACTTATTTGTCACAATGTGTCATGGCTACATTGTAGCTATGCCTGAAGGATAATGTGAGGGGAGAAATTCCAAATTATTTTTCATTTCAATGATAACAAAGAATTTCTAAGTCTTCCTGATGAAAACACCAGAACCATGAAGAAACTCTGAAACACAGGAGTTGAAAGTAACTTAAACATGTACGAACAACTATAAGGGGCTAAGGAAGATAAACTGTCTACAGTCTTATATGGGCAGATTATACATGTGTCTTCTTTACCCTAGGATCCAGTCTAGGTTTCTGGTGCTTCCTGATCACCCAACCAACAGATCCATAGCAAAGATCTAGGGAGTTCAAGACTTAATAAAGTAAATAAAATAAAATAAGAATCAATAGTGGGACATGGTGACTAAAAGAGCTAATTTAATATCCCTTAATTGTTACAGAAGAGCATGATCATCCAAGCCTGAAGGCCAACCTTCCTTTCTCAGCTGTAGCCAATTGTGACTTTCTCTAACAGACCTCTACTTTTCTCTTTGTTTTTTCACTATTTAGAATCCCATTTGCCTAAAGATGAGGAAGGAAGGCCCATACCAGACAGTCAGATTTGTTCCTTGCTAAGAGGTTGGGCAAGTGACTTGATGGGAATATAGCCCAGAAAAGCAAACTGAAACAAGATTTGTTGATTATCTGTGGATTTGAATGATCCATGTTACCAATCTTTCTTGGTGATTAGCTTGCATAATTAGGAGCTGACATGGTAGTTTAACAAACATCCAAACTAAAATGATAGCAGCTGTGACCAAGAAAAAAATTAAAAGCTACTCGAACTGTCTAATAAGAGATGAAAATCAAGGCAACCTAAAACTCATCAATCAGCAAAAATCAAAAGAAAAGATAAAATTCAACACTGGGGACAGTGTGGTACAGTTCAAGGGTTCAAACCCTAGTCTTCTGTCTTTGGCTAAGTTCCAACCTCTCTGGGCTGAAGTTTCCTCATTAACAAAATGAGGAGGTCAGACCAGATGGTCTCTGATGTTCCTTTGGGTTCCGGAGCTCTAACTAAAACAGGCTCTTGATTTCCTTGTTAATAGAACCAACGACTTCTGCACTTTTTTGAGAGTAAGAATCAGAATCACAAAGTGGTTAATTTCTTTTAGCCAAGCAAAAAAATACAGTGAAAAGAATGTGCATGTGTGTGAGAGAGAGAGACTTTATCTGTATGAAAGTATTCATTGATGCTTAAAGTTAACAACAACAACAAAAAAAAAGGCACCCCGGACTGAGAAGGAACATTCAGTCAATCGATGGGTCCTGGGGAAAGCTGCAGACCCTTTGTGCTCTGATTGATGGATGTCCTTCCAGATCTAGAGAAGTTAGTAAGGAGCTGGCAAACATTTTTGAAGTAGTGATACTGGGTGAGAATAAGAAGAGAGGATGGAAGGAAGGGGGAATTAGGACTTTTAGTGGTGGGATAAATAAATTATGTACCTTTTATAATGTTTCTTTTACAAAGTGATTTCTTTTTAGTAGCCCTGTGTGCTAGGTCTGTTGTCTCTATTTTACAGATCAGAGGGACATCCTTTATAACTAGAAGGGACCTTAAGGGCATTAAATCCAAACTCCTCATTTTCATTTTACCGTTGAGACCCAGAGAGATTAAATGCTTTGCTTCGGATTGCACAGCTAGTTCAGGGTCTGATGCATGGCCTGAAGTCAGGTCTTCCTGAGTCCAAGTCAGTGCCCCATTCTGTACCCCATGCTGCCTCTCAAATGGAAATTGAGGCCCAGGAATATTCTGTGACTTTTCCAGGGTTACACAGCTAATAAGCCAGTACTAAGGCTTGTACCCAAGGCTTGTACCTAAGGCTCTCACCATTTCATTCTCTCCTGCTATTAAGGCAGGAGAATCCCAGGAAAGATGAGATACCTAAGATAGGGGAAAGAAGGTATCTGATTCTTTCTCTTCACTCTCTACAATGTCGTCTTGCCCCCAAGAAATTGTTCTCAGGATGAGTGTTCTCTCCTGGTCTCCCACAGAGAAGTTCGGAATAGCCACAGAACCTGAACGACCAGAAGGAGGCCCTCCCTTGACTGCATGTTCTGTGTCTTCCTCAGAGAGAACTAAAGAGATCAGAATTGTCTGATACAGGAGGAATTAAGGGATGGAGGGTGGCCTGGAATAAAAGGAGGCATTTTCTTATGAGGGCTATTATTATATGCCTAGAAAATATGTGTTGCATTTAGACTCATCTCATTCCTCCAGGTCCCGGAGCTGGGTGGGGCAGGGACTAGAGGGTGTGTTTTGAAAGAATTGGGTCATGAATGAAGTGCTTAGAGATTTCACTTCTGCTTTGGTGTAGCACAGAATCATAAAAAGTTGGATCTGCAAGGGACCTGAGAGATCATCTAGCCCAGTCCCTTCAATTTGCAGATGGAGAAGTTTAGAGGTCCAGAAAGGGGAGATGAATTGCCCAAAATCACACAGCTCATATTTTTCTGATACATTTGTTATTTTTATCATGTTACTCCATTGCTCTGAAACCTGTAGTAGCTCCCAGATCAATCTTTTGATCCAAATTCTTAAGTTAGGCTTTTCCCTCATCTACCTTACTACCTTCCTTCTCATTCCACTCAGTTCAGAGTCTGCCCCCATCTGACTCATTGCCCTCATTCATTTTGCTCACTCTCATCATGCCGCTTTTCCTCTGCAGAAGATCTTTTCTCATCCTCCCTGCCAAATCATACCCTTCCCTCTCCTTCTCTAAAGTCTATTTTTTTAAAAAGTATCTCTTCTGGGAAACCCTCCTTGATTTGTTTATCCTCTGCCTGGAAGTATGGTTGAATGAAAAAGAGGAGTAGATTTGGAGCCAGGAGACAGCTGTTTGAATCTTGGTTCTATAACTTGTTCTGTGGGCTTGGGTAACATCTTCCTCTCTAATCATTCAGTCAAACAATAAACATTTATTAAGCACCTAGTATTTACCAGGCATTCTGCTAAGCACTGGGGATGCAAAAAAGAGGCAGAAGATAACCTGCCCTCAGGGTGTTTATAATCTAATGAATAAGAGACAACATGTAAGCAATTACATAAAAAGTAAGGATAAATAGGAATAATAAAAAATTAACAGAGGGAAGATGCTGAAATTAAGAGGTGTTAGGGAAGGCTTCCAGTAAAAGATGGAATTTTAATTAGAACTTAAAAGGGAGTTCAGTAGGCACAACTGAAGAGGGAGAATATTCAGGCATGGGACAGCCAGAGATAATACTTGGAGTTGAGAGATGGAGTATCTTGTTCCTAGAACAGCCAAGAGGTCAGTGTCACTGGATCAAAGAGTAGGTGGTAGGGAGTGAGATGTTCCTATTGGAAAGGTAGGAGAGGGCTAGATTATGAACACCAAATGGAGCATTTTATATTTGCTCCTGGAGGCAATAGGGAGCCACTGGAGTTTATTGAGTAGGGAGGTGGCCTGGTCCAACCTCTACCAGGGTAATTAGGTCCTTGGGAGATAGGGGATCGCTGATCAATCAGTCAACACTTACTTAGTACCTACTAGGTATCAGGCACTGTGTTATACACTGGGGATACAAAAAGAGGCAAAAAGCAGTCCCTGCCTTGAGGGCAGCTCCAGGAGCTTAGTTTAAGAGCTGGACATTCAAAGTTTAAAATGTCTGGAAGGTCAGTAGAAAGAATTTGAGAATTCAGCATAGAGATGGTGAGTCCACGGGAGCTGACCTGTAAAATAGGGACACTGATACTACTTTTTTTTTTCAAATTTATTTATTTGTTTTCAATTTTCAACAATCACTTCCATAAGTTTTAAATTTCTCCCCCTCCCACCTCAAGACGGCATGCAGTCTTATATGGGCTCTACACATACATTCTTATTAAACACATTTTCATGTTAGTCATGTTGCATAGAAGAATTAAAATGAATGGGAGAAACCATGAGTAAAACTAAATAAAACCAAACATAACAAAAGAGAAAACAGTCTGCTTCATTCTGCATTCTAATGCCATAGTTCTTTCTCCGGATGTGGATGACATTTTACATCATGAATCCTTTGGGAATGTTTTAGGTCTTTGCATTTCTGTGAAGGATTAAGTCTATCAAAATCAGTCATTGCACACTATGGTTGTTACTGTGTACAGTGCTCTCCTGGTTCTGCTCACTTCACTCAGCATCAGTTCGTATAAGTCTTTCCAGGTTTTTCTGAAGTTCACCTGTTCGTCATTTGTTATAGTACAATAGCTAATACTGTTGAGGTTTCATGATGTGTTACGGTAGAAGTGTCTCAAGGCATTCAGAGTCAAACCACTTTGAAAGAGGAACCAGCAGCTTCAGAGAAAGCAAAATGGATTTTTATAGGGTAAAGATGCAATTACATAACAGACATTTAGATAGACTATAGGAATATGATTAATATTAAAAAGACAGGAGGAGTTTGTTAAGGGATTAGGTAATGGAGGAAGGGTTCCGTCTATGGCTTAGTGGTTAAACATTCTCGTCATGCTGCCCTCTGATTGGCTAGCTATTGTGGTCCTGTCTGGGATACCTAGGTATTGTGGTCCTCTCTTGGTCTAGATGGATCTTGTGATTGTGATTGACTATAAGAACACACATGCTTTTTGGGAATGGGTCTCGGGGGGTCATGGCTGGGTTCCCATAAATGCTGTTTCTGTGAGAATTATGAGTTTCAGGGACACACCGTTGTTCCAGTGAACAGCGAGGCATACATGAAGTTAGGACATTGGCAGGGGGCTAGGTAGGGATAGTGGGACTGTAATAAAGTTAGACTGTTGGGCTGGGGGCAGCTCTATTAGGATTCCATCAATATGACTTACCTTAAAGGTTTGTTGTTTAGAATTTAGAACCATAAATTACTACAGAAATATATGTTGTAATTACTGTCATCCACTCCAACAAGCCCCCTGTACTGATATTGAAAGCTCTGATTACTTTATATGAGTCCCTGTATCATGATATCTTGTTCCTGTCTATGCCCTCTTTTCCTTCTTTATACTATAAGCTCCTTCAGTACCAGCTCATGACTTTCTATTTCTTCTCTGTTGCCCTACAGATCCTCACCAGGGGTTCTTGGGAGATTTTTTTTTTTTTTCCAGTAAACAGACACATTTGTCTGAGTGATTGATTACATATACCGATAGGTGAAGAATTTATATCTACCTTCAGTATATGGTTCTGTTCTCTTAATAGCCTTTGATGTATATTCCTGGTATCCTGAGATCTGCCTGCTGTATTTTTAATGCTTCTTCTTTTTTAAAATTAAACTTGGATTTAAACTAATAAGTGTCTGAAATTCCTATCTACCACATTATTTATCTTTTTTTTATGCATTTGTTAGAGTGAAAGTAACTGGATAGGTAGTCTCTGGTTCTGTCCCACTGTACCTTGGAAGGAGACGTTGCATTCTGGATTTGGCCTCATTAGCACTTGAATCCCCTTCTGTAGGTGTTTATACATGCTTGGCTTGACTGGGCTGGCTTGGGCAGGCAGGATTAATAACTCTATGTTGGGCTTGTGTTTGAGCAGATATACTATGGGTTCCCTTGCTCTGTCATCGCGTACTTTACTCCTGCTTTTTTACCCTCCAACCGGAGCAGGGTCGACCCCAGGATCTGAGATCTGACCTTAGAACCTCCTGACTCCCCCGGTGTCTCTATGGGCCAAGGGCTAATTGGCAAATACTCTTTTCTTCAGATCCTCACCTCCATAGCTTCCTTTGCAGGCCCATCTCTTTTCCCAGAGGGCCAAGGGGAGCACCATTACCATTCTGCATGGAGGCTAAATATTCAAATATATGCAGGCTGGCAGATACAGTGTAGAATTTACATGAATTTTTATTTTTAATACCTAGTTAAACTCGGATACTTTAAGTACAGAGGCAGTTACAGTGAATCTCTGTGGTCCAATTTAGTTCAGGGACTTCAAAGGGGGACCTGGTTTTTAAAGGTCATGTATGCACCAATCTTTTTTTCATTTTCTCAGAAATCAGCAGGAACTCCATAGCCCTAACCATCACATTGTCACTAGAGCCCCACAGTCACATCTGAGCAAGTCAGTTTCCGAAATCACCCTAGCAGTCATAATTCCCTTGTGTTTTTTATGTTACCTTCACAGACATTTACTCATTTTTATAACATTCATGTGAAGTAGGCTAGAGTTTTATCCCCAATACCCACTGAATTTGGAGTCAGAAGACCTGGGTTTGAATTCCAACTCTACTCCTTACTCTATATATGACCTATATATGACCTTGCTAAGTAATTTAATCTTTTTGATTGATCTGTTTCACAGTCTGTGAAATGAGTGGTTTGGACTATTTACCTTCTAAGTTCACTTTTCACTATAAACTCATACAGATCTGCACCCAAGCTCTTCAGTCAGCCCAGACAAGGAAAGAGACTGCTGGCCAGAATGAATTCTCAGATGAGTCATAGGTCATTTA
>CM053769.1:299836989-299849518 GCA_028658325.1 Potorous gilbertii | reverse complement strand
GGGGGGGGGGGGAGAATGGGAATGGGGAGGAGGGCTCAAAGTGGGGAACAATATTCTTTCTTGCAAACAAGTAAAAGAAGATGGTATGAGTCCCGATGGCACTAACTTTCTATCACGATGGAGGAGATGGCCTCCCCAAGATCTGATGGTGTGGAGGTATAAAGGGGTTACAATAACCAAGGCTTTCTGGGGCAGATGTAAGGGCTACGATTGCTGCAGAGGTTAGCATGGTTCACAAAATTCACAAGTGCCCTTCCCCCTCTACTTCCACACTACATCCCACTGGTGCTGGATGATGCCCTCCCTAGAAGATCATCTTTCAGATTGCCTAAAAACACCCAGATTTGTCAGGGTTTCACATCTGTCAATACTACTGATTACAATTTAGAAACTGTAGTAGACATTGATAGGTTTAGAGAGGAGGGGGAGGAGGGGAGGAAATAGGACACAGAATTAAGATTATTCAAATTGATAGAACCGATACAACTCCTTCCTTTCCTGCAGCACTGTTCTCCCCACTCCATGATCTCTCCTTCATTCTACCTTGCATTACATTTTATATACTTCATGTTCTTGCCTTACAGTTAATTTGTAATTCTTGCTAGTTCATAAACTCCATCAGGGAATGTGTTTTAATTATCTTTACCTTTCCTACCACCAGTTGTATATAGTAGATATTTAATAAATGATTGCTGAACATATGAAATTAAATATTGGAGCTGGAAAGAACCTTAGAACATAAAACATGGTGTTTAGGGACCTTAGAGATTGTATCTAGGTCTTAGTTTTAGTTGTGTGACTCCAGGAAAATCACTTAACCTTTCAGTGCCCCATTGCAACTTCATAAGACAGAGTTAAGGGGTAGGTACTGATAATCCCCTTTGATACAAGTTTCTTCCTAGACAATTCCCTACTCCAATGAAATCATAGGTCCACTGTTTTTTTTTTTTCTTTGTTGTTTTTTTTAATGGTATGGGGATGGGAGGGTCAGGGAAGCATTAGAGATCATCCATTCTAGGAGTTATTAACCTGAAGTTGATGGATAGATTTTAAAGGATAAAGCAACTTGGAAGGGGGGTTGGGGGGAAAGTATGTAAATATTTTCACTGACCTGTAACTAAAAGTTAAAATTTCCTTAAAAACATTCTGAAAATATTTTACCAGACTGCCAAAGGGGTTCAGGACACAAAAGAACTTCTTTTCCAGTTTCACCTCTTCATTCTACAGAGGAAGAAACAGGCTGAGAGAAATTATACATCCCTAGGTTCCTTGAAGGCTCAGTTCCTGTGCCTGTGGGATGACTTCATTAGAAATCTCTCCCTCCTCAAATTATCTTACACTGATTTCTCTGGTCTACAGCCTGCAGCTCTCATGAGAAAACAAGCTTCTTGAAGGCAAGGAATGTTTTTCTCTTTTTTCTCCTTGCCTGGGGGCCTTTGTGAATCGAATCTCACTTCAAATTTCAGAAAAATGATCTGTGGTCTGTAGCAGGGCCCGGAATTAACCCAGGTTGTCTGACTCTAATTTGGTGGCCTTTCTACTGCCTTTATTTCACAAGTAAAGAAACTGTGGACCAGGAGGGAGAAGCAGCTAGCCCAAAGTCCTGTCCCGCAAAGCCAGGACCAGACTGCAGGTCTATGTATTCTCTGGCCAGTCTTTTACTTTTACTTTTTAAACTCCCAGCTTTGTCATAGCCAAGACTTAAAAGTGGCCACCAGAGTGGGATGAAGTTAGTAGTCAATCAGAAGATGCCTGCTCTGGGCCAAGCCCTGTGCTAGGCATTGGAGATAGAAGTGCGCTAAGTGAAACAGGTCCTAAGAGCTATTAGCTATTAGGTAAAGTGCTTAGCACAGTGCTTGACACATTGTAAGAATTATATAAATGTTAACTATTAGTATTTATGGGGGGAAAATGTGCATGTTAAAATATATTGCGTAAATATAAAGCCAATAAAATACAAACATATAGAAAGGAATTAAATGCCAAATAATTTTGGAGGGAGGGCATTAGCAGATAGGAAGGAATGGATCTGGAAAGTTTCCGTGCAGAATTTGGTGTGTGAGCTGTATATTAAAAAAAAGAAAGGAACCTGTGAGGTGGAGGGGAGGAGAGAGTGCATTCTGGACATGGGGTACAGCCAGTGCAATGGCAGGGAGAGGGAAGGTGGAGTACCTGTAGTATGTGGAGAACAGAGAGAGGGCAGTTTTGACTGGATTGCAGAGGTGAGGGTCAGGGAGGAGGCATAATGTCCAGTGAGACTGGAAAGATATGAGGGGCCAGGTTGTGAACGTTTTTCAAAACCGAACAGAGGAATTAATATTTTTCCACTAGAGATGGTTGAAAAATCTTAATTAACTTCCATATGTGGGACTATGCTGAAAAACAGAACTCATTCAGAAAATATTTTTTGAGAACCTACTATGTGCATAAAATTGCTGTTATTGAGGAATGAAATGGAGAATTGAATATCCTTTTAAGTGAATCTCAACACACCCACAGAAACACATACACACCCTTCAAGGATGACCAATTATGAAAGAATTAGAAAGCAGTAAAACACCACTTAGGCCCAAAGCTAGACTAAACATGACCAGACCTTGCTGTGCTGACTCAAAATAATTTTTCTAATCTTTCCAGGCATCAGGGTCATCATTGGGAACATCAGCTATCACTGTCTGAGACTGAAAAGGCATGAGTATAGGTGGATAGATGACCAAGCATGAACTGAACTCCAGACATTCCCTAGAAATTATTTTTATGACTCAGAAGGGAACTTTCTCCTTCAGTTTTCCTGTTTCAAATACAAGTTGGGCTGAGAATGTGCAGCTGAAAAAGTGCTCGTTAATAGATCCCTTTCTTGTGGAATATCAGATAAACTAGAGTTTGCCATGCATTTCTGGCCCAGCAGTCAACCATCTCTAATTCAAGGAACAGGTCAGCTTAGTCTAGAGTTCAGGACATCTCTAGTTTTTGGCTTTTTGCAGAGAAAGAGGGAGGAGAGAGCCTTGAGCTGTTGCCAAGGCATTGAATGGGTGGTACCTGGGCTTAAGTATCCTAATGCAAAGAGACAGCAGCCTCTGCAGAATTCTGAGTGCCCTGAAGTTTGTTTGCCTTCTTTTCATCTTTGCTCTTGGTGCCACCAGTCACACCACATTTTTCTTTCAACTGCAGGTGCTGACCTAGGCCTACCAATATTATCTGATCTAAAACTCTCCTATTCATACTTATCTATCCTTTGCATCAGGACAGCTAGTTAATCAGTCTGTTCTAATGAGTGACAGAGAAGGTTCACGTGCCACCTATCTCTCCCAGGCACTACCTTCCTCTTCATCTGTGCTTTAACTCTTAAGGGAGACAAGCAGCCTGGTGTTGTGCAAAGAGCCCTAGACCAGAAATCAGAAGTCCTAGGTTCTTATTCATGTTCAGTCCCCTTCCTAGGCTGTATGATTCCTTATACTAGTCACATGACTTATCTTAGGCCTGTTTCTTCACGTGTGAAAGGAGTATAGAAACCACTTGCACTGCCTACCTCCCAGAGTTCAAATGAGATAATGAATGCAAACACCTTTGTTAACAGTAAAGTGCTATACAGACACAAGAGATTTACAAAAGTAAGGGATCATAGAGCTAGAGAGGACCTCAGAATCCATGTAGTCCAGACTCCTCTTTTTATAGGTGAAGAAATGGAGGCCCAGAGAAGCTTAAATACTTACAAAGTAGTGAATGGTAGAATCTAGATCAGAACTTAGGTCCTCTCCGAAATTCCAAGAAAAGTACTAAAGGAATGAATTATTTCATGAACTCTGCTGCAGCCACCAGGAGATGTTTGGGAATAGAAAGGGGCCTTCCTCTATTTCCAAACCTAAGTTCATGGGCAGATGCTTTTTTTTTTAACTCTGTCCCTTGGCTTCAGGAGACTACAGTAAATTCTATATATATATATATATGTATGTATGTATCTGTCTGAAGTCAGGAAGACCTGAGTTCAAATTTGACTTCAGACACTTACTGGATGTGCAACCCTGGGCAAGTCACTTAACCAGTCTGCCTGAGTTTCTTCAACTGTAAAATGGAAATAATAGTAGCACCTACTTCACAGTGTTGTTGTAAGAATCAATTGAGATTTTTATAAAATGCTTAGCACAATGCCTGGCACATAGATGTTACATAAATAAATGCTTATTCCCTTCCCTTATAGGTTTCTGGCCAAACAGAAATTAAACTAAACTGGTTTCTAGGAGGAGGCCTAGGGCTCTTATAGGACTGTTGACTAGTCATTTCAGTCATGTTGGACTCTTTATGACCCCTTTTTGGACTTTTCTTGGTGGAGATAGATACTGGAGTAGTTTACTATTTCCTCCTCCATTTTACAGATGAGAAAACTAAGGCAAACAGGGTCACGCAGCTCATGAGTATCTGAGGCTGCATTTGAACTCTGATCTTCCTGCCTCCAGGCCTAGCCCTTTATCCACTGCACCACCTAGCTCCTCCTTCTAGGACTACCCTAGCCTATGTATCACAAACATTTCACTGAACATGAAAGAGTGACCCATATCTCAGTTTCTAAGCATTAACATCACAGACTTCCTAGCTATTTTCTTGTACTTGTAGGTCTCCAGGTGAATCAGCAAAAGATGAACAGATATAGATAGATACATGACAGTTCTTTATGTTTTGCGTAAGCCAGGTGTGCACACAGCAACCTCAATTAAAAGGAACAGACATGGCAAGGAGCAGGGAATTGTGTAACAATGCCAAATCCTTCTTCATCGATGTGTCATGATAGTTGGTCTGTACCGGCACTGTTTCTAGTACAGTGATTTCCAAGTCTTTTGAGGGATAGTAGAGAGAGAATAATCCTTCAATTATCCCTTAGATTTACATAGCTTCTTACAATTTACAGAGGACAGACACAGATTCTTTTTTGTTTTTATCATACCAATCTAGTAAGGTAGGTAAAGGATAAGTAACTTCCCTCTGAGTCTATTTCCCTTTCTGTAAAGTGAAGAGGTCAGACCAGATCCTTCCTAAGGTTTCTTCTACCTCTATCATGCTGTGTTCTAAAGTCACTTTTTGCTCTAATAATCTGTATTTCTCTAAGGGCTCTTTATAAAAAAAAAAAATCTTGTAATCCCTTCGGGCTTTCCTCCTCCCTTTCATGCCTTGCCCTTGCCAATAGATTCTCTCAAAGCTGATCTCCACTTTGGAGGAAGAAAAAGTGAAAGACTTAATTTGACTAATTTTAGCTTCTCTGAAAATTTCCCCCTCTTTAGTCAGCATACTTGACAATGGCCTTTCTTTATGAGCTGACTTGCTGACCTAGCAGTGTGTGATCATTCAAGGCTGATAGAACCTTGAAGCAGTGGCTGATGCCCCTGCCACTTATTCCCAAGTCTTGATTGTCTGCCATGTTCAGTAGGTTTACGTATGCCTGAGGTGGAAAATCTCAAGTCATTCTGTTTGTTATCCTGCTCACTGATCACCAGAGACTTGGTGAAGGAGACAAGCCATTTAAAACTGATTAATACAGAAAGCTGCCTTCTTAGAAGCATTCCTGTCAACCTACAAGACTGGAACCCACTTCTCTAGCTTCCAAACTCCATGTTCTTCCCATTGCAATACGCCATAACTTTTGCATAATGAACTCTCAGTGAGAAAATCCCCTTTGCCAATGTAGACCAGTATCTGCTCTGCAATATATAGTCTTCAAAAAATTAATATTTCATTTTTTCAATTATATGTAAAAGTAATTATCAGCATTCGTTTTTTGGAAAGATTTTGAGTTCCAGATTTTTCTCCCCCCTCCAAGACAGCAAGTAATCTGATATAGATAGGTTATAGATTATCATATGCAACATATAATCTTTTATTCTCTATATTCTTTTGTTAATTTATTTTAAATATAAATACACAATGAAAAAAGAAACATATTGTAAACTTTAATACTAAAACTTAAATACAAAATAAGAAAAGAAAAAAACATTGCCACATGCACAGCAGAATGTAAGAGAGGATTCAAAATATACAGCAACCAATTTCCATTTCAAGAAAGACTACATAATAAATACTGCACATTGTATTTCGGAACTGTGGTTCTCTGCCGTACACTTTTAAAAAAAAAATTATTTATTTGTTTTTAGTTTTCACCATTCACTTGCATAAGATTTTGAGTTCTAAATTTTCTGGCCATCTCTTGCCTCCTCCCACCCCAAGATGGTGTGTAATTTGAAATAGGCTCTACATATACATTCATGAGCCTATTTCACATTGGTCATGTTGTAAATAAGAATTAGAACCAATGGGACAAACCATGAGAAAGAAAAGCAAACAACAGAAAAAGAGAGAGATTAAATAATATGCTTCCATAGCTTTTTCTCTGGATATGGACAGCATTTTCTATCATGAGTTCTTTGGCGTGCAACATATAGTCTTAAAGATTTTCTCAGGACACTGAGAAGTTAAATGACAGCCAGTGTGTATCTGAGGCAGGAGTCAAGCTCCTTGTCTTCCTTTACACCAAGACTAACTTTTCCATGAAGCCATGCTGCTTCTCCCACCTAGGCATGGCCCACATTAAAAAAACTGTTCCTGTCTCTGCCCTTGCAAACGGAAGGGGAAAAAAACACAGCCTCCAACTATAGTTGATGCAATAGATTAGTGCTTCTGGGACATGTTTATTTTTAATTCAAGTTTATTGGATTACAGTTCCACTAGGGTTTTATGTGCCGCTGGCAGCCATCCTATATTATCATTTCCGCACACGCCTCCCTCCCCCCACATCCACCTGAATGTTTCCTCTGGCCCCAGTTGTCCCGGGAACATTCTGCAGCATTTCAATGACTTCTGGAAGTGAGCTTTGGCGGAGCCGACCTTTGAACACAGGATGTGAGATGCTATCGCCCGCCGGGTTGAAAGGAAACTCTGGCACAAAGAAAAGAGCTGGCACAAATGTGCAGGGCTTCCCTTCACAGCAAGAAATGGAGCTTTGTGCTTGGGTAGCATAAAAGTCTACTAGTGCTTTTTGACGTGAGGGGGAGACTAAAGAGGACAGGGGCTCCAGAAGCCAGCTAGCCTCTAATCCCTTCTCAGCTTGCATCCAAAAGGGTTTTGTGCTCCTATGTTCCCTACTTGCCCACCTCAGAGAGCAGTCCTCTGACTTGTAGGTTAGGGCTGGTGAGGCACACACAATGTATCATGCTCAGTCAGTGGTGTCATGCTCAAACAGAAGCAAGGGCTACTAACCCATATGTAAGGATCGTTGCTGGCCGTATGTTGACTTAGAAAACCACATATGTTTATATATGTCTGTCTTTAAAAAAATACATCAACAGATTAGAATCAGATAGGTAGAAACTACATTTTCATCTGGTTCAAGCCATCCTCAGGAGTGCTGTGGGCTACTTACTTGTTTGGCACCTCTGCTCTGGATAGGTTTGGTAAATTCTTGCATCAGAACTGTGAGGGAATCATGATTGGAAATCAATTTTGTCAACTTGTAAAACAAAGGAGATTGTTTGCCTAATGGTTAGAGAGTTTGCCTGATAGCTAGATGGAATGGAAATTCCTGTTTCATGACCCATCTCCTTCCCTCTTTCCCACTGTATGACACCCAAATGATCTCACACAGATTTTTAAAAATTGAATTATTTTATTTATTTTCAGTGTTCGACAATCCCTTCCATATATATCTTAGATTTTTTCCACTCCTTCCCCTCATTGCCCCCTCCCTTCCCACTTCCTGCCTAAGATGGAGTACAGTCTTATATAGGTTCTACTCCTACATTCCTGTTAAATGCATGTTGCATAGAAGAATTAAAATGAATGAGAGAAACCATAAAACAAAGCAAAACAAGACATAATACAAAAGAAAATGGTCTGTTTCTATCTGTGATCCAATTCCATAGTTCTTTCTCTGGATGTGGAAGGCATTTTGCCTCGAGTGCACTGGAAATTTTTTAAGTCCATGTGTTTCAATGAAGTACTAAATCTACCAGAAAAATTCCTTACATGCTGTGGTTGTTGTTGTGTACAAAGTTCTCCTGGTTCTGCTCCTTTCACTCAGCATCAGTTCGTATAAGTCTTTCTAGGATTCTCTGAAGTCTTCCTGTTGATCGTTTCTCATAGCACAATAATTATTCCATTACATTCATATACCACAACTTGTTCAGCCATTCCCCAATTGATGGGTATCCCCTTGATTTCCAGTTTTTGGCCACCACAAAGAGAGTTGCTACAAATATTTTTGTACATGTGGGACCCTTTCCCATTTCTATGATCTCTTTGGGATAGACACAGATTAAAGGGAAATTTCACTGATGGTTTTTACGAAATCAGTTAATGGTATTTTTGCCGTATGCTATCAGTGATTTGATGCCAAAATTCTTATTGATAATCCTTTTTTAATTTGTATTTTTATTTATTTCATTAAATATTCCCCAGTAAGATGTGAAAAAAAATTTACCATTCATTTTTAAAAATTTAGAGTTCTAAATTCTATCCTTTGCCCTTGCCCTTCCCCTACCCACTGAGAAAGCAAGTAATTTGATATTGATTATGCATGTGAAGTCATATAAAACTATTTCCATACTAGCCATGTTGCAAAAGAAAATACACATACATACACATCAAAAAGACAAGAAAAGTTTTTAAAAGATATACTTCAGTCTGCATTGAGAGTTCATCAGTTCTCTTTTTGGAGGTGGATAGCGTTTTTCATCCTGGGTCCTTTGGAGTTGTCTTGAACCATGGTCTTGATCAGAGTAGCTAAGTCTTCCACACTTAATCATCCTTACAGTATTGCTGTTACTGGGTACAGTGTTCTTCTGGTTCTGCTCTCTTCACTTTGCATCAGGTCATGGAAGTCATCCCAGGTTTTTCTGAAAGCATCCTGCTCATCATTTCCTGTGGCGCCATGGTATTTCATCACAATCATATACCACAATTTGTTCAGCCATTCCCTACTTCTTTGCTACCACAAAAAAAAAAGAGTTGCTATGCATATTTTTGTACAAATAGATCCTTTTCTCTTTTCTTTGATCTCTTTGGGACACAGACCTAGTAGCGGTATTTCTGAGTCAAAGAGTATGCACAATTTTATAGTCCTTTGAGTGTAGTTCAAAAATGTTCTCCAAAACTGTTAGATCATTTCACAATTTCACCAGTAGTGTGTTAGTGTCTCAATTTTCCCACATCCCCTCCAACATTTGTCATATTCCCTTTCTTTCATGTTAGCCAATGTGATATATGTGAGGTGGTATCTTAAAGTTGTTTTAATTTACATTCTCTAATCACTTATTAATAATTGTAATCCTCATTGCACTCTTTGTCATGATTTGATGTGTTCCCCACACACATGCATGTGCATGCTTGTGCATGTGTGCGCTTGCACTCACACATACACACACACACACACACACACACACATACACAGACACTCTCTTCTTGGGTTGTAGTTGTATATGGGATCAATTATCCATCAAGTTAGGTAGACTATGAAGCCCTGGGGATTCATGCCCTGGGCATCAACTGATAAAAAATCATTTTGTACTTTAAATATTTAGATTAGACAGCCTACATCTGGAACTCTCAGGGCACCCTCCCAGGCAGGTTCCCTAGGAATATATTTATTAGAAATGACATACCTACAGATTTCCCTTTTATGTTTCACCTGGAAATGTCTGCAGGGGTTTATAAAGGCAGAAGAAAGTCTGGCTTACATAATTTTATGGATATGTCTGAGAAAGACAGGTTTTGAAGGTAATAGGATGCTTTTCTTTAAATTTTTATTTCTTGCAAATGGAATAAAGTGCAATAGTTTCAAGGAAGCAGAACACTGGAAACAAGGAACTCCTAACTCAGTCACTGTGTGCTACCCAACATTTTGGCTCTTTGGGTGGGGGCACTTTTTAGCACTTTGATTCCCCCAACTGTGAAATTGAGGGCGGGGTGCAATATTCTTTATCTTTACTTTCAGAGAGAGCTATTAAGGACTTTGTTAAAATTGTTGAATGTAAGATGCATTGGGATCCTGGCATGAAAGGCACACCAGAGAAGTCACAGCAGTGTGTTTGATGGAAGCTAAATCACACGATAGATAGAGCTCTGGGCCCCAAAACAAGAAGATCTAAATTGAGTATGACCCCAAACATCATAACTAGCATTTTGACCCTAGGCAAGCCACTTAACCTCTCTGCCTGCTTCAGTTTTCAGGAAAATAATGGCATCTTCCTCACAGAGCTGTTGAAAGGATCAGATGAGATGAGATTTATAAAGCACATGCACACATACACACAGAAGTTTATATACACACATATGTATTTTGTATAATATGCATTTATGAAATATATAATATATAATACATACACATATAGTATATAATTTATTTCTCACCTAATTGATGCTTAATAAATGCTTTTTCTCCCTTCTTTTCCGCTTAACGTGTAGAGGGATAGACTAGCATTACTCCAGTCTAGACCCCACCATTGATCATGGCTCCTTGGCAGTTTTTAAGTCCGAATGGTCACCTCTTTATCCTGCACGTTTACTTTTGTGTAAAATGGGAGCATTGGACTAGAATTAGCACTTCTTAAACTGGGGGTCATGAATTTTTTGGCAACAGTAAGAGGTTTCTGAACACAAGATGACCAAAAATTCATTCAAAATCAAACTCATAATGAATCTGAGGCACTTTCCTGTGCTGCGTTGCCAACTTCACTGCAGCCTTGGTTCTGAACACAAAGCATGCGCACTTTGCACTGCACGTGCTCTCAGACCATGCAACGCCAGCGAATTCTGCCCAAATGCAAGTGGAAAAAGTTTAAGAAGCCTGGACTGGATGAAATGAAGTCTCTTCTACCTTTAACATTATGTGATTCTACAGTTTAATAATTCCCTGTTTTGCCTCTTCCCACACTAACACTCTAAGCTTTGCATTCTGACATTTTGTGTTCTGAGGTCCCTTCCAATTCTCATATTCTATGTCTTTTGGCACCAAGACAATAATGGTAAGCTGTTGATGGATCTTGGCTCATTGCCTGCCCTCGGTACTTCACGCTGCCCATGCAGATGCAACCTCAGTGCTGTTCATTTGTTGGACATGATCCTAAAGCTAATTTAGAGCCACCAATTCCTTGCTATTTATTGACTCGATTTGCCTTGCTCATTTGCAAGGTTATAGGAACATGTCTGTTCACCGCTAATATTATGTTCATCTTGTTTCAGTGAACATGATCTGGGTGAGGATATCTATGACTGCGTCCCGTGTGAAGATGAAGGTGATGATATCTATGAGGATATTATTAAAGTGGAAGTGCAACAGCCTATGGTAATGTGTGTGTGTGTGTGTGTGTGTGTGTGTGTGTGTGTGTGTCTCTGTCTCACCACCTCCATCCCCCAATGTCCTAGCCTTGGATTTAGAAGCAGCAGCCCTCAAAATCTGCTGACGCATCTCTTCTGATTGTTTGGGCCTTTGTGAAAAGGCAGAAAGAAACTAGATTAGAGCCACTGGTATCATTTCTAAGATTTTTTAATGTGTTGCTATGGAATTCTCCTCTGAAGGATTTGCAAAGTTCTAAGTTCTCACTGCAAAAAAACTCATTACAAATAGTTGCTCAGTCCCCATTGCACACAGCGGGTATCATTTCATCCTTTTGTACACAGAGCGATGAGGCTGATATTGGCTCAATTAGCCAGCTGTGCATCTTTTATGTGGCAAGTATATTTACTTCCAAGCAACTTGACTAATAATCTGTCTGAAGCCAGCTTTCCACTGCATATTTTTTTTTTTATCAAGTGTAACTTCTCTAAGGCCACCAGCTTTCCCTGACCAAGGCTGATGCATGTAGTGGGGAGGTTGAAATATGCTAGAAGAGCTTATTAGGCCTCTGTGACCCAAAGACTTTGCTTCTTCCCTGAACCATCAACAAGTCCCTTCTGTGTGAGGTGGTGTTTTTGTGAAACCATGTGCTGCCACTGAACAAAATTGGATATTACCCAGACACCAAATTTAAGTGTTTTATTTTTTTTCCTTAGTGTAGCACTAACCAGCTGGTGGTGGTGAAAGAAAAGATAGCAGAGGGGAAAAAATAACCCCAAAAGTGCCTTTCAAAGAGATATTTCTCATTCTGAGGGAGTGTCTGTTGGTTTAACTGGTGCCGCATTAGAGGCAGATGTGAATGTGCCTTTCAGAGACCAGAGTTTACTTTTCACACCAAACAAACCTGCTCTTAAGAAGAATTTTCCATTTTGTGGATTTCCCTTTTCCCACATGTGCAGCACAGAAGCCAAGAGTAGAGCCTAGGAAGACAGACTATAAAGACTATAAAGACCAAGTGTGGTTAAGGTCAACAACTCTGCAGAACACTTAACAGACAGTGCATATTCACCTGCCTCCCTTGATCCACAGGCATGGCTATGGCCATGGGCATGGGAAGAATTCCCAGGGCTGAATTTCCTTGTCAAAGTTAGGAAGAACATTACTAGGGCAAGAAGAAGGGTATGCTTCCTTTTTTTTTTTTTTTTTTTTTTTTGT
>CM053769.1:299775765-299836889 GCA_028658325.1 Potorous gilbertii | reverse complement strand
AAGACATGTCTTAAGAGCACTGGTCCTGGAGCCAAGAAGACCTGAGTTCAAATCTGGCCTCAGATACTTACTAGCTGTGTGACCCTGGGCAAGTCACATAACCCCAGTTGCCTTAAAAAAAAAGACATGTCTTGTGACTAAAATATGAAGGTAGCAATAAAAATTGAAATGGTAGAAAATTAAGGAATTCTCTATTCAATGCATATCTCTACCTGCATAAAGGACCCAGTATACACGCTGCTGTCTCTGCAGCCATCCTCCCTTAGAGAGGATGTGTGCTTTTTTCCTAGCTCCTGATGAAGTCCCCATTTAGGGTGTTTATTTGATCTTGAAATGCACATTAAAAGTCCTGAGATTTATTTTCAAGGCCTGCCAGGGAGCATAAGGGAAGATTGCTTATCTGTGTTCTAGGGAAGAGATGAATGTATTACAAGTGCTGCTTTGTGCAGCCCTTAATCTCCCAGTCAGAGGACTGAGATGTTTATAGAGTGCCCCTGTTGATCCCCGGCAGGATGGAGACAGCACTTCATGCCTGCATCCTCTTGGAGATAAAGCAGGTGGTTTTATTTTCCCTGTTATGCCTAGAATTAGCCTAATGCTGTCAATGGAAGGTAGTGGAAATCTATTCATGTCTTCAAGTAGCCATGCAAACTTCTTGAGGGCAAGGAATATATTTTTCATCTTCATATGTGCCGCATGTCCCAGTGTCCTGCAAATATTCATTGAACTGAATTGTGAGGCTTGTGAAAAACTGCAGTCAGGATCTCTCTGGGCAAGGGAAAAGCCTAGTTTCTTTGAAGCAGTATAAATGTGTCAGGGTATGAGGAAGAGTTTGGTGGCCAAGCTCGGTTCCAGAGCTGTCTCTTTTCCTGCATTGAGTCATGATGTGTGTGCAGGTGTAGCTAACTGTAATAGGTTCTTCCATATCACTGGAAGAATGTGGGAGAACTGGGGCCTGGCTCTCTCCCAAACCCAGCCTGAAGTGCCAGAGTGTGGGCATCTCTAACTGTTTGTAATTCTTCTCCCTCCATGCTTTCAGATTAGATATATGCAGGTAAGTGACAAACACCAGAGGAGGCTACACTGGCTTTCACATAGCTTTGCCCCTCTCTGGTGCGAGGCATAAAAGCAAACTTGTACAAATACAGATGCAAATACATCCCCAAATACATCATTATAGATGTTTGTTGAATTGAAATGAATTCAGCCCATCAGTGGCTGGTGATGGATTAGAGTAGCCAGGATGGGTATGTTACCTGCACAGCATGGTGATGCCAATTCTGGCATCAAGCCATTCTCAGTCAGCTCTCAGCCCATTCATTAACTGCCATCTTGACAAGGATAAATGCCTCTATTGTGATTGTTTGGTGAAGGGATTAAGAAAGCATTAATTACTTCTAACTTCAGCACCAGTGGATTTCTGGCAAATTCTTGACCTACATCAGGTACGCAACAGAAGAAATTATTGTATTGAATTGGACTACACGACCTGTAAAGCCTCACAAAAAGTCATACTACAGACTAGAGTCAGGAAATGCTTGCTTTGTAGGTCCCACTTTCTCATCATCAGGAACTTTCCAATCTGAGGTTTGCCTCTGACTTCTACTTGGCCTTCAAGGCTGTGACTAAGGTTGGGGCAACTAATGCTTTGCAGTTAGTTAAAATGAGAAGGTAGCAGATAGGCTAGGGTGTTTTCCTCCCTCCACCCTACCTTGTTATGCATTGACCTCTTCAAGAGCTACCCTGAATTGACAGTTGTATAGAATATCTTGTCTCTTCTCCTTGCCCAGTGGTGGCACATAGAATGCAGAAGGGTGGGGATAAGTCAGAAGTATTTCCCTCAAGGATAAGAAGCATAAGACTCTTAGCCTTGGAAAGAAAAAATTTGTGGCAGGGACCCATCTATCTTTTTTTCTGAGTGAACCAATCCTGGAGCATAGGGTAGTGGATGTTCTAGAACTTATTTTGAACCATGGTGGCACAGAGTTTGAACTTCATTGGCTTCTGAATTATTTGCTCTATGTTGCATCATTAGAACAGTGTTGAAGCTGTTCTAAAGTAGATCCCAGTGAGGGAATCACTGGTTACTCTGTTCTGGTTCAGTTCTGCCACAAAAAAACCATGGCCAGGCCGCTTTCTCCTTAAAATAATATAAGAAAAGTTTTTTCTTTATTTTTATTTGGACTTAAACTTCAGTCCCCAGGAACTTCCAACTCCTCTCAGAGCTCCTAATCTCATTTATTATGCCATTTGTGACATGGTGGAATTCGAGTCAGGAGAGCTGGATTCAAATTCCATTTTGGATATTTAGTAGCTGAGAGATCATAGGTCAATCCTTTAATTTTTGAGAGTCTCAGCTTACTTTTCTGTAAAATGGTACTAAGGATATTTAGACTACCTGCCTTACAAAACCATTAGAACAGTGGTATCAAACTCAGATAAAAACGGGGGTCTCTAAACTGGTCCACATATTAGCTTAGTAAACCACATATTACCATTAGCTATGTTTTACGGTTTTTATTTCCTAATTACATTTTAGTCCCGCACTCACATGTGGTGTGCATGCTTGACAATCCTCGTCTAGAAGACCCCACCCTTAGCATCTCTTATACCAAATTAGGCATTTCATCTGTTGAATAAGGCCCAGATTGGAAGAGATAAGAAATGGGCACCTCTCCCCTGCTTTGAGGAGATGGAGAACTATAGGTGAGAAATACTGTTAGACTCAGTTGATGTGTAGATTACTTTTACTGAACTGTTTCCCACCCTCCATGTTCCCTGCCTTTTTTATGAAAAGTCTCTGGAGTAGGGGAGACAGTGGCAGAATACCTAGAAATGAGACTGATTCTAAACAAAAGATGTAATGAAAAGAAAATGTTCAAGGCCTAGCCAAGACCACACTAATGAGCTGTTTTACTTTTAAACTCCTTTTCAGTAGGTAGCTAGAAGCTCTTTGAGAGAAATCCTTATTCATATCCTATAGCCAGAAGTCAGCTGATGATATGGTATAGAAGAAGAACCCTGAATTACAGGCAGGACCTGTGTTCAAATGCTGACTCTGCTTCTTGCTCCCTGTATGAACATGAGTTAAAATTAAAATCACCTCCTGTTTCTGTATCCCTGGTTCTTCCTCAGTAAAATGAGATGTTTGGATTAAATGATCTCTAAAGTCCCTTCCAGTATTAAATTCTATAACTCTGTGGGCTATAAATAGTGGTCTGTGAATTGTCTCTCAATTAAGAAGCCCCAGTCCCTGCCCTCAAAGAACTAACAGTCTGGGTAATTAACAGCCCCCAGTAGATTACAGCTCAGATGTGATCATGTATGTAGAGCATTTTGCAGGCATCAAAGTGCTATATAAATGTCAGCTAATATCATCATCCTTATTACTGCACAAGGTATAATGGGGCTTAATAGTTTCCAAGGGCTAAAAATATTAAGTAGAGATAATTTGATTTCTGAGTCCTGGCAGTTGGCATGAATGGAAATTGAGGTGGGGGGGGGAACAAGAATCAGTCTGTTCCCATAATGAATATGTGTGTGTGTGTCACCATCCCTGTTGCTCTGTCAATGCTATTCTAAAAGAACGTGGTCTCAGTCCAGACTGCTCCAGCAAACCAGGTATAGAGAGACCCAGCCTGTGGGCCAGGAGGTTTTTACCTCACTGACCAAGGGAATGTTTTCTTTCTAGAAAATGGGAATGACAGAAGATGACAAAAGAAATTGTTGCTTGCTAGAAATTCAGGAAACAGAAGCCAAATACTACAGGACTCTTGAAGATATTGAAAAGGTAAGAGATATTTTTCTGGTCATGTTTTTAAAGGGCCATTGAAATGGTACCAAGAGAAGAAACCAAAAGATTCCGCAGTCTGTAACCTGTGTTTTAAATTTTGACAGGTTAATGCCATTGTTCAAATGAGAAAGGGGAATGGGGTTGAGATCAGTCGTCTATCTCCAGCTGCGTGTGACCCAGACAAATAGCTTTAATCTGACCAAGCCTGAGTTTGCAATCTCTAAAAATAGGGATAATATTAACACTACCTACCTCTTAGTGTTACAGCAAAGAAGATGCTTTGCTAACCTTAAAGTTAACAAGGACCATGTTGTACAGACCTTCAAAGCCAAATAGGAATTTGTATTTTATTCTTGGGGCAATAAGGAGTCACTGGAGTTTACCAGTGACATGGTCAGATCTGTACTTAGGGGGAGGGGAATCACATTAGTAGCTGTGTGGAGAAATATTGGAATGAGGAAACCCATGAGGCAAGGAGAGTTGATGGGAATGAGGAGGAGGGCCTGAATTAAGTTGTTGGATTTGAGATACTTGGGAGTAGAAAGAAGATTTATGTGGGGTGAAGGAGGTATCTGATCAAAGATACTACTGAAGTTAAGAACCTAGGAGTCTGGAGGAATGACAGGACTGTTAGACAGAAAGGGGAAAGCTCAGTGGAATGACGGGTTGGAAACGAAGGAAAGATGATGAGCTCTGTTTTGGACATGTGGAGTTTGAGATTTCTGAAGACCTTTTTCTCCCCACACTATATAATAAGTACAGATATTCTTATTAATAATTGAGGAAACTGAGGCACAGGGAAAGTGAAGTGACTTGTCCAGGGTCAGATGGTGTTTCAGAGGTGATTCAAACACGTTTCTCCTGCCTCGCCACCACTGTTCCCGTTATAGCAGTCTAGTACTAGGAGCCACAATCCCACAATCTCACAACTTGGATTTAAACCTAAGTCCCTCAACACTCACTTGATTTTCAAACCTTGGATGGCTCCTCTGAAGACCTTAGCAGTCCCTATAGTTAAAGGATTTATTTCTAGAATGTCTTGGGAAAGTTTTATCAACTGATACTTACTAAGACCATACTGTGTATGGCTTTTGTATCTGCTTAAATGTATATGTGTTTATTCCTGAGACCCTGTTTTGTATATCCTTTGTTATCAACTTATATGCTTCTCCCTTCCCCAATGCTGCTTAATTTATTCATTCTATCTACTTAGTTGTATATGTTTGTTTTTTTCTCAGATAGAATGTAAGCTTAGCACAATTCCTGGCATACAGTAGGCATTAATAAATGCTTGCCAATTGATTGACTGAAGTGACTCTCTCTCTCTGTCGTCCCCAAGAATGGCATCCCTAAATGTAGACTCTGAAGCTTATAACTTAGTTGGGGATGAAAAATTTACACTTAATCAAACAGTACTCTATACTATGCTGTGTAACTGGGTACCAGGTGGCATGGTTCAGACTGATTTCATGTTCCAGGGGAGGCCAGAACAGGGGAAGGCATATTGGAGGAGATAGGACTTAAACTGGGTTCTAGTCTGAGAAGGTATTACAAGTCTGGAAAACCCAGCATTCATATATGCAGCCATGTCAGAATAAAAGAGCATTCACTCTTCAGAGAAGGCATGTGAATTTGCTGCATCTAATGAGCCATGTATGTGTCCAAGAAACAGAAAGCCAGGTGGCATCTTCCTGGCGCTTTTATCAAGGCCAGCGTCTACTTACTGGATAGTTTTTGGTTTTGTGTGTATTTTTCTTAATGTGGTAGAGTAGGCAAGCTTGTCTTAGAAACTAATTGGATTAAAGTAATATTTCACTGCCTGCATTCCTGGCTTGGACATTGGGGTCAATGAATGCTGATTGTCCTGGCTTGTGAAGGGAAGCCTTTCTTTCAGCAGCCACTGATGTCATCCAGGCACTATTTCCCAGCCTTCTTCCCCATCTTTGCCTTTCTACAGTTCTACCCCTGCACTCAAACGCTATAGTGCCTCCATTGATTGGTCACTGGATGGTTCCTTTTCCAAACATTTACCTTGCTCATGTGGGGTGGGGAGGAAAACAAGCATGCTGGGTCTGTTTGATTTAGAATGCTTCATTGCCTACTCTGTGTTTATTTTTGGAAGTCAATTATAGCCTGAGGTTCAGATCAGAGAGGAATATGACAAGTGCTTTAAGACAGTTTATGAGGGGTTTTCAGGCTTTGCCTTTGTGCAGTCTTGGGATGGTCCAGACTATGAGCTGATCCCCAGCAATGCTTCCTCATTGTAGTACTTGTAGGCTCCTTTTCATTGGTTTACAGATTTTGAATGTCCCATTGAATGCAGAGACAGGAATTTTTTTGTCTTAGAGCAGGAAAATGCCATGGTCAGAACCATGCATTCCAAAGCTTACTGTGACAGTTGTGAAAAAGACACATCAAGAGAGAGCAGAGATGGAGTCAGGAAAACCTTTTGGATTAGGAAAGGAGGGAATCAAGAAAGTCTAGAGGACTAGATTTGGATTCAAGGCACCTGGGATTTGGTCCTGGCTTTATCACTGACTAGCCAGTTTGAACATGTTACTTTCCCTCTGTGAGCCTCATTTTCCTTGTTTGTTAAAGGAGAACAATGATACTTCAGTTTGGTATGTGTTAGGCTCCTACTACGTGCAAAGCACAGGTGAGTGATGGAGATACAGAGAAAAATCAATCTCTTTTAAATCAGTGTGGGCTTGGGTACAAAAGCTAGGTGCTACAGTGGATAGAGCTCTAGATTGTAATCAGGGAGAACAGAAAGAGTTTTTGAATCCAGTCTCAGACACTTAATAGCTTCATGACCCTGAAGAAGTCATTGCCTCATCTGTAAATGGGGGTAGGAATAATACCTACCCCTCTGGGTTGTTACAAAGATCAAATGAGATATTTGTAAGGTGATCTATAAATGTTATAGTTATTACTTTTCAAATAGGGGGAGGGACCTGTGATTTCGTTAATGGAGGGAATTCCTCCTAGGTGAGGAAATGCCTTTCATCAAAGCAAACTGCACTAGAGATGGCTATCATCAGACTCAAATGTGTGTGTGTGTGTGTGTGTGTGTGTGTGTGTGTGTGTGTGTGTAAAATCATTCTATACATACTTCTATTTATCATGCCTTCCCTCACTTATCCTTTGTAGTTAAATTGGGTGTTTATTCTCATCAAAATGACTTCTTCACTCAAAGTTATTTTAAAAACAACATTCCTGTTACTGTTTACCATATTCTCTTGATTCTGCTTATTTCACTCTTCATTATTTTATGCAAGTCTATCCATGTTTTTCTAAGATATTACATATAGAATATATGCTTTTAAATTTTAAAAAGGTATTGATATCTCTTGTTATTACATCCCCATACTTACGTGTGGAGTATAGTTATTTGGACATTTTTCCCCCATTCTTTGTACTTGTATCCACATTGCCTGGCACATAGTAGGCTCTTTCTATAATTCTTGTTTATTGAGAGATTGATGGCATGTGTTGCAGAAAAACATAATACCTGCCTTCAAGGAATTGAACTGTCAGTGGGGTCTGACTGAGGGTCTTTAACATTGTTCATTGAACTGAATAAATGTTCATTGACCTGAGTTAAATTGAGCCTCATATGCGCACTGACCTTGAGCTCCAATTCTCCTCATCCTTCTAACTCCGGATACAGGAAAGGAAATTGCCTCTTTTCTCCCTTCTAGAAGGCATTCGCTCCCCCATGCTCTGTGGTCTTCTCTCTTTCAGAACTATATGAATCCTCTGAAGTTGGTGCTGAGCCCTCTGGACATGACAGCCATCTTTATCAACCTGGAGGTAAGCGCCCCAGAGGGGATGTGCTTCCTCTTTCCAAGTCTTTGACCTTACAGACCCGCTGGCTGTCACCTTATGAAGAGGACCCAGAGCATTACTAGTACCCTGTGCTCCTGGCGTATTAATGTCTACCAGATACTTGGCACTATGATCCCAAAGATGACTTCATGATGATCCCCGGGTTTGGCTGCTAGAGACTCATTGCTTCTGTCTCTCCAACAACTTCATTTTTTGAAAGGCAGTCAGACTAGCCCTTGTCTGCCAGGTAGACCTAATCCTTCCTGTCTCACCCAGGACTTAATGTGAGGACACACAAAGAGAGGATAAGAGACAGCATCTTTTAAGGTATAGAAAGGTAGCCTCTTAGTCGAGAAGACCTGGGTTCATATCTTGCCCCTGACATTGATTTTATGACCCTTGGCAAGTCACTTAACTTTTCAGTATACCAAGCAGCAAGGTGCCAGCCTGTATTGGTAAAGTTCCTTAGCTGGAGCTTCTGACACTGAAAGAAATCACAGGTTTTGCTTTCAGAAAAGTAGCATTGGAAGAGGAAAAAAAAAACCATGAAAGTATTTTGAGTTCTTTGCAAAAGAGGAGCTGTGAAAATTTGAAGGAATATGAAGGACTGTGATGACCAGCAGGAGCTTTCTCAATAGTCAGACATTGCTCTGCACCTTTGGAGGAAGTGGTTTACAGGTGTGCACACATGGAGCTTCCCATGAACATGATTACTGTAGGAAAGTGGGAAATAATTGGGCCAGAACACACACATCAGTGGAGTTTCTCAGAGAACACATGCCAGATTTGTAGCCCAGCTAGTCTGCACTTGCACAGTAGCCAGGAAATGTGAACAGCTGCCATGCTGCATAGATCTCCTGCTCTGGCCTCCCACATTCTCATTGGCCCAAGGAGGCAAAGAACATCTGGGCTTCATCTCTCCAAGTGAGAGCCTGGTTGCCAGGACCTGCAGCTCCTGCTTCCCCCTCATTTTGCACACTCATTGAGGTCAGGGTGGTGGGAGATGGTGCCTGTCTTGAGTTCTGCCAGGGAGCCGATGACCAAAGCACATAGTGGGAGCCTCATAGGAAACTGGGATGAACTTTGCAACCATCTCTTCAGCAATCCAGCTTATAAGCTTAAGCAGGAGCCTTGTATTGGTCTACTGCTGTGGCCTGCATTGAGATGGAGGTTGGGAGAGGTGACAGTATAAACAAAGTAAGCTGCACATACTCCTGAGCACAGTGACAGTGACCCTCCTATTGGTCCTCAAATATGACACTCTGTCTCCTAACTATGGATAGGTGAACAATCTGTGAATACACAAGAGATAGAGAGCAAAGTTGGTTCTAACTTCAAACATTTTCACTGACTGTTTTCCATGCCCACAACACTCTCCGCCTCCTGGCTCCCTTCAGGTCTCAGCTAAAATCCTACCTTCTGAAAGAAGCCTCTCCCAATCTCCCTGCTGATTATCTCCAGTTTATACTGTCTTCATCTTGTTTGTACATAATTGTTTTGCATATCATCTCCCTATTAGACTGTGAACTCGTGGAGGGCAGGAACTGTCTTTTGCCTTTTTTTTTTTTGTATCCCCAGCACTTAGCAAGGTGCCTGGCACGTATTAGGTGCTTATTAAATGTTAGTTAACTGACTGAAAGCAGAGTAAAGTTGATAGAGAGATAGCCTAGGAGTCAGAAAGATCTGGATTCAGGTCTCTCCTCTGACAGAATAACTTCATGATGCTGGGCCAGTTATTTAATTTCTCAGTGCCTCAAGTACTTTTATGCAACTCTCTGAGATTATAAATTGTGGAGGAGGTGCCAACCTGCATTAGTAGAAAAAGTTTCCTTATCCAGGAGTTCCTTGTATCAATGGTTTAGTCCCAGATCCCTATCCCAGGGACAAAGCACAATGCTAAATGCTGGGATATACAAAGGTAAGTTAGACTCAGTTCCTACTCTCAAAGAGTTTGCTTTATAAGTAGTGGAGGGGTATAATATTATATATATATATATATATATATATAACATTATATAATTACATATTGTTATATATAATCCATAAAATACATGATAATTACATGTTTTATATATGTATATATAATATGATAATTAATGACTGTTACAAGGAGAGTAAAATGAATACAAAGGAAAAAATCCCAACAGAGTACTCTGAGGAATTTGATGGAAGGCAAAATCACCTTGAAGCCTTGTGTCTTTGTATGCCCAGGGCTTAATTTAGTGCATTGCACACAGAGGGCATTTAATAAGTGCTTGTTCAATTGAATTGAACTTTTCAATGTGGGCAAATTTACAAGGGGTATGAGGGAAGGTTTCAGGCTTCATAGAGAAAGTTTATCAAGAATAGATGGATGTTAAGCTCAGAGATAAGATATCACACTCAACTTGACAACCAAGTTGAGTAATACATCCATTTTGTAAAGTCAGATAATATTTCTAAAGCAAATCTCTCCTGATCCTCCACTCATACCCCAATACAGCCTCCCCTATGATGGGGTGAAAAGAATTCCTAGTGGGAATAGGACCTGAACTGGCTTTCTGAATTTTTCTCTCTTTCATTGATAGGGAATAAGTATCCCAAGGGACTGGCCAACAACAGGTTGTAGTATTCTATCTATGTTCATTTACTGTGCCCAGGGTTGCTCATGGTTGATTACTATGTGTTATGACTGTTGGACAGCTCCCTTTCGGTTTCGTAAAGGGACTTTAACATGCTCAAAACTCTGATGTACATTTATCATTGTATAACCTTCTAACTTAATTACACAGGAGTATTTATGGTGATTCAGGGATACATCTTGATGGAGTCTCTTACATTATAACATTTAATGAGAATGAAAAGAGACCAGATTGTTTACAAGAACTATGAATTCTTCCTGCATGGTGTCTGTATGGTAACGTGCTACCTGTTCCTTCATCGCAGGACTTAATTAAAGTGCACAACAGCTTCCTAAGGGCCATTGATGTATCGATGATGGCTGGTGGGAGCAGCCTGGCCAAAGTATTTCTAGAATTCAAAGAAAGGTGAGTTGCTTTGGGCCGTTTTTGTCCCTATAGTATCTTCACCCTTTGGAAACATTGGAAGTTATTAAATTTGTTCTCATCAGTCTTATGTCCTAAGAAAATGACAGGTTGTTGCCAAATATGGTCTGATGAAAAACTTGTCTGGAGACCTGGGTTCTACCCCCAACTCATTGGGCCTCAGTTTTCCTCATCAATTAAATGAGAATAATTTTTTTTCGGCCTTATTATTGTATTAAATGAGATCATGTTTGTGAAAGCTTTTTGAAAATTATGAAGTGATATATTGATACACATTATTATTAAGACATTCGTCTCTGGCTCCTTTCCTATCTCAAAATAAGGGGCAGTGGTAACATTGAACAAATTTCATTCCATATGGAAATTGCTAATGGATAAACTGGTGACTGAGAAATTGCTCAGTAACCTATTGGCTATTTAGTCATCTCCTGATTAAGTTTTCTGGAAACATCAGATTGTGTTCATCAAAAGAGATAATATTTGAAAAGCACTTAACCTATTGTCCAGCATGTAGTAGGTGCTATGTAAATATTTAGTGCCTTCACTTCCTCCTATAAAAGAGTTATGTCATGAACTATGTCTGAACTATACAGTGAGTGACCAAGACAAAGAGAAATTTCCATTGTCTCAGAATATTAGAGCAAGAAAAGGGACCTTTGAGACCCTCTCATCTAATCACCTCATTACAGATTTTGGGAAAGTGACTTGACCAAAGCCACACAGCTAGTTACAGTGGAAAGTTAGTACTTGAATACCAATAATTTGCTTCTCAACCTTTTGTTCTTTGCTATATTATGTAGCTTCCTGACCAAGCACTCAAGAGCTCCCAAATCTTCCCCTTTTCCTTTTTGCAGCTGCCCAGTATGAATACCCAGGAACCCTAAGAAAAGTTGAAATGGTTAGATATGATGAATAAAAATCCTTTTATATTCATAATCCAATCAGAGGCTAAGCTTCAGCTGTGGAATGATACCAGGGGGAATTAAACCGGTGTCTAGACATAAAAATATCATTCAGCAGTCAATAACTCCAGAAATATCATCTGCATTAATAACCGACCATTAGGTTAGATATTCCATTATGCATGATGCTCCTTTTAGAAAGTAAATATTTATGATGAGAAGATAGCAAAACTAATTTATGAAAAAATGCAGAAGATAGGTTGATCTCCTTTTATGGGACATTCAATTACTTATTTTTCTCCCTTCCTTATGCTCCTCCCTTCTTAATAAATAATTCCATATTATGGTAGTTGTAGAAACCAAACCTTCTGCTCATTCCCCTTTGTTGTGCTAAGTCAATAAGCAATAGGGTTAAGGAGTCTATGCTAAGGGCAGTTCCTGGGATCTAGAATCCAGGCTGTCAGTCAGGGTGGAGGGCAGGGAGATTGTAGCTCTCGTTGGTTAGAGAAAATCAAAAGCCTTTGGAAAGAAGGAAGTCACATCAACAGATTTCAGCAACTCAGCAATCAGAGCCTGGGAAATACTTTGTAATTTTCAAAGCATTTGTATATAGAATTAGAATTAGAGGTAGAAGGAATGTCACAGGTCATTTAGCCCAACCCCCTCATTTTAGAAATGAAGAAATTGAGCCCCAAGGAGGTTAATTAACTTGCACAAGGTCAAAGGATCCTTAATTCAGAATTGTTCAGGTTCTAAGAGGCCACTGAATTCTACTCCCCATCCCCGTCCTTGTCCCACATTTTGCAGATGAGAAGGTTGAGTCATAAAGAGGTTAAGTGACTGGCTGGGAGGGGAAGACCCAGGCCACTGGACCCACATGGCTCAGGAGAAGAAAGTGAGGTTGGTGACCTTGCACAGATTAAAGTCAACTGCAAGTCATGTCATCATCTTGATGTCATGGTCCTCTTCGAGAACAAAGGACCAACAAGTGACTTGCCCAGGGTTACAGGACTAGTAGTGTCTGTGGCAAAATCTGAATCCGGGTCCTAAGTCCATTATTTTCTGATGTCTTTCTGAGGTCATACAGGTAGGAAATATCAAAGGCAAGATTTGAACCTAGGTCTTCTTAAGCCCAGAGCCAGTGCTTGTTCTTTCTCCACTGACCCACTCTTTTGACCATAGCATGCTGCTTCTTACATGCTCTTGTTGAATACTTAGGAAGACTTCGAGGATGAGGTGGGATGTGATCTGGGTCTTGAAGGATCATTACCAAGTGGTCACTGTGGTTTGACTTGTGGAGTTTCAGTGTTCTGCAGCGAATGTATTTATGAGTGTTCCTCTTCATAGGTCAGTTAAGGCAGATGGAGGTGGTGGAAGCGGGTGGGTGAAGAGTCTTTGGAAACATCTGGCTTGACCCCTTTTTATCCTGGATCTGTGTTACATGCCTCTGGGACCATTTCTGGAACTGTATTAAAAGGCAAATGCCTCATTTTGAATGGCTGGGACTAGCTGCACCTCCCCTTCCCTCCCCTCCAATACATGCACATACAAATACTCTGGGCTTCTGAGGAGTGATTTTTCAACCTCAAGAGGAATTTTCTACATCCTCCCCCTGCCCCCTCCCCCACTCCCTGCCCACTTTGTTCTCCACTGTGTTAAAGGAGAAGCTATAGGCTTTGCTTTATTGTGTAAGGAGTAAAAGTTAGAGGCTCTTTGAGGGGCAGGAGAGTGAGATTTGAGGGTCAAGCAGCTCAGCGTGTTTTCCCAGATTCCTTTCTTGTAACTTATGCATTTTGTCACCCTGCCATGGGGTCTCCTGTGCCCCTCTTCTCCCATGCCCTGAAGCAGCCATCCCCAAATATTACTAGTGCTGGTTTGTAGGACACGGAGCTGGGCTAGCAAGCCTGGAATGTGGAGCATGGGGGCAGTCAATTTTAGGTCAGTCCTCTGACCCACTTTTTCATACCAAATCCACAAATAAGTTCTTCCCCTTGCCTAGCAATCAGCCAGATTCACAGTTGAATTAATCAGCTCTACAGCTGTGCCCTAGACATGCCTGATTGACAGCTACAAATCCTCACCCAGGTGGCAGAGACTCGGCTCTCAGGATAGGGAGACATTTCTTGGAACCTTCATTAGTCTGGCTGTGTGATTCTGCTCCACAAAGCTGGGGAGGTGGAGGGGTGGGGGGGAGGGTTGGTAATGGGTGGAAGTGCTGGAGACTGTGATTATTCCTGCATTTCATGATGATGGCTGCAGTGTAACAGGTCTGGCTCTGTGCCTCTGCTAACTGATGACCTTTGTGAGTGAGCCTCTAATTTCCCAGTGCACAGAGAGCTCAGCCCCACTTAACCTGCTGTCTGGTTTATCAGGCTCTTCGTCTTGGCTGCCTACTACTGCTTATCACTGGCCTGATGGATAGATGTGGGAGGAAAAAAGAGGGCCTTTTGCTTTGACTGACTGGGACCTGCCTTACTGAGATTTGTAAAAGTCTATTTGGGGAGCTTCTTGGAAATGTGCGGTGGTTTCCTAGTTTCTTCAGGATAAAATGAAAACTCTTTAACCTAGTACTTGAAGTTCACCCCCACCCCTCCCTCCAAAAAAAAATCTGTCTTCCACTTAATTCCAGTTTACCTTCCTTCAAGGGAAGGAAAAGAGAACATGCATTTAATAAATGCCAACCATGTGCCAACAACTTTGCCAAGTGCTTTACAAATATCGCCTCATTTTATCCTCACACTAAACCTGGGAGATAGGTGCTGTTATTGTCCCTGTTGAGGAAAGTGAGACAGACCAAGGTTAAATGACTTGCCCAAGGTCACACAGGTAGTAAATGTCTGAGACTAGATTTGAGCTCAGGTCTTCCTGACCCCAGACCCAGTGCTTCTATCCATTGCTACATTTAGCTGCCTTCAAAGCTAAGGTCAAGTGTTGCTTTTCATGCAAAAGCTCTCCTGATTTCCCCATTGCTATCTCCACTCCCCTCTTCAAATTATCTTATTTTTATTTATCTTTGTACACATTCTGTCCTTTCAGGAAAATGGAATCTCCTTAAGGCAGGAACTGTTTTCCTTCTTTCCCAGCACCCAGCTCTGTGCCATACATAGGGTGGGCAGTTGATAAAAGGTTCTTGAATTGAACTGATATATAAATTGGAGTCGTTATTATCTGACCTTCCCAGCATCCCAGGGGTGTAGCTATTAATCTCATTTCATAAGTGAAGAAGGTCCAGAAGTTAAGTAGTGAATTACTGTCTAAGTCAAGATAAAGATGCAAGTCTCCTGATTTCTGTCTGGAGGCTCTTTTCTTTTTGTGTTTATATTCTTTGTGTTAGTACCACATCCCACATGAAAGTTAGCACTTAATGCACATTCATTGAATTGAATTGATCACACAATCCCAGAACCTGAGATTTTAAAGGGACATCACTGGTCCCCTAGTCCAACAAGTCAGGAATTCTTTCCACAGCCTCCCTGATATGTGGTTATCTAGCATTTGATTAAAAGCCCCCAGGGAAGGGAGCCTCCTACTTTTGGGAGATTCTAATGAGGATGCTTTTCCTTACATTGAACCAGTTGGCTCATTTCTTCTAGCTCCCCACTTTGGGGCCAAGCAGATGTCGTCTAATCTTTCTGCATGGAAGCCTTTCTAATACTTGAAGACAGCTTTCATATCCACCAACTTCCTCACGTCTTCTTTTCTCCATTCCAAACATCTCCAGTTTCTTCAACTGATCTTCATAAGGCCATGAACTGAAGGCCCTTCTCCATCCTGGTTGTCTCCCTTTTGAAGCTTATGAATACTCGCCATCTTCCTAAAAGGAGTTGGGCAATGTCTCTACTTTTGTGAGTGAGCCTCTAATTTTCCAGTGCACAGAGATCTCATCCCCATTTAATCTGCTGTCTGATTTATCAGACTCTCTGTGTCTTGACTGCCTAATATTGCTTATCACTAGCCTGATAGATAAATGTGGGAGGAAGAAAAAGAGGGCCTAGTGTAGAGTCTCCTGCTGCTTTTCATTTCTGACTACAGAGTGGGTTGGTGGTTGAAAGCATATTCTCTATAAGAGAATCAGGTAGGTGTTCTCCAGGAAATGAAGAAACCTTTGGGTCTAACAGTACCAAAGTGGGTTTTGTTCCCTTGACAGAAGGCTCAGTATTTGGTGTCACTGGTTGTCCTATACTTAGTGCCATGTCTGGGAGTGGGATGTGGTGATAATGTAAGGTAAAAGTAAACTGGAAAGGTAGAGGGAGACAATTTATGAAGTCTTTGAATGCCAGAGGATTTTATATTTGATCCTGGAGGTGGGAGGGAGTCACTGGAGTTGAGTGAGTAGTGAGGTGACATGGTCAAATATGCATTTTAGGAAGATAATTTTGTTAGCTGAGTGGAGAATAACTAGAATGGGGAGGAACTTGTGGCAATTAGATGAAACAACAGGTTGTTGCAATAATCCAGGCATGAAGTGATGAGGGCCTGCACCAGGATGCACTGTAAGAAAAGAGAAAAGAGTATATTCAAAGATGTTTTGAAAGTAAAATCAACAGGCCTTGGAATCATGTTGGATATGAGGGGTAAGAGAGAGTGAAGTCATTCATGACACCTAAGTTGTGAGCCTGGGTGACTAAGAGGATGTTGATGCCCTCAAAGGGGACCAGTAAAAGGGAAATTAAGAAGGGAGAGCTTGGGGAGGGAAATAACGAATTCAGTTTTTGGATATGTTGGATTTAAGATGTCTGCAGGACATCCAGTTCAAGTTGTCCAATAGACAATTTGGAGATGTGAGTCTAGAGGACAACTGAGAAGGGTGGGCTAGATAAGTAGATCTGAAAATTCTTAGCATAGAGATAATAACTGAATCTATGAAAGCTGATGAGATCACCAAGTGAAGCAGTACAGAGGGAGAGACGAGGAGAGCCCAGGACATAGTCCTGTGGGATACCTGCAGTTAGTTGTAATAGCCCTGGGAAGGAGGTAATACAAGATTATTGTCATTTTTTATCCATATCTGTGATTTTATCCGTCTAGGGAACTCAGTCTACCAGTTCAGACCTGTAGCTGCTTGGCAACTTAGTCTTAAAGGGTCATCAGAGATGCTGAGTGCTTAAGTGACTTGCCCAGTCAGACGCATGACTTAGGATCCCTACAGATAGATTCAGAACTCTAAGGGACCTTAGAGATCATCAATTCTAACTCCCTTATTTTATAAATAAGGAAGCTTAGGCATGGAGAAGTTAACTTATTTTCCCAAGGTTACACAGTTAGTAATTGTCAGGGGCAAGATTTGAACTCAGATCTTCTACCTCCAATCCTAGCGTGCTACTAGTGGTATCAAACTCAAACAGAAAAAGGGGCCACTAATCTGTAAGTAAAGATTCCTACAGTTCATATAGTGACTTAGTTTTTAAGTCTAATGTTTATATTTTGTTGGCTTTTTATTTACTTTGTTGAATATTTCCCAGTTACATCTTAATCTGATTTGGGCAACACTTATGGCCAATAGACCACATACTGTCCATCCTCTGTATTATACAACCAAGGTCTTTGTGACTCTGAGGCTAGACCCCTATCTACTATATCTCAGTGACTCTTGTTGCAAGAATCATTATCCCCATTTAGTAGATGAGAAACTTAAAGCCCAAGAATGGGAAATGACTCTCTTAAGGTCATACAGCCAGTGATGTTAGAGTTTAGAAATTCAGATTCCACATGGGATCCCAGGTTTGGAAGTGTTCAAGTGATTTTTAGTGATAATTAAGTGATAATTTGTCAGGGGTTCCATTTAGCGGGATTTGAATTGGGCAAAGGGTTAGACAAGATTCCCCAGGTACCCTTGGGCTCTGAGAGGCTATCATAGTTCATCCTCAGTGACTTAGCCTTTTGGTTCATTTATGCTGAAACAACATGGTGAACTCTTGAAATCCTAGACATTCTACCTTTGAATGTATGGGGATTCAAAGAAATCTTATCCTGAGAAACAACTGTATGAACAACCTTTTTTTGTGGACTGCCCTCAATGAGTCTATTACTAACTGTGATATACAGCCATAAACTACATAGCTCCCAGCTTAATATTCCTGCTTCTAAAAGAGCACGGTCCAAAGCTGTCTTGACTCCCCGCTCCTGTTTGTCTGATATCCTCCTCCTTATCTTCCTCCCATCTGAATCCCCCAGTTCTTAGTAGTTTAACAGGAGTACTTTCCCAAATAACTAACTTTGTAAGACAAGAACATATAATTTCCCACCCCTCTTCCTTTCCTCTCCCCATAAATCCTTAAGTGAACTAAACAGTCATAGAATCAAAGGCTTAGAGTTGTAACAGACTTTAGAGAGGTCAGGTAATCTCCTCTGGATATGCTATGAATGATTAAAAAGCAAAAATTTTGGGAGAGAATGAGGAGGGGATGGAGATGAGGAGACCAGAACCTATGACCTTATGTCCATTTAGCTCTTTTGGTCTCCCTAGAGTACAGGTACACATAGGTTCTGTCTAGGCCTAAGATTGACAAGTGCACAGGGATGACCCAGGCTTGGTTTGCCTTTTTTTTTTTTTTTTTTGGTAAGGCAGTTGGAATTAAATGACTTGCCCAGAGTCCCACAGCTAGGAATTGTCTGAGGCGGGATTTGAACAGAGGTCCTCATGATTCCAGGGCTGGTGCCCTATCCCCTGGGCCTGGGCCACTTAGCAGCCTCTTGGTTTGCAATTTTAATGCTAGCTATACAAATCCCAATTTTTTTTTCAATTAAACAAATACTGCCTGTTACAGGCAAGAGGCGTTAGGTGTCATAAATACAAATCATATTCTCCCTGACCTCAAAGAGCTTTTGTTGTGCTAGAGAGCATAGACAGAGCCTTATAGAAAAACTTGAAATGAGTGAGATTCATTATCCCCCTTGGTTTCCTTAGGTATTGAATGGGGATAATACCTACCCTACTGGATTGCTGTGAGGTTTGAGTGAGAAAAGATCCGTGAAGAATTTTGCAAGCCATAAAACGATATAGAAATGTTAATTATTATTTTTGTGATCTGTGTTATTCACTCCACTAGGCTCATTTGCTCCATTTACTTGGGGTGTGGGAGCAATTGACCCACTACGGGCCAGGAGTGATCATGGGTTTTCTTGTTTGTTTGTTTTCTCTTGCCCCCTTCTGAAACAAAGGGAGTACGAAGGAAGCCAGTTTCTCCTCATTACCTGCAGAAATTTTAGGCACCCTGTGGGGAGAGAGGCAGGAGAGTAAGTTGAACCCTTTGAGCATTATTTAAGTGAAGATTTGCAGAGGGCTTTCATGCATAAAGCCTGTCAGAGTAAGATTAAAGGGACATTTTTACCATCTGTGGCTTTCATGAGTTTTCAGAGATAAGGAATCTGAGACAGGTGAATAGTGACTTCACATTTTGGAATTTGAAACTAGATGATAAGAGGCAATTAGGAGGTGATTAACATTGATTTGAAGGCTAGGGGAGTGGGGCTGAGGCTGGAAGAAGTACCTTTTATCTTTAAAGCTCTGTGTTTTGGTCCTGTTTGGGGACCTAATCCAGAAAGGAGACCTGGTCTCCCTCCATTCTCATTTTAGTAAAGATCAGAGGACAAGTTTGAATTCCAGATAGACATGCCTGAGGGTAGGGCTTAGATACTGACTTCCAATGGATGGCCTCAGGGCGCTTTCTTTGGGAGGGATGCTCAAATTCAACTTTGGACCCCTTGTTGTCCCACTTAGCAGGTGGGAGTTAAAAACTTGCATAGATGTCTTTGGAAAATAAAGCATCTGTAGACTAGCCTGACAAATTTTATTCCAGGTACAAAAGATGAAGACAAGTAATGTGTTTAGGGGCCTCCCTCCTCACTTCTGTCTTCCCTTTACATTCTCAGCTAGTTCTTAGGATTCAAGACCAAAAAGGGACCTTAGAAAACATCAAAGACAGGACTTGTGTTGTAGTGGATAAGACTGGTGTAGGAGTGAGGAGGATCCAAGTTTAAATTCTATCCCAGGTGCTGCCTATGTGACCCTGGACAAGTCAATTAACCATTCTATCTTTCACTTTCTTCATCTGTACATGAAGTGGGTGGGATTCAGTGGCCTCTGAGGTCCCTTTAACATTCTAGGGGTATGATCTTATGATCCAATGCAATCACCTAATTTTACAGATTAGGTACAATGCCTAAAGTTGCACAGGTGTTAAGTACAAGAACCAGGACTTGAACCCAGGCTCTCTAACTTGGAACAATGTAGTACTTAAATATAGTACTCTTTCCATCATATTATGCCTGTCTTTCCCCTAATCTATTCCCTCCACCTCTCAAATCCATTCTATTGCCAAGTCTTGTTTCTCCCTTCATAACATCTCTCTTATATGTCTCAACTCCATTCACACAGCTGCCACACTGGGACAGTTCCTTATCATCTCATATCAGGACAATTACTTTAGCCTTATTTGATCTCAAATCTCTCTTTGTTCCAATGCATCCTTCACTAAGCTGCCAAAGTGATTATCCTAGTGTACAGATCCATGTCACCACCACCATGACCACTGCCCTTCAGTTAACTCCCATGGCTCCCCATTACCTCCAAGATCAAATATAAAAGCTATATTTAGCTTCTAAAACCTTCACAATTTGACCCATTCCTGCCTCTCTGGTCTTCCTTACACTCTACTGTCCTCCCTGTACTCTGTGATCACACACACACACGCCTATCACCTCTGCCCCCTGGCTTTCCTCTTCAGAGACCATTTTTGTTCCCCCCCCCACCTCCCTGCTACTTCTTCCCCCTTCCATTACCTTTCCTCTAAGATTTCTGTTGTTGTGGAATCATTACAGTCATGTCTGACTCTCTGTGACCCCATCTGGGGTTTTCTTGGCAACAATACTGCATTGGTTTGCCATTTCCTTCTTTAGCTCATTTTACAGATGGAGAAACTGAGGCCAGTCAGGTTGCCCAAGGTAATACAGCTAGCATATCTGAAGCCAGATTTGCATCAGGCCCAGCACTCTATCCAATGTGCCATCTAGCTGTCTGTTCCTCTAAGGTTACTTTGCATTTGGCCCATATATATCTCGTATGCACAATTTTTTGTATGTTCTCTCTGCTATTAGAATATGAGCTCCTTGAGAGTAGAGACTGTTTTTGTAGCACAGAGCCTGGCACATAGTAGGTATATAATAAATCCCTGTTGATTAACTAAGCTCTCTTCGAAGACGTCTTGTATTTTCTACCACCTATTGAACATGAACCCTAGATGTCCCACTTAGCCCTCAAACCCAACCAAAGTCATCATCTTTTCCCTGCTGTCCCTGTTCCCTACTCATTAGTGTGCATGTATGTTTTGCTTCTGCCTCTTTTCTATTCCCACTGCTACTGCTGTGACTCAAATCCATAGCATTTTTCCCTTGGCCTGTCGAAATAGCCTCCTGATTGACCTCCTTGCCTCCAGTCTTCCCAACCTCTAAATCATCCTTCTAAACCCTGCCAAGGTCATCTCAGAACACAGCTCTGATCATATCACTCCTGTGGACAAACTCTTTCTTTCATTAGAGTCTAAGAATCTGCCTTCTGCCCTAAGCTGCTTTCTTGGACTTACAGTCTCTTGGATTTAGAAATAGAAGGAACTTTACAAGTCATCTAGTCCACAGACCCAGTGATCTGAGGCTTACTTCCCCAAGGCCCCGCCTACATCCAGAATTTGGATCCTCTGACTCCAAGTCCTGAGCCCTTTCCACTGTGTTATGTTGCTACCAACCTCCTCATTTTACAGATGGGGAAGCTGAGGGCCCCAAGGGGTGAGGAGACTTGCCCAAGGTCACACAGGTAGGAAAAACAAGATTTAAATCTGTGGCCTCAACTCCAAATCTGATACTCTTTCTGTTGTCTCCCCTGCCCCTTGCCCCCCCTTTTTTTCTAGTTCAGGGTAGCTCTTTCATTTTTAGTGTGATTTGGAAAACTTAAATTTACCCTGTAAATGTTTTGTATGTGTATGCACACATGTGCATGTTAGAGGATCAGGTTATACTATCACTTTCCAAAGGGTGAGAGATTTATAGATGTTTTCCAAGTGAAGAGAGAATTCAGTCTACATCAGAACACCACTAATTCTGCTTGTTAATATACACATTAGATACACAAAGGGTCGGATTACATTGCTCCCAGTCTCCCCATCCTGAAAGTACCTGCAGCTTCATGCTGTCAGTAAAGTGAGCTGGCCCCATCCCCAGACACCAGTCTTGTCTCAGGGTCCCCACTCCATTTACCACAAGCTTTCAAGTTTCTAAGCAAAGGGGATTATTGGGAGTGGAGTTAGACTTTCACTGTGCCGTGAAGCTTGAATGCAGTCTAAAATGACCTCCCCACAGTCTACAGCTCTTTGGAGTTTTCCATTCCACCGGGGTAAGACATTTTTATTACCCTGTGTGAGTGACTTTTCCTTGGCAGTGACAATTATTGAGATCCTCTGCAGTGATATCTCTTCAAACTCCCATTTAGAGCACATTTGCAAGCAAACTCTGGGAGCTGCTGTGGCTGTGCAAGGAATATTAAGGATGAGGAGTCAGAGGCCAGTCGAGTGACTAACATAATTTGATGATTTCTTTTCCCCGTGTGATAATCCCAGAAACTTCAAACAGCAGCTTCAAGATGAATGGCCTCAAAAAAGTCAAAATATTTTAATTGTCACTCACCTCTCACCCTCCTCCTTCTCCTCCTCCTCCTCCTCCCCAAATTCTGGATTCCCTCAGTTAGGTCACATCCCCGGCTCTGCCTGCAAAACTGTGTGTCTGGTTTCTGTCTAGCAAAGTCAGGACATGCATTAACTGAGTTTGGCAAGTGCCTTCTGACAAAAGTGATTTGTCCAGGTCTGGGATTCGAGCTGTTTGCTACAGAGTAGCATTTGGAATGAAGGGATACCATCAGGTGGACCCTATGGAAGAAAGGAAGGAAAGATGCGAGCCTTTGTTAAGTACCTCACAAACATTATCACCTTAGATCATCATAACAACCCTGGAAGGTAGGGTTTATTATCAACTCCATTTACAGTTGAGGAAACTGAGGCAGACAGAAGTTAACTTGCCCAGGATTACACAACTGGTAGGTATCTTAGTCAGATTTGAGCTTGGGGTTTGCCTGACTTCCCTAGCACTTTATGGGACAACTTAAAGCAAAGCTCCAGTCTAGAGGGCCAAACATGAATTCATTGGTGGTGTGTGTTTTCCAGCTTAACACGTATTTATTACTCATTTTATGTAATTAATGATCAAGTAATCCCATTGCAATGGGATCTATGAACATGGGCTGTTCCTCCAATAAGGCTGATCACCCATCCTTGACTACCTATGAGTCTTGTCTCTGTCCTCCCATAAGTGCCCCTGGGGCATTGCTTCCTTTCTTTTTCCATCTCAAGGTTGCCAGAGGAGCACACAGGCTAACCATTGGTTATCCATTATTTTCATCTCATAACCCACCCAGTCTATGTTCATAACCTGTTAGCATGGGATGGTAAGGCTGAACTAGATGTTAACATTGAAAGAACTTCAGAGCTAGACAGGACCTTAGAAGTCATAGTACCTTAGAGTGGGAGAGGATTTTAGAAGTCAGTTATCAAACACCTTGCGGAAAATAAAAAGTGATAGCTTTTGGTTTTTGTCACCTTAGTTTCCCAGTATAACACCTTTCCTTTCTATCTAGAGAGTAAAGATTAAAAATGAAGAGGAAGCATGGTTTCTCCCATTGATTCTAATTCTTCTTTATAAAATGAGTAATGTAAAAATATATTTAATATGAATATATATGTATGAACTATATCAGATTGTTTACCATCTTGGGGAGACAAGAGGGGATGGAGGGGATGAGAAAATTTAGAACTCAAAATCTTATAGAACTGAATGCTGAAAACTAAAAGTAAATTAAAAAATAATTTTTTTAAATGAAAAGAATAAGGCAGAGGGAAGCAGTTTAACAAAAATAACCAACATATCAACAAAATCTGATTTTATTTAGAGTGTTCTCGTCTCAATATTTTAAAATTTAGGAAACTGAGGCCCAGAAGGGTCAAGTGACTGGGATTCATCCAATAATAACCACAGTGTGGCCTAACCTGTTGGAGTTAAGTGCTTAAATATTTGTTGAGTTGCATTCATTGAATCAATAAGAATTTACTAAATGTTTGCTATAGGCCAAGTGTTGTGATGGGGGCAAAGGAAACATATAAATTGACATAGTTCCTGGCCTCAAGGAGTTTATCTCCTTCAAGGGTGTAAATTCATAACCTTTTTTGTGTCCTGAACCTTGTTGGCAGACTGGTGACGACTATGGACCCCTTCTCAGAATAATGTTTTTAAATGCAGAAAATAAAGTGTCTAAAATTGCCAGGAAAGCCAATTGTATTGAAGTATGGTTATCAAAATATTTAAACAAGTTCATCAATCCCATGTGATAAACCCCTGCTGGAGGGTGAAATAGTACAGGATGAAATCGAAAAGCGTTTAGGTGCTTATGATGTGCCAAACACTGTGTTAAGTTATAGAGCTATAAAAAGAAAATGAAGAAATTTTCTGCTCTTGAAGAGCTTGCATTTCTAATTGAGGGATACAACATGTAAAGAATGTTTAGTTCATAGCAGATAGAAAGGCCAGTTAGGGAAAAGAGTAGTACAGATAGCAAGACCCAGAGGATTTTGCGGAGTAATGGCAGGGCAGATGGCCCCCTACCAAGGGGATAGTGAATTCAAGGCTTAGACTGAAAGGGAGCTCTGTGATATCTCTAGTAGTGGCCAAGATCTAAGGACCAGGATCCAGCAGGAAGTGAATATATTCTGTGCCTGTAGGAACTGGGTAGTGGGCAACCAGGTAGTGGGTAAGAATTCAGTCTGTGGTAGGAGGTGTTGATGATATATCTTCCTGTCTCCCACTGGCAGTTTGGGGCAAGGGAGGCAAAGATCTGGACTCCCCAAAATGACACCTATGGAGGTGGCTAGGTTCAGTGATAAGGCTGGGGTGAGGCAGAGAAACAACACAGGGAAATAAATACTGGAGAAATACAAAGTCATTGAGGAAGGAGGGTGTCATTAACAACTGGAGAATCGAGAAAGTTGTGTTGTAGGAGGTGACACCTGAACTGAATCTTGAAGGGGCTTATTTCAGTTGAGTTATATTCTTCCTAAGGACAGAAGGTGATTACCTCTCTCCTTCCAACACCGCCCTATTGTACACTTACAAATGCTAAGTATTCTTTAAAGAGCTATCTGCTTGTAAGAAGAGCAAATACCCTGAGTGAAGGAGACAGAAGGACTTGATTGATTGATTGATGGATGGATTTTGAGTGATTGATTGTTAGTCATGACTTGAAAAATAAAAGGGAGCAGGAAAGGCACAGCATTAACTCTTACACTATATGTTTAATTAAACAGTCCATGCATCTAAAGCACATGCATCTGTTACAAGTGACTCAGATAGGTATCTTGGGCTTATCTGGGTTTTGACCAAAGAAGCCCCAGGAGATGACATGGTTTGTAATAAATATTAAGAGACTAAGAAATATAAATATATGTATATATACATATATATTTATGTATATATACAGCACATCTAGATGGGGGGTTGGGGAATATAGCCTTTTCCCAGTAGAGTATGAGTTCCCTGAGGGCAGGGGACAATTTCAAATGGCTTTGTATTCTGAGTGTTTTGTATCTTTGTTATCAGTGAGTCATTTTTTCAGATATATCAAACTAATGCTTCATGACCCCATTTGGGGTTTTCATGGCAGATAGTAGAGTAGTTTGCTCTTTCCTTCTCCAGCTCATTTTACAGATGTAGAAACTGAGGCACACAGGGTTAAGTGGCTTGCCCAGAGTCATACAGCTAGTAAGTGTCTGTTAATATGGTCCTGGTCATTGTGGCCACAGGACAATACTGTGGAATGAGCTTTACATGAAAAATGGTTTCTCATAGTCCCCATAAATCCCTCATCTTCCCAAAGTCAGAGGTTATTGTGGACAGCTGAGAGAGTCATCTCCAAGTGTAACAGAATGCTTCAAGGGTGGTGACATATAGGAAGACTGGTAGGTAGGAAGGGGCCAGGTGGGGAAGAACTTGGAAACAAAGGAATTTCCATTTAGTTCTAGAGATTAATAGAGGGCCACTAAAATTTATTGAGTGAGGTTGAGGTGCCTTGGTCAGCCCTATACTTTAGGAAAACCACTTTGGCCATTTTGTGGAGAATAGATTGGATTGGACTTGAGACATGGAGACCAGTTAGAAGTTTGTTGCCATCTTACAAGATGAAGAGTCAAAGGCCTAAACTATGGAGGTGGTTGTTTGAGCAGGCAGAGGGTGTTCTTGTATATTTTATATACAAGAAATGTTGTGAAGGTAGAAATGACAAGATTTGACAATTGATTGGAAATATAATATGAGAAGGAGAGAGTAGAAAAGTCAAGGATGACATATCAAGGTTGTAAATCTGGTTGCCTGAGAAGATGGCAATTACTCTTGACAATAACTGAGAAGCTCAGAATAGGAGAGGATTTGTGGTGGGGTAGGGATGGAGATAATGAGCATAAAAATTGAGCAAAGGAGTCTAAGAAACACTAGTGGGAAAGATGGGAGAACCCAGAAAGAGCAGTGTCCTGAAAACCCAGAAAGGAAGGAGAATCTAAGAGGGGAAAGTGATGAGAGATGCTGCAGACATCAAGAAGGATGATTAAGAAAAGGATGTTAGATTGGACAATTAATAGCGTCCAGTAACTATAGAGAGAGCAGTTTACACTGGCTTGCAACTGGAAGCCAGGTTGCAGAGGATGTAAAAGATCAGCAAAGGAGAAGAAATCTTGATGACTTTTGTGAGGAATTTAGCCAAGAAGAGGAGGAGAAATATAGAATGATAGATAGCAGAGATGGAGAATCTTGTGAGGGTTTTTTTTAATGAGGGAGATATGGGCATCGTTGTAGGCAGCAGGAAAGGAACTAGTAAAGAAGAAGAGACTGAAGACTGGAGAGAAAGTGGAGATGATTGTGGGGTTAGTCTACTGGAGGAGATGGAAAGAGAAGGGAGCAAGGGGTTGGTCTTAGGGGCCATTTCTTTACAGACTAGAAGAATTAGTGATGGCTGAGTTCAGAGGGATATGAGGGATAAAGGGAAAAGAGAGAGCTCCAGGAGAGTTGTCTCATTTTTCTTCTCTGCAGTATGAGGTAAAGTTTTATATTTAATTTTAGAGGCTAATAGAAAGTTACTGGAGATTATTGAGTGAGGGTAAGGTTACTTGGTCAGACCTAGACATTAGGGAAATCACTTTGGCAATTTTATGCCAAAAGGTTGAAAAGGCAGGGGCAGAGATGCATTCAATTGATATGCCTTAATTTTTCAACCTTTCCCCAGTCGATGGGCACTGACTCTGTTCTTCTCTTCCATATAAGAGTGATACTATCCCTTTTTTTAGGGGGTGGGTATCTATTGGACATTTTTCCCTCTCTTTAACTTCCTTGGGAGTATATTCCGATGGAGATTTTTTTGTATCAAAGCATAGAGTTAGTCACTTCTCTTGCATAATTCCAAATTGAAATCAGCTCTTTTAGAAGTTCTGTTTACAGTAAATCAGTGTGCCTGTCTTCTCACAGCCTCCCCCCAAGTGGAGCATTCTCATCTTTGTTACTTTGCACAGAGTGAGGTGAAGCGTCACCATTGTTTTAATTCATATTTCTCACTCTTACTGACTTGGAGTATATTTTCATGTGGCACCTTATAGTTCCAATTAACTTTTATAAAGTATGGGGGACAGGGTCCATCACTCCACACCTGGAACTCACATTATCAACAGCAGCTGTTTTGAAGAGATCTCTGATCTAGAGTCTGCTCCTGCCCAGTAAAAGGATGGATACGAGATGCTGAACCTGATGTGGGAACCTGGCTTTGGCAAAGGCATAAAGAAATGGCCTGACAGACTTAGGCTCTATCCAGCTGTTTAAGCCACATTGAGGACAACATTCCCTGTTACGTCTTAGTCAGCTGACCTCTCTCAAACATAGGCTTTTCCTGGAATGTTCTTTGTAAGGATACCTCTCTCAAGAGAACCCTCCCTCTCTATAAGTGGGGCACTGGTTACTTCCTGACAGGACTGTCTGACTTTTCACAGGGCTAAGAAGGGATGGATCTTGTGGCCTTAGGAGAGCGGGAGAACTTTGTCCAATTGGCCTCTTCCCTTGTGGTGGGGCTTGAGTTCCTGGTCACTGGTAGGGCTGCTGAGGGGTGGAGTTGGAGGGTAGAGTGAGGCTAGCTAACTGACTTTTAGAAATCATCTTATTCCAACCAGGGTCTAGATTTAACAGATTGCCATTTACATCCTAGATAATGCTTTCCCAGGCCTCTGTCACACTGAAACCTGGATACAGCTTGGCACATCAGCCCCTAAATTAAACAAGAACTTGAATTCTAGTGTCAGCCAGTGATAGAGCACTAAGGAGACACTGTCAACTAAGACTGATCCTATCTGTCTCTTCCCTACCCAACTTCTTCATTCTCATGCCTTAGTTAGGCTTCTTTTGTCTGGGGGTGGGGGAGGGAGAGATCCATTTTGTACCATTTTCTCCTACCTCTAATTCTTCCCTGTGGATCTTTACCTCTCCAAATCCCAGCCACCCTTCAAAGACCAGCTAAAAATTTCACCTCTTAACTGACATCTCTCTTCTTTCCTCCAGGCCAAGTTGATCTCCTCTTCCTTTGTACTCCCATGGGGTGTACACTTGGATGGGGTCCTTTTTTCTCTCTAGATCTCCAGTTCCTCATCTTTTAAAATGAGAGGTTTGGATTAGATGATATCTAAAGTTCCTTCTAATTTTAGATCTGGGATCCTGTGACTGGATGATCTCCAAGTTACTCCTAGATCAATCTTCTATATGCCATACCATCTCCCAGTTAGCTCTTTAAATTCAACACTCTATCCCTTGTGCCATCTTCCCTCCTGACTTTGGAAAAGGCGTGTTAGCCCAACTTGGGATGGATGCGGTCGTTCTCTTCAGATATCTGAGAGACTATCTGGTGGAAGAGCTTGAATCTGTCTTTTCCTCAACCACTTAAACCCACAATGGGTATCCTGGTCTAATTATAAGTGATGACATGGAAAGGTGCTGATGGTCTCAGTGATATATCCAGGAGTTAGTCCTTGGTTAGGTGGGTCCATATTAACATGTTTGCACAGTGCTGTGAAATAGGTCTTATGATATCATGAAATAAGTATTCATCTGTGGACATTTCTGGTTATCTAATAATATTTCATCTATAGAAACTGATTGGAAGGCTGGTCTATGTACCTATTTATATCTCTATACTTAAGATTGTTATCCAGCCAGGTGGTGCAGTGGATAAAACACTGCCTGATATTAGGAAGACCTGAGTTCAAATATGCCCTTTGTTAAGCTTGATCTGGCTCATTTTCCTCAAGTGTAAATGGGGATAAGTAATAACACCTGTTTCCCAGGGTTGTTATAAGGATCAAATGAGGTCATAATTGTTAAATATTTAGGACAGTGCTTGGTCTATGGTAAGTGCTACACAAATGTTAGCTGCTGTTATTATGATTCCTTCTTTGTCTACTCCTAGCTATATCCCCTACAGGATCAGTAAAATGAGAGAGATGGACCAGATCAGGTTCTTCTTAGCCCATTTTTGTGCGTCTTAGATCCCTGTGACAGTCTGGCAAAGACTGTGGTCCCTTTCTCAAAATATTTTTAAAGGCAAATACATAGGATTATTTTTAAAAGTCCCAATTATACTGAAATAATTTTTTCCCACCCAAAATCACAGACCCCTCAAAATCTATCCACAGACCCCTTGTACTTCCACGGATCCCAGATTAACCTCATATACTAGACAGTCTCTACGGCCCCTTTAAACTTTTAACAGTCTGTGATCAGAGGTCCTTTTCAGTTTTCATATTCTGTATTTTAAGGTCACTTTCAGCTCTAACACTCTGAATTCAAAAGTCTATCCTTGTTGTCACATGCTATGATTTATGTTCTCCCCTAGAAAGAGTGTGAAAATCAGAGTTGCAAAATGTTCCCAAAGTAAATAACAATGGAGAGATTCTTCAAGCCTGAGGCAGCTGTTCTTTGTGGGTGAATGGTCCCTTGCCCAATCTCAAAAGCCTTCTGCCAAAGGCTGGCCTAGCCAAAAGGAAAGGTCAGGGATCGTCATATTGAGAGAGAAGTGGAAAATGGGCCAAGGGATACAGTAGGAGCACAGACCTAAGGGAATTTATCCTTCATAATGCATCAGGCATCCCTAGCCAGAACCTCAGCCAGAGTGCAGAGTCCAAAAGAGAGGGGTAGTTTCCAAAAGAGGACTGGGAAGTGCCTATACTTAGTAACTTAATGAACATTCCAGCATGCCCACCAATGCCAGGGAAAGGAAAAAGGCAAATACTTTTATGCTTTCTGGCTAGTTTAAGCCATGGGTCACAGAGTCTTGTACAATTCAGACTCTTCCCTCCCTGGGAATTCATATAGATGCTATGTGCTAGGGTCTACGGAGCACATATTGTGATTGCTGTGCTGAGCAGATGGTAGCACTTGCCTCACTGGGAAGAGAATTAGGCAATTTAATTTACTCAATTTTGTGTGAACTAGCCCTTCCAGAGTTTTCAGGTATCTTCTATTAGGTAACTCACAGAGTAAATAGACAATAATATTAGAATGCATTTGGGTTGTTAAACAGAGAAGAGGAACATGAGGCAAAGGGAACTCTGAATCCCAGGCATCATTGTTCAGGGGACGACGTGCTTCTTGGAGCATTAAGACTAGTGCCAGAGGCAAGTGACTCAGATGATGGGAGGAGGACACAAGTTCATGCTATGCAGAGAAAGAACCATACCGCATAGGGCTTTACACATGATTTAGAAATCTTGGCTCTTGTTTTGTGCTAGACTTGAGAAGAAAAGACTTAGGATGGATGTGATCACTTTCTTCAAATATTTGATGGGTTATCCTGAGGAATAAAGATTAGGTTTATTCTGTTTAGCCTGTAATGGTAGAACCAGAACTATCAAGATAGATTTCACCTCAATAGGAGGGGCTTCCTAACAAAGCTTTCCAAAAGTGAAATGAGCTGCCTTGGGAAGTAATGAAGTCTCCATGTCTGAAAGTCTTCAAGCAGAAGTTAGGTAACAATTTGTTGGGTTTGTTGTAGACATTAGTTCATCAGTGTTGCACACCGGTTCCATGACAACATACTTATATGAGTTCTGAATCATAAACAATGCTCTTGTGTTTTCTAGTCACCAGTGGAGTGAAATAGATCTACATGCCTGCTCCCATGCTTTTTAGTATGATGTTTTCAGAAATGTTGTCAAACTTACTTAATGATGACAAAAATGGCATCAAGGTTGGCTGCCACACTGATAGGAAATTATTTAACTTGGAAAAGCTACAAGCCAAGACTAAAGTGGAAGGAGAGTTGGTGTATGATTTTTTTTTTCCCACAGGTTATTGTGCACTCAATGCAGCCACTGAGACTGCATGAATCTATTCTCTGATACTTATACTCATTTTGGCCTGACAATTAATACTGAGAAAACAGATTCTCCACCAGCCAGCACCACGTCTTCCAATATATTGAACTATCAGTTATAGCAAATGGAGAAATTTTGAATGCTGTGAATAAGTTCACTTTCCAGGGAGGTACATGTAGATAATAAGGTGGATGTATACATTGCCAGAGCTAGCTCAGTGTTTGGGAGGCTCCAAAGGAAAATGTCCCAGATGTGGTTGGGTACTGTTCACTTTCTCACAAGCTCTTATCTCCTGCCCGCAAAAAGAAGCCACAGTTTTAACTCAGCTGTGAAGGACTGGCCACACAGAGTCCAACAAGGTCACTTTCTTTTTCCATATTAATTTCTTTCTTTTTGGGAGCTGGATAGAATGAAGCCTTCATTGTTCAGGGAGCTAACTTTTCCAAGTTTCAAACACTCATTCAAGAGCTGATATAGTCATGGCATATAGAATACCAGTCGTGATTCTCTACTCAGTAGATGGCAGTACCTACCTCACCAGAAGTAGAATGAGACAATTTCAAGGGCAGAATTATGTATGATTTGAGCCCTTCCTGAGTCTTAAAGTATCTATCAAGGAACCCAGAAAGGGAATAAACAATTTTTTCCTGAGCATATAAAGTAAGACTTAGCCTATTTAAATTCTCCTTAGTGTTAAAAAAAAATGATTTCATCAATATAATTTGGGGTAAAGAAAGAGAAACCCTGGGGATGTAGTGCGCACTTTGACATTGTGGGGTAACAGAAGTGATCTGGAAATCAGGGGACCTGGATTGTCCTGAATGTGCCTCTAACTTGCTCTGTGACTATGGAAAAGTCACTTCTTGGAGCTTCATTTTCCTCATTAGTAAAGCAGAAAGGAGTTTTTTTTATATCACTATTTGTTTTCAAGGCACCTATATAGCACAGTAGATAGAGAGGTGGACTTAAAGTCAGGAAGACCTGAGTTCAAATCTCACCCCAGCTGGCTACTGCTGTGACCCTGGATAACTTATGCAACTTCTGTCAGTCTCAGTTTCTTCATCTGTAAAGTGGATGCAGTATAGCATCTCCCTCCCAAGGGTTTTGTGATGACCAAATGGGGTGATATGTGTAAAGCATTTTGCAAACCTTAAAAATGTTAAATAAAGACTTACTCTTAGTATATTATTATTTTACTGTTGAATGGATGAAAAATTACTTATGAGCTCTTCCTTGGTGCCAAATACTGTGCTCTCCTGCCCTTGTGGAACTCCCATTCTATTTGGGGAAACAACATGTATTTGGGAGTTCCAGCAAGGAATATTTTAGTTTAGCAAGTTCTGCAGATAGTGAAAAGAGTCACAGGGGAGTGGATTGACACCTCTCTCCTATAGTAATGATAGAGGGAGAGGGTGAGGGGACTACTCACAGGTTATGTTTGACCTTAGTTCTCAAAGAAGACCATGACATCAGGGAATGATGACATGATTTGGATTTGAGTGATGGAGGGCTGTGCAAGGTCATCAGCCTCACTTTCTCCTCCAGAGCCATCTGAGTCCAACTGTGCATGATTTTAAACTGGAAAGTAGGGAAGTGGATTAGAGGAAGAGGTACCCCTTGTCAGCAAGATGACTGATGAGAACCTCTTTGGAAAGTCAAGTAGAACATGACTGAAGCCAGCCCAGACACAGTGAAACATCAGAGGCCCTTACCAACCAGGCCAGCAAAAACATGGTCTTTTAGACTTTCTCAGCATTAATTTCCTTGGTTACTCATTGTGTTGCTCTTTGTTATTTTGGTAATGCACCTTTTTTGACTTCCATTTGGTGATGTCTGGTCAAGTTGGGAGTAATTAAAATTCAGTTTGGTGATCTGAGTGCTCTAGTCTTCTGCCACTCAGCTGTGAATGAGTAGAAAAGGAGGTGGACTGACTGTGTAGCAGGAGTCAGTCAGACAGGACCGCATCCCTGGAGTATTACAGAAGATTCAGGGAAGATTCTTCAAAGAAGAATCTCTAGAGAAGATGAGAAGGCCTGAAAAGGTTGTGCTTGGTAATAGTGAAGGGCTCACCTATACTATAGATCCATCAGATCATAAAGTTAGAGAGAGTAATGAGAGACTGTCTAACACAATATGGAGGGGACAAAAAATGAGATCATAGATATGAATGTGATTTGGAAAGCCCTTCTGTTACTAGTTTCTTTCATTGCTTTTCTCCAAAACCTAACTTTCCTTAGGGTGGAGGTTGGGGATTTCGTCATGTTGTATTTTAGGAATTCTCCTTCTCAATGAGAAGTGGGGGTGTACCTTGGAGTACTGACAGGGCCTTTTTAACAGGTTGGAGGGCAGCTGTACCTGAGGAGAGATGGGAGAGGAAACCCTGAGGATCAATATGTATTATGATAGCTTTCCTAAGATTTGAGAGTGATCTGTAAATCCCCCTGCTCCATTCTTGCCTTGAAGATTTCCAAATTTCTTCAGTAACAGGGAGACCGGAATGGGCAGCTCAGTGACATTTAATACCTGATTACACAAAGGTTTGATCTGCCCAGACACAGCCATGTGGGCACTAGAGAGACAAGGAGCAAACTGGGTATTGTTTGGAGTGTTGGTACTGGTGGTAGAGGGTGGGGAATCTGGAGGAAAGGAATTTTCCTGGACTGGCAACTGCTTAAATTGCCTTTATCATCCTTCCTGCCCCATTCCCCGCATAGAAAGTCACTAAAACTTTTGTTTGTGCTCTGAAAAGAAAAATCCTTCCAATTAGAAAGAATTTTGTGTATAGTTTTTTTTTTATCAGCCTCTACATCAAAATTCCCACTTTAATAGCATATTTGCCTGAGCTAAAGCCAAGGGTCAGATTCCTGTCCTAGGCAGAGCCTCCTGCACAGCTGTGAAAAGCAAGTTAGAGCAGCGATGGTGACATGGTCATGGTATTGTGAAGCAATTTATGTTTCACTGAATAGTTTTAGACAAGACAGGATCTTTTCTTGCCAAGTCTTTTCCTGTTGACTTTTTGCATTCTCCTGCCACACAGCGGCTTTTTCAAAGTCACCCGTAGCCAGATGTGACAGCAAGTGAAAAGTGCTGGGCAGAAGGAGCAGTTTCTTCCATGTATGCATACTGCATGCTATGCATATGTAGGGAGCTAGGAAGAGCCTCTAAAGAAATGCCACCCATGTCCTGAAGCAACCTCACACACTTGTGTGTGAAATGATGACCTCACTAGAGGCAGAGTGGTGAGTGGAGGGGAAAGAACACCGTATTTGAAGTCGAAGGGTCTGAGATTACCTGTATAACATTGGGAAAATCACTTAACCACATTGGATTTGTTCTTTCTCCATATTAACTTAAATCAACAGGCTACTGCTGTTGATAAAAATTGTAAGGTGAGGAGGTTGGATTAGATTGGCTTTTAAGGTCCCTTCCATTTTGGGCTTCAGTTTCCTCAACTAAAGTAAAGGGTTAGATGGAAAATGTAGGTGTTTCCTTTCAACTGAAAGGCTTTTGATCTCAAAGAGTATTCCAGGACCACTGGTGTTATTATCTGTTTATGGGTTTAGGAAGCAAGTTTTCAGCTTTGATATAGTACAGGGATTTGGGGCTCATTGAACCCTCAGACTGAACTTTTCAACATCCTTAAGTTTTCACTCAGACTCAGTCTACCCTCCCCCCTCAAATATAGACCTCCAGAAAAAGTCATACCAGCTGCAGCCTTCAGACTATATTTCATAAGCCAATTTTAGCGTAAGCCACACAGTCACAATTAGAGATGGAGAAAGAATGATGAGATCATCTTGTTTGGGTTCCCAGACGTTGCTCCTAGCTTTCCCAGGACTCAGGGATAGATGGAAAGCCTCCAGGCCTTTGTCCACAGAGCTTAACCATTCTATCAAATGCCTCCTGATTCCATCCAGGATCTTGGATCACACTGTGATGCACAGATACATGGTACATGAGGGCCTGGAGCCTTCAAGGGATACTTGCAAAGTAAATTCATCTGTATTTCCTAATCTGATGTTCACAACATTCCTGACCTGTATTCCTAGACCAAGGAGGGAGAAGAAGGAGGAAGAGTATGCTTTTGAAAGTATATGTTAGGACTACAGTTGCATAGAGCAGTTGTAGCATTGGAGTGGGAAACATTTAGTCCTTATGCACTTAATGAGCTCCTATCTGCTGGGTGCATTATAAGGGAAGAGAAAAAAGGAAGGTCTCTGTGCGTTCAATTAGCTTATAATCTAGTTGGGGAAAAAAACATGAGCAACCAAGAGAACAAATTCTGGTTTGTGGTCTAGATTCCAGTTAATGAAAGAGTTCAGAGGAAGGAAAAAGTACAGGGGGCTGAAATTTTTAGGAAGGTTTTCTGTAAGAGAGGAAGAGGGAAGGGAATAAATAGGGAGAGAGCATTCCAAGCAAGAAGGAGAAACAGAATGAGGAAAAGTGGTGGTGATAGTGGAGGAGACCTTGGAAGTACTTCTGACTCCAATGCCTTGGATCATACTGTGATGTACAGCTATGTGGTACATGAAGATCTGGAGCCTGCAAGGGCAAATTCCTTTGTGCTTCTTAATCTGATGCTCACAGTTTCCTTGACCTGTATCCATTGGCTAAGGAAGGAGAAGAAGGAAAGGGAGTTGAAACTGAATTTGTGTCATGGATCCCCTCAGCAACATCTCTGACAAGGGACTCCTTGGCCTCTACTTGAAGACCTTTAGTGATTGTGAATTTGCCACCTCCTAAGGAGCTGCCTTCTCTACTGCTGGACAGCTCCTATCAGTAGGAAGTTTTCCTTCCTATCAAACCTTTACCTGCTTTTTTTGCCACATTGCTCCTAGGTCTGACTTTCAAGAAGAAATTAAAAACCTCTTTCATGTGACGGCCCTTGAGAGTCTTGAATACAGTCTTTGAATTCTCTCTACGTTCTCCTCCTCTTCAGGTTTAGCAGTCACAGTTCTTTCAATTGACTCATCTATGACAAGACCCCAAGACTATCACTGTCCTTTCCATTATCTTATGAATGTTTTTCAGTTTCTAGGTGTCCTTTCTAAAATGTGTGGCTCAGAACTAAATACTGTACTTTAGATAGAATCTGATCAGGACAAAGGAGTGTGAGAATGTCACCTCTCATTCTGGCCCTATAGTGGCCTGAATGCAGTTTAATTAGTGTTGATTTTTATGGCTCTTATGTCATATTATTGGTTGATATCAATCTTGAAATTCCCAAAGGCCCCAGATCATTTGCATAGATTGAGGTTGTATGGACATCCAGAATCCAAATTCAGGAATTTACATTCATTCCTATTCATTTCCATCCTTTTGAATTGGATCCATTGTTCAAGTCTTTTTGGTTAACCTGGTGAAAGTTGGGTTTCCAGGAGGGAGGAAGGGGAAGAAGGATTGGGTTAAGTAAATAGCGTCAGACCACTTTGTGGAAGGCTCTGAAAGCTGAGTAGAGTAGTCTGGCCTTAGGACAGGAGGCCCGGGGGTTGGGAAGAAGAACAATGCAGAAGGTGATCCCAGCTTCTGACCCAGAAGGTCAGCCAGGTAGGGTTCATGCCCTGAAGGGCATCATGAAATCCACAGCAGCAACTGATTTATGCCAAGATGTGATCACCTATGTGTGTGTTCATCCTTTGTTGCCGAAGAAGACCATGCCATCAGAGAAATAATGACATGACTTGCACTTGATTTTGTTTTGAATGAGGGAGGGCTGTGCAGGTCACCAGCCTCACTTTTCCTCCAGAGCCATCTGAATCCAGCCAATCCGATGACCAGATATTCATCAGGATGACTGGAGAGACCCATGATGAGGCATTTGGGGTTAAGTCTTGCCCAAGGTCACATAGTGAGTGTCAAGTGTTTGTGATGAGATTTGAACTCAGGTCATCCTGACTCCTGCACTGGTGCTCTATCCACAGCACCACCTAGCTGCTGTGTGGTTACCTATATGTTGCTAACCAAACACTTTTCCAGAAAGTCAGCAAATATTAGACCAGTGAAAATGCCTAAACCAAATGGTATCATAGCCCCCAGACTTAGTTATTCCTGACACATGAATTCAAGGTGAGAATCTACTCCTTCATACCTGTCCCATCCCCATTCAAGACCCTTCACAAAAAGTTATATAGTTTTTAAAGTTACATACTGCAGTCTTTAGGGATACTAATCTTAGAGAAATGAATAAGGGTGAATTGGGAGTGGGTTCAGGAGAGACTCAATGGGCAGACTATTTGGGAAAGAAGACTTGCTCAACACAAGTGAGTTTCCCATGATTCAGGTCAAGTTATCTTAAAATTCAACAGATCCCCAGGAACCTGGGACAGAGAGCATTAGGCCATTTATAACTATTCCTATCCAACCTTGAGGGATTGGTGGGGGGTGGGGGTGGGAGGGCAAGCAGGGATAAATATTGAAGGTTCTCTCTGACCCAGACCCAATTATCCTTATGAGGAAAAGTTCTAAGCATATAAAAAATAAAATTATAAATAGTATTGTCAAGTCATTAGATTATGGCTCATTGCAAATATGTGTATATTATTATACATATAAGTGCATGTGCATACAAACACAGTTTTAATAGTCAGCAAGCATGCTTACTATGTCCTAAATGCTAAGTGCTGAGGATACAAAGAAAGGCAAGAACATAGAATTTCTCTCAGGAATTGCATATTATAACAAGGGAGACAACATGTAAACAACTATATACATGTAAGCTATATATCCATTGTAAGTGGAAGGTAATTTCAAAGGCCCTAGGTACTAGGAAAGGCTTCCTACCAAAGGTGGAATTAGAGCTGAGTTTTGAAGGAAGTCAAAAGATAGAGGTAATGTCAAGTGTTTCTTATTTAATTTGTGATTTCTTGTGTGTGTGTGTGTGTGTGTGTGTGTGTGTGTGTGTGCTGTTGGTGTCTTGCTCCCTTCAGGCTACTGATCTATGGGGAATATTGCAGTCACATGGAGTACGCCCAGAACACTCTGAACCATCTTATTGCCAATCGAGAAGATTTCAGGCAAAAAGTAGAGGTAATGTGGGGTGTGAAGGTACTTTTGATTCAATTTTCCTAACTGCACAATGGGTCATTAAATGCCATTTTGACATTCTGTAACATAGCTCTCACATTTGAAGGTCCAGTTCAGCCTTAAGATTCCATAATTTGAGGAATTAGTCAATAGGTTCTTCCTTTAATGGAGAGATCTAAGTATGAAAGATGTACAAGATATATGAGCTGGAACCCAGATTTTGTCTCTTTTCCCTAGATCTACAGAAGAATAGAGGGACATGGGGTTAACTTTTCCCTGAACAAAATTAAATTCAGAACATTTGTTCCTCTGTGGTCACTCTTAGGAATGCACCTTGAAGGTCCAAGATGGGAAGTTTAAATTGCAAGATCTCTTAGTAGTGCCAATGCAACGGGTTCTGAAATATCACCTCCTACTGAAGGTAAGTGCCCATCAACCACAGACCTTCTATTGAGACAGGAGCTAAAAGGACCTTGAGAATGGAGACTTCCTGGTAGACGCATTACGCAGCATGAGTGACTTGTAACAAAATCATCATGCATTTGTTAGCTCAGCATGGAATATGTTGCCTCTTTTGGAGCTCTAACCTTGATCAACTTGCCACAAGATTTGGAAAATAAACATAAATTTCAGGTTTATAATCAAATGCTTCTGATTTGTCTGCTAGAGCTAGTCTATCCAACTGAAATATACTTATAGGTGGGTGGGAAGTTCTATTACTAGAGCCATGCAGTGCAGCATTCAGAATTGTGTTATGGACAATGATGTATGAAACTGGAGAATAGTAACACTCCCTCAACCCTTTCAGGAACTCCTCAGCCACTCTGCAGATCGTCCGGAGAGACAGCAGCTCAAGGAAGCACTGGAAGCCATGCAGGTAGCTGGGTTAATTAGGATGGGAGTCAATTCTCAAAAGAGACGCTATAAGAAACACAAACAGTCACAGCAAGAGTACCCTTAGAACAAAGGTTCTGAACCGTTTTTGTGTGTTGTACCTGAAAATTTTTGAAATTGGTAAAGCCTTCTCAGAATAATGTTTTTAAAATACATAAAATGAAATATATCAGATTGCCAAGGAAACCAAAAGTTAGTGAAAATAGAGGTGAAATTTCTTTCCCATCCCTGTCCAGGAGCTCCCTAAAATCTATCAGTTGATCCTGTATGGGAGTCAGTAGACTCTTGGTTAAAAATCCCTGCTTTAGAACCACTTTCTTTCTAGTCAGTGCAATTACAAACCAGATGAGTCCATGTTGGATTCCATACTGGGGGCTGCAGTTACTCAGCGAGACAAACAAGTCTTGTTGTAAGACATTGTCACAGAGAAGGCAAGGACCTAGAGTAGAGTGCATTATAGTGAGCTTGTGGTGAAGCCAGCTTCCCTGTCACTGCAAAGTGACTCTTGGAAGCTTGGGGTATCATCTTATCTGGAGCTCAATGTAGGGTAACAAGGAAAGTGCCTCATGAGAAGCAGCAGGTAGACAGAGAATCTACCTGCAGGAGAAATCTTTCAACTTCCCTCCCTCTCTCCCCAACACACACATATACAGCCCACAGACAAGCATGTACACACACACACACACACACACACACACACACATACCCTACATATACATACACATAAACACCCCACCACCATCATCACTTATTTTTCTTAAATATTTACTGTAATGTGTTGAGCTGAGGTGTGTCAGGGTGATAGGATAAATTGTAATCCTTATATTTGTGGAACTAGTCTGGTAGAGGAATAAGACACCAATGCATATCACAAATTGTATGTGTGTATGTGTGTGTGTGTGTGTAGGCAACATGAAGTAGTGGATATAAAACTGGCCTCAAAACTGAGTCTAGTTCCTACTTTATCTCTTTCTCTCTCTCTCCCCGCCCCCTAGTCTCTCTGTCTCCTCTGTCTCTATCTCTCTCTCTCCTTTCCTTCCTCTCTCTCTCCCTTTCCTGGCTTCTTGACCCTGGACAAATCACTTAACCTCTCATTGCTCTAGGCAAATCTCTAAATCTGGAAATGGCAGTGAAAGGGTGGACTTGCATTAGTAAAGGAATTCTTTACCCTCCCAGGAAGTCAGAAGCCCAAACCCTATCTCTCTGTGGGTGGGTGGGTGAGCATGCTCTATGATACAGGAAAGGTAGTATGGTCTAGTGGATCGAGGGTTCAGGTCTAGGTTTGTGCCTCTCAAACATCCTGACCATGTGACCGACTTCTCAGTGTGAAACCCCCACCCCCAGGTAACTCATCATTATCTGAATCACCACATATGCCCGACACAGGTGAAATACAGATCTGGACTATGCGTGGGTATATATGTATAGATTATAGATAAGAGATGGCAAGTGAGATTATATAAAGTATCTGAAAGCCTTAAAGTGTTATATAAATGCTAGATATTATTGATATTATTATCATCCACTTTGCAAATGAGGAAATTGACGACCAGAGTCAGTACCTTGCCCAAGGTCTCACCGCTAGCGGGCAAGAGGCAGACTTTGATCCGACGTCTTGGCCTCCACATCCAGCCTTTCTGCTGCACCATTCATTCATTTACAATTCTGCGTCACTGTAGGATATATAAAATGCTTATCTCACACTGTCCTTGTGAAAGGATTGTCTGAACATTTTATAGATGGGGAAATAGATAATCTTCTCAAGAGAAATGAAGTGATTTGTCCACATTTGCACATCCGTTTAAGCTTAAGAAGCAGGATTTGAACCCAGATCTGCAGGCCCCAAAACTAACGATGTTTTCCACCTAATAACAAACCATGATTTTATTAGAGAGCTACACAACAAAGTGCTGTGTGAAGTCTAAGCTGGAAGCTTTGTCCTTACCAGGGATAGGGGATCATGTACTAGCCCTCGTGGGTTCAGAAGCCTCATCGTTGTCAGTCAGTCCCAGAGATGGCTGATAAGTGGTTTAGTTCACAGAACACACAATTGCCTTTTTTACTGTTCTGCTTCCTGCCACCCCCTTAACCTGAGGTTCATCAGAGGAACTGAAACTAGGTTCAGTATTACTGAAACCCTGTCTTCTTGGCAGAAATACTTTTCCTTGATGGGCAGGTCTGGCCCCTGGATGTGTTTTTTCCCCTTTCCCCTGTTTCTCTCACACCTTCTTTAAAAGACTTAATTTTGATTTTAGAGCACCTGACTGCTGCCTGACCTAGAAGCTTCACCCCTTTAGCAAGGAGAGAGAGATGTTTGGAGTCCTTTAAATGAATGTTGTCTGAAAGATGTTATGGTTTTATCTGCCGCTTTACTTCCCTTTGTTCAGACAAGTTCAGGGGCCTCTGGGCTGTGAAGGGAAATTCAGGTTGAATCAATTATTTAAAAAAAGAAAACTAAAGGCTTTGGAGAAAAGAAGATCCTGTGTATGTACACGTGTGTGTGTGTGTGTGTGTGTGTGTGTGGTGGAGAGACACTAATGATTCTGATACTGTGGTAGTATAAACCATACACCTATGTGGTTGGAAGAGACCTTGGGGTCACCTTGTCCAGCCTCTTCCCAGGAATCCCCCTCTAGAACAACCCTGATGGTAGCCACGCAGCCCATGATTAAACAAAGGGAGTGACCTGAGGCAGTCCGGTGTGAGATTTGTGTGTGCTCAGACGCCACAGCTCCAAGTTCATCACTCTTCCCACTATGCCCTAAGTCACTTTACAAAGAGTTGGTTTGATGGACTGTCTCTTCTTCATCTTGGATGACAATCTGCTCCCTTCTGACTCCCACCCATTCATTTTCATTTACTCTGTGGGACAGATTCATAGTCACAGAAAAGGAAGTGATGATGATATGGGTCAGCTAGTACAACTTCCACCTGCTCAGGAAAGTTCTGCAGTTTTTCTAAATCTAACCTTTTTCCCTGTGGGGCAGCCTTTCAGATATCTGAGGACACTGATCGTTCTCCTGTGCCTTTACTGCTTCAAACTCAGTGTTCCCAGTTCTTCCAACTTTTGTTTGAAAGGCTGTAAGATCATAGATTAAAGACAGTAATGGACCTTAGATTCTGTCTCATTTTACAGAGGAAAAAACGGAGATTGCAAAATTTTAATTGACTTAGCTAGGGGCACATAGCTACTTGTCAACCCTGATCTTCCTGGCTCCAAGTCCAGCGCTCTATCCTTTGTTACCTAACCTTTCTTCACCCTTTTGGTCTTCCTAGAGTTAGTCCAATCTGTCAGTGGTTCCTTTGAAAATTTGCCTTCCAGAGGCAGCTAGGTAGCACAGTGGATAAAGCACTAGCCCTTGAGTCAGGAGGATCTGAGTTCAAATTCTGCCTCAGACACTTACTAGATGTGTGATCCTGGGCTAGTCCCTTAATCCCAATTGCCTCCAAAAAAAAGAAAAGAAAATTTGCCTTTCATAATTGAGCACAGTTCTCCAGATGTGGCCAAATCACTGAGCATTCACATAGCACTTCCCTTTGCATGCTTCTCAGGTGCACTTATCGTGTAATATGGTATATCACTGTTATTTATTAAAGGTGTTTTGTGTGCCAGCATCTGTGCTAAGCACTAAGGCCACAAAGAAAGACAAAATATGAGCCCTACTTTCAAGGGATTTAATAATTGTAGGGGCTTGAAAGGGGACTAGGAACAAAAACCTGGACCCACCTGTGTTTTGTTCCCCTACTAGACTGTGAATTTCATGAAGGCGGAAACTATCTTATCTATTTTGCATCTCTCTCCTAGTGCCTAATAAAGTGCGTTTTACACAGGCATTTAATAAATGGTTGCTGAATGAATGTGTGTCACCTCCATTAATCTGAACATTGTTGTTTTCAAGCGTGTCCAACTTGGTGACTTCATTTGGGGGTTTTCCTGGCAATACTGAAGTGATTTGCCATTTCCTTCTTCATTTTACATATGAGAAAACTGAGGCAATTGTGTCCAGGATCACTCACTGGCAAGTGTCTGAGGCCCGATTTGAACTCAAGTTTTCCAGAATCCAGGCCTGGGGCTCTATCCACTGCACAATCTAGCTGTCCTGATCTGAACATTAGACTTCTGTTTATTCAGTTTAAGATAGCATTAGCTATTTTAGCAGCTGTTTCACTTTGTTGACTCAAAATGGTACTTTCATGTCTTCCTTACTTGATCTGCCAGCAAATTAGACCCTCCCTTACCTTGTAAATCATCTAGTTTCCAGAGTTTCTTTCATTGTGAAACTGCAGTCTCTCATTAGGGCTTCTTCCCTGACTTTAAAATAAAAATCAGGAGAAAATACAACCTATAGGATCATAGATTTAAAATAGAGAGGTACCTTAGAGGTCATATAGTCCAACCTCTTCATTTTGTCAGTGAAGGAAAAGGCCCAGAGAGGTTAAGTAACTTGTCCAAGGCAACATAGGCTGTTTGAACAAAGGTCCTGTGATTCCAAGGCTAGCATTCTTTCCACTGCACCGATATTCAGTGGAATATTTCTTCTGTGCAATTTAACAAGGTCCATATAGCGTAAGCTATCTTGCCACACTAGAAGTTCTGCTTAGAAACCTGAACAGGCAAGACAGACCCCTGGTGCAGTAAGTGATGGAATTAGCTGGATCCCACCCGCAGGATACTCAGTTGGCTATTTTTCCATTTGGTTACTTTTATGGGAGTTCTGACAATTGCCTACCAGGATGAGCAATGTTGCCTTACGGATTTTACACTCAGGAGCTTGCTGTCTTCTCCAGAGAATGAAATTAGGTGGAATTGGTTGTATGCCCAGCTTGTCTGTAGCTGAACGCATACTTTCCAGGAAAGAATGTAGTCTAAATTCTTAGTGTTGGACACAGTGCCCTCTAGTGTCAACCAGGAGATCTGCATTTATAGCATGCTTTCTGATGTGTAATTCAACAAAAGTTTGTTCATTCCATGCGTGGTACAAGGTTTTGGGGCTTGTCACTCAGAATACACCCAGAAAAGATAGCACAGACTCTGCTCTCAAGGAGATTACAATCTATTAGTCATTTTGATAAGGCTCCAATGGTTGTCAAAGGGTATACCTTGGAGTAACTTGGAAAAATTCAAATCCCTTAAGGTTCATTATCTTGCCCAAGGTCAGAAATGGTCATTCAAGAAAGTTTGTCTAGGTCCTCTACTACTTATAAATGCTTCCCTCTACCTCCCACATGCACACATGCCCTTTCAAAAATCTGATCAATATTGGTGTTCATTTAGCTGTATTTTGTTTTGATAAGCAAACATCCCCCTTTACCCAGTTTTGCCTTGCACATACGTAGTAGGTAGTTAATAAATCTCTGTTAGGTTGAATGGATCTCAGGTTTTGTGAGAGCTGGTGCAATGGGAAGAGCCCTGTATCTAGTCAAGGGACTTTGTATTCTAGTTCCAGCTTGTATAATTAGTAAAAAGAGGCAGCATAGTTAAGGGGGAAGGATGTTAGGTTTGGAAACGAAAGATGAGAGTTCAAATCCTGACTCTGTCCCCAGCTGCCTGTGTAACCTTGGGTGAGTCACTTCTCAATCTCTTAGAGTTAAGAAGGACTAGATTCAAATCCTGCCTCCGGCACTACTAAGTGTGTGACCCTGGACAAGTTACTTAACCTCTGTTGGTGTCTATTTCCTCACCTGTAAAATCGGGGTGGTAAAAATAGCGTCTACCCCACAGGATTGTTTTGAGGATCATAGAAGCTAGCCTGTATAAAGATTTTTGCTATATATGCAAATATATGAATGATAGCTATTATTGTTCTGTCCAGATAACATTCTAAGATTGTAAATTGGTAGGAAAGGTGCCAATCTCCGTTTGGAAAGAGAGTCCCTAACTAGGAGTTCCCTTCACTTGTGCAATCACAGGGCTGGGTAAGATGATGGTGATGATGAGGAAGAGGAGGAGGAGAATGGCAACAAGCAGGTTGGACTGGGTCAGAGGTGATAAAATCTGCTGAACCAGATTTAAAAGTAATTGGAGATGTTTAACAAAATAAAGAAAAATACGGTGTAATATAGATAATGTTAATTTGTGGTTTTCTAAGTTAATATGTGGCCCCCAAGGATGCGGGGATCTGTTTCTATTTGAGTTGGACACTGGACTACATGACCTCCATGATCCCTTCTTCTTCCTCTGAATCTGTGATACTGTTGAACTTGCAATGTGACCTCAGATTGCTTCACTTTTCTACTTTAGTCTCTTCCTTAATAATTTGGAGACAACGATCCCTGTTCTACCTGCCTCGCATGGTTGCTGTGGATAAGGATTAAGTCACACAGTGTGTATGAGCATTCTTTGCAGAGCTGATGATACCATTATGACAGATTATCAGGTTGGTTTTTGAGCCTGCCAACTAACACGACTATTTTCCATTTTGAAGGACTTGGCGATGTATATAAATGAAGTCAAACGGGACAAAGAAACCTTAAAGAAAATCAGTGAATTTCAGAGTTCTATAGAAAACCTGGTAAGTCTGAATGTCTTTTTAATCACCCACCAAGCCTCCTTGGAACCAAAGCACAGACAGTGACAGTTATGACTGTCAGCTTGAGATTTGGAAGGATGTTTCTGCCATGACTGTTTTTGCTTTGGACGGAAGATGAAGACTGTCTCTGTGGAAGGTTTAACGCTAGCACAGCTCTCATATCCCCACCTCCTTTCCCTCCTAAATCCATCTGATGCACAGTGTCTGTTTTTGATTTGATTTTGTTTTGCTGTGTTGGACACTGGGCAATTTTATACTGCAGATACGTCTAGTGTTCCCCACAGCAGTGAGCTGTCATGTGGTATACAACGCTGTTTGTTGTGCTGACAAGTGTCTTTAGAAAATGCATGTTAGTAGAAGACTTAGGAAGAGGTGGAAATATTTCACATTATTTGGGCACACTGCTGTGCTGGGGACTGATGGGTAATCTGGTCTGTTGCTACATCTTTAATCATAAGCCACATGAGTTATTAAAGCCCCATCCACAGCTCTTCTCTACTTAAGAACTCTCCAAGTTTGGATGAGCTTTTAGAGCCATGTAAAACAATACAGAATAAGAGCTGCATCCTCAAGGAGAAGAGAAAAGGTCTACTGCCTTTGACAAATACCCCTTTATAAGACCTTCTCTAATAGCTACTTCCCCCTGAAACCTTTTCTACTTGGGACGTTTTTAACCCCTTGTCCTTTCTGAGATGGGTTCTAGGACACAAAAAGATTGAGTTCACCTATGAGGTTCATGTTGTTTTCTATTCTTTCCCAGCAAGTTAAACTGGAAGAATTTGGGAGGCCAAAGATTGATGGAGAATTAAAAGTCCGGTCTATTGTAAACCATACCAAACAAGATAGGTGAGTTTACCACGGGGTCAAGGGGCACAGGCACGAGGCGCAGGGGTGGGAGGGAGCCAGTAGGATCCTGCGAGATCCCTGCCTATCCCTGCTGCGCTGTCATCGCTCTCAAAGGCTGACAATATCTCTTAATTTCTCTGTGTAGCACCAAACACAGTGATGTGCCAATAGGCACCTAATAAATAGCTGTCAAATGAATAATTATTTGCACACACATCACTATGAGGTAGATAGTGTAAATATTATTGTCTCCATTTTACAGATGATAAGAGTGAGGCTGAGAATTTAAGCTATTTGCCCCAAAATTCCTCTGTCTTCCAAACTATTGTAGTATTTACAGAAAACAAACAAAGCTCCCTAATCCAGAAATGAGCTACTGTTTGTTTATATTCAGTCAGTCAAGCAACCAACACATACTGTCTGTACACCCACTATCCTTTGTGGAGAACTATAGAACTATAATCTTACAGTTCTCCCTTCAGGGAAGGACTCAGGCTAGTCTGGGAGAGAGGAGTAGCAAGAGACATGACATAGAACGCGTTATGGTTGGAAAGCACTTTACATAAATTATCTCAGTAGAACATCACAGCGCTGAAGTCAGTTCTACCTGGGTCACAGCCCCCTTTTTACTGATGGTGAAACTGAGGCTTAGATGACTGTGAGTGACAAGATCACACCAGTGATAAATGCCAGAAGCAAGATTTCAATTCAGGTCTTTTATGACTCCCAAACTGATACTCTTTCCACTGTATCATACATGAAAGGATAACTCACAACACAGCCTGTGCCAAGAGCTAAGGGATTGATAGTGATAGGAAGTGACTTAGTTATCAGTCTGAATCAGGACTACTGGAACTCCCAGTTTTTAGGTCTTTAAATGTTGTGTGGGTCATCCTCAGATTCTATTATGAATTCTTTTTCCAATTTATCTCCCCTTCCCCAAATCCCACCTTCTACTGGGGAAAAAAAAAAGAAGAACAAAATCCTTGTCACAAAAAGGTCTGGTCAAGCCAAACAAATTTCTCCATTGGCCAAGTATAAAAATGTCTGATTCATTTTGCATCTTAAGTTTGTCTTCTGATCTTGTAGTCAAGAAGTGAGTAACATGCTTCCTCATTGGAGTCACTTGGTCATTGCATTCATCAATTAAGTCTTTCAAGGTCTCTGTCTTCACCGTGTTGTGTATTTTCTTTTGTGTTTACTTTCATTTTTTCAAATTCCCACCTTGGTCATGTACTCTAAGTGTGGGTATGTGTGTGTACATATGTATATATGCATATCACTTACATATATGTCTCAATCTGCATCCTACATCCATCATCTCCATCAGAAGGTGGGCGAGATATTTCATCACGAGTCCTGGAATTATGGTTGGTCGTTGTGTTGATTGGAGTTCTTAAGTCTTTCAAGCTGTTTGTCTTTACGATACGTTGTTGGGCAAAATTTTTCTCCTGGTTCTGCTCTCTTCACTCTGAATCCAAGAATATTACAAGTCTTTCCAGCTTTTTCTGAACCCATCCTTTCATCATTCCTTCAGCACCATAGTATTTCATTATCTTCCCATCCCATTATTTGTTTGTCCATTTTCTAATCAATGAGTTGATGTAGTTCTTTGTCACTACAAAAAGAGCTGTAAATGCTGTAAATATTATGACATGCTTTCTTCTCTCCTTCAGATAGATTCTGACCTCTCTTTTTATATTTATATTTTATTATTATTATATTTTATATTTAAATGATACCCCGTATTTAATATTTAAAATATAATTATATTTTATATTTAAATGACACCCTTATTTTCCATGACTCCGTGTTCTCTGTTCAGACTAGCCTTCCTGCTGTTCCCCAAGCTTGGCATTTCCTCTTCCTTACTGCACATCAGCAATCTTCCATGACTAAAAGGCTCTTCTTTCCCATCTTTGCCTCATAGAATCTTTAGCTTCCATCCAGGCTGAGAAGGCTTCCCTGACTCTGCCCCACCCTGTCCTACTTGTTAACTCTCTCTTCTTCCTCAAACCCCCTTGTATTCACTTCTCTGTGAACACGGCATCTCCCCACTGGTTTTTAAGCTCCTAGAACATAAAGGCTGTTGTTCACCATCTTCATGTCCCTTGCCCCTGCACATCACCTTTCATCTAGGCTTTTGTCTTCTCTTTGATCTCCCTGCCTCCTTTCCCTCTAAAATCCATCTCCATGCACATGTCCAACTTTTCCTAAATTGCAGATCTGATCCTATCACTCCCTTACTCAGTAAACTCCAGACCCTCCCTGTCACTTCCAAGATCAAGTAGAAATAGCTCTGCCTGGAATGTAAGCCTCAACCTACCTTTCCACCTCGGTCCAGGCACACTGGTCTTGTTGCTACTTCTCACCCATGACACCCGTCTCTCATCTGTCCCTTTGCATTGGCTCTCTGCCATGCTTAGAACATACTCTCTCATTATCTGTACCTTTTGGGGTGACTAGTTTCCTGCAAATCTTAGTTCACATCCCTTTCTGCAGGAAGCCTTTTGGATCTCCCCAGCTCCTCTTGCCTTCCCCATCCTTCTTCAATTACCTGATATTTATTTTGTCTCCCCTAAGGAAATGTACATTTCTCAGGGACAGGCATCGTTGTACTTTTTGCTGTTGTATCTCTTGTGCCTGCCCATGGGAGGCACTTAATAATTAAATGATGTTTGCTTGGTTAATGAATTAAATTGAATCTTTGGAATGGGAACCTCCCTGATTTTCCTTTTTTAAATCTCATTGAGGCAGGTATTTATTTTTGTTTGATAAAGTGGTGATTGTCTGTAAGAGGAAAGGCTACAATTACGAGCTGAAGGAGATCATTGAGCTGCTCTTTCACAAAATGACAGATGATCCCATGAACAACAAGGACATCAAGAAGGTAGGCAGTGCCCTCTGCCCGCGTGGGCATCCCTGGTTTTGCCCTTCGTCTCCCCAGGGCCATTCAGCGAGCCACCTCTGCAGTCATAAACTTCAATATTTTGAACCTGGGAAGATACATAAAGGACCTCAAACCTACCCCTTCATTTTACAAATGGGAAAACTAGGGCCCAGAGAGAGAAAAGTCTTCATAACTAGCTAGTAGCCAAGTCAAGGTTAGGTCCCAGATGTTCTGAGTCTGTCTTCTTGGAGCAGCTTAAATGAAGGGTTTTGGGAATATTGGCTAATACTCCTGAACAGTCTAGTAAGTAATTAGAATCAGTTCCTCCCTTTTGTCTATTCCTTTCATGAAGAAACAAAGGGGACTTGGAGAGAAGATAGCAGGGCAGACGGAGTCTTCATTGAATGTGCTTTTAGGCACCACACAGGACCTAGCTGGAACCAGCCCCTTCTGTTCTGTGCTTTGTAGATTGCGTTGTCTACAGTGGGATAGAATTGACGGTGGGGGAAAAGGGGTGACCCCCACCGCAGGAAGTCATCCAACTTTTTTCTCTTCCTTCCTTCCCTAATAGAAAAAGAGCATGCAGATTTGGTTCCCTTTTTCTTTCTCTCCTTTAGTCATAGACTCTACACCCTTAGCATGGTCCTATTACTCACTGGGCCACCAGTTGCATTCCAACTCCCCTCTCAGGTGTACAAAGTACTTTTCTCACAATAGTTCTTTAGGGGAGCGATGCAGTTTGTACATTATCCCTGCTTTACAGATGAAGAAACGGGTTCAGAGAATTTACCCAGGCACTAAGCACGGAGGCTGGAATCAGTTCTCTCCAAATTCTAGGTCCAGAGATCTTTCTGCTCTACCCTGCCACCTCTAATTTAAGTGCTACAGCATGTACCTAACTGGCTTTTTAATTTTAGAACTGGAAAGAACCTTTGCACAACCTCTTTTATCCTGTCTGTGCCACATATAGCCCAGGGGGCAAGGCCTGGCTCTGGCTTCTCCCATGTCCTCCATCCCTGTATCTGCAGAGCCCACTAGCCCTTAAACACATGAGTATGCAGTGACCTGGGGCTTTGCAGAAAATATGAGTAATCTGGGCATTATCTTGTAATAACCTTCTTCCCCCCACTTTTCCTCTTCTTAATGCTTTCTAGTCACATGGGAAAATGGTAAGCAACCAACCCTACCCCTCTCCCCACTATCCCTACTGTCAGGGACTGTGGTTTAAGTGTTTCCTTTGACTGCTCGTCTGCCATAACAGTCATGACTTAAAGGTTGGGGTGGACAGAAGGGAGGGGTATGAGTATGGGGTTGGGGTGGAGGGGAGTGGTAGTTGGGAGGGATTTTTCCCATTGAGATATGCTTTAAATATCCTCTTTTCCACGGGAGTTCTGGGAAAAATCAGGGGGTTCAGGCTGCATTTCTTGGCTGAGCCTAAGATTTGGGGTCATGGTGTGTACACAGATAGGAGCAGGGCATTATTTTAAACGGTGAGGCTGGCCCTGATTCCCCTACCTGTAGTGAGATAGTCCTGACCTCAGGCAGTCTTTCTTACTGCTTATTTGACCTAAAAGAGCCGTGATATGTTGGGTTCCACATCTAGGAAGTGAAAATAGGTGGGATGAAAAAGGATCCGGTGCCCTTTTCCTTTGGTCACAGCTTGTTCCTGAAAGTTCAGCACCGTGAGGATGGTTAGGACGGGAGGGATGCCTCTTCTTGGTTCTAAAACCAATCTGTTTCTATTGAAGGAGTATTTTGAGTTGAAGTCCATGCTGGTACCAAGGAGGGTTGGGGGGGAGGTACAGCTAGGGGGAAGGCAGAGACCACCAGGGCTACCTCAGTATGTTCCTGTCTGGAAAAAGGAGCATCACTTTAAAAAGAAGAAAGAAAAACCCTACTCCATACCCAACTGAAGGCAGAAACCATGTCTTGTTTACCATTGCAGTGGTCTTACGGGTTCTACTTAATTCACCTGCAAGGAAAGCAAGGCTTCCAGTTTTTCTGCAAGACTGAAGACATGAAAAGGAAGTGGATGGAGCAGTTTGAAATGGCCATGTGAGCACCGTGAGAGCCAGCTGGCCCCAGTGGGGGCTTCCGCTGTGTCCTCGTCACAATGTCCCAGGGCAGCATACACTGACAGTGGCATCTGGAGAGGGTTCAGGGCAATGGAAAGCAGGAGGAGAATAGGGTTCTGAAGGTGGCCTTTAATTTATTTTGAAAGCAGAATGTCTGTGTAAGGGACCTCCTGAAGAGATCATCTCTTGAGAAGTCAGACACTTCTAAAACAAACTCCATATGGGATGAGATGTTCTCCTAGGATCTCTGTCTACCACAGGTTTTGGTGGGTGGGTTTCAAACAAAGATGTTTATTTTAGCAGTCATTATTGTCTAGCCAAAATGCCCTTTTCTATAACTTCAGGAAGTCTTTGCATATTGGATGAACAAGGGAGAAGAACCCTTGTCATGGTTAGTGAACTCGAAAGCTTTTAAGATTGGAATCTTAGAGACCACAGGATCTTAGGACTAGAAGGGGATCTTAAAGCACATCTAGTCAGTTCCTTTCATTTTGCAAGTGGGGAAACTAAGGCCCAGGGATGGAGATAACTGGCCCGAAGTTACACCTAAAGTTAGTGGTAGACCTGAGATGTAAACCCCAGTCATCTGTCAACCGGCCTCAAGCCTTTTCCATCACATAGAAACATGTCTTGCCACCACTGGGGTACAGGAGGAAGTGTGGAGAATTTGGAGCCAGAGAATGGATTGAAATCTGGATTCTGATACTTTCTACCTATGTGACCTTGGACAAGTCACATAATCCCTTGGAGCCTCAGTGTTTTTATCTATTAAAAAAAATGAAGGGACAGGATAGGATGGTCTTTAAGATGTTTTCCAGTTCTGTGTCTATGATTGGTTCATTTACCAGGTCTTTTAGAGGTCAAGGAGCCCAGAAAGCCCCAAAAGGCAGAAAAGATCCCAGACCTGCGGAGGTGGGAGGCAGAGTATGACTCACTGTGGCCTCTGTTCTGTGCCCCTTTTGTCAGGTCAAACATTAAACCAGAGAAGGCCAATGCAAACCATCACAACTTCCAGATGTACACATTCGACAAGACAACCAACTGCAAAGCATGCAAAATGTTCTTAAGGTGAGAGGAGCCTCACGGGTGCTAGATCCCGCCCATATCTGCCACATCCTTGCCATGATCTAGCATCTACTAGAAGCAGCAGGGCACCTCCTTATTTCTTTAGCCTTTTTGTCCTAGATGATTAGAGAAGGTAATTTGGGAGGAGATGAAAACTCATAGATTTAGAGCTAGAAGGTGCCTTAGAGTTCATTTAGCCCAACTCCTTCCTTTTACCAATGAAAAAATTGATACCCAGAGAGATTAGGAGACTTGCCAAAGGAAATGAGTAGCAGAGTCTGGATTTGAGCTCATGCCCTCTGAATATGGATGGTACAATGGATAGCGCACTGGGCATGGAGTCAGAAAGACTCTTCTTGAGTTCAGATCTGGCCGCAGACACTTGCTAGCTGTGTGGCCCTGGGAAAGTCACTTAACCCTGTTTGCTTCCATTCCTCATGTGTAAAATGAGCTGGAGAAGGAAATGACAAACCACTCTAGTACCTTTGCCATGAAAACTGCAGAATGGGGGCATGGAGAATTGGACATGACTGAACAGCAACCATCTCTGAATATAAATCCAGTGCTCCTCCTGCTGTACGAGCTCAGCTCCATCATGCAAATTGCTCACTGGAAGACTTTGCAAAGTGGAGTTGGTTCCCTCCTTTAAAGTCACCTTTATGCAAAATTGTTCTTTGCTCATTTTCAGTAGCTTTAAATTTTTTTATTTTGAAAACATTTCTTCATGGCAGCAATGCCACATTTTAAATTCTCCACCCTGAGGGTGTGTGTCCTTGAACTAAAACACTGTCTGGATTGCTATAGGGTTAGTTTAAAAATAAATGCACCTATTCATTTAGGATATATTTATTGAGAATCCACTGTGTGCTCGTAACTCTGCCAGCTCTGACCTCAAGTATCCAGAGTTGGGTTCTGATGGAGCAGTAGAATTTGGACAGGCAGAGAGGAAGAAGGAGGAAGGCTGTATTCCCTACAGAAACACAGTCAGGAGCGAGAATACAGGGCTAAGAATGGCAATGGCATCTGGGAGTGGGTGGGTGGGGTTGAGGCCAGTAAGTAGACCTGCTTAGCCGGAGTCAAGATTTATGGAGGGATCATTTATGGAAAGGATCATAGGTTTAGAGCAAGAAGGGATTTTAGAGGTCAGCTTATCCAGTCCCCCTCATTTTACAGATGAGGAAACTGAGGCTCAGAAAAGTTGACTTGCTCAGCTACTTAGGGAAGCAATGAGAGATAATCATTGAAGAAATAGGTTATAATCAAATTGTAGACAGTTGTGGAATGCCAGATTGAGGAGTTAGTTTGAACATGATCCCTGAGACCAGGGAAAACTTTGAAGATTTCTAAGCAAAAACCAGAGGTAAAGGCAAAGTCTCATTTTTTTCTTTCCTTTTTTTCCCATTTGTTTCTTCAGGGGGACTTTCTATCAAGGCTATCTTTGCACTAAATGTGGGGTTGGGGCACATAAGGAATGCTTGGAAGTGATTCCACCCTGCAAAATAAGTAAGTAATCTGAGATTCCTTCCCTCCCTCCCTCCCTCCCTTCCTTCCTTTCTTCCTTCCTTCCTTCCTTCCTCCCTCCCTCCCTCCCTCCTCCTTCCCTCCTTCCCTCTCTGTCTCTCTCTCCCTTCCTCCTTTCTCTCTTCCTCTACCTCCCTTCTCTTGTCTTCCCTTCCTTCCTAATTTATGTGTTTTTCAAACGTTTCCCAACTTGAAACAACTGTGAAAGCACTCTGCCTCCACAGCCTGTTTTATTGCTTCTGTTCTACTTGACCACGTTGTTCAGGATTTGCTTTTATTCCCCCTCTATGGATATTCCGCTTGTGTAGAACTGGGGCCTGGAATCCCAAAAGAAGGCAGTCACTTCAGGGAGAGCTTCATCTGAGAAAGTCTTGCAGCCCTCCCCAACCCCAGAAACCCCAGGTTTGGTCATGGGCTCACTTCCTGGCCTGTGCCCCAGGATGGGGAGGAGAACAGTCAGCCTGAATTTCAGGAGAGAGACCTGGTATATTGGGGGATGGGGGTGGAGGAAAAGAGCTCTGAAGGCTCTTTATGAGTGCTGGGTTTGTTCTTGGAAGGGATGAATTCTGTGAAGGAAGGAAAGGTTTTTGCCTTGTTTTGTAGTGACCCCTGCTGGCCACATTTATTATTGTTAATAATTACAACAATGTATTGCAACCCAAACCATATTCCCAGGAATTTCATTGGGGTCTGGGACTATCGCATCTTAGTACTTCAAAGCTCTGTGCTTTCATCCAACTCTGTGCCTTCATCTACCTATGTAGACTTCAAGCCGTCTATACCTTAGAAAAGTATTTGTGAGCTGCTGCTTGGCAATGGGTCCATTCCTCACCCCACCCCACCCCCAATCTACTGAACCTTTATAAAGGGCCTATTATTGGGGTCATGGGATATAAAGACAGCAACAAAACCTGAAACAGGCCCTGACCTCAAAAAGCTTACATGCTGTTGGAGGGATGCAGCATGTGCACAGATAAGTATGTATGTGAGAGTTTTAAGAGGGCAAGACCGCTAACAACTCAGAAGATTAGGAAAAGCTGCCTGTAGAATGTGTCCCAGGAGCTGAGTCTTGAAAGGAAATAGATTTTAACAGTTGAACATGGAGAGAAAGTATATTCCAAGCATGGGGGGCAACCTGTGCAAAGTCAGTCAAAAAACATTTAAGTGCCAGAGGCAAAAACAGTCCCTATTCTCAAATAACTGATAGTCAAATGAGGCAGATGACATGCAAACAACTTTGTACAGATATATGCAGGCTGTATCAGAGATCATCTTGGACAGAAGGGACTAGGATTCAGTGAGAACTTCTTGCCAAAGGTGGAATTTTAACCGAGACTCTGAGAAAGACAGAAAGCAGAGGTAAGGCTGAGAGAATTCCAGGTATGGGAAATAGCCATAGAATGCATAGAGCCAGGAGATGAGATGTCTTGTTCAAGGCAGAGCAAGGAAGCCAAGGGTCACTGGCTTGTAGAGTACGTGGATGGAAGTAAAGTATAAGAAGATTGGTAGAGTAGGAAGAGCCAGATTATGAAGGGATTTAAAAACCACAGAGGATTTTATATTTGATTCTAGAGGTAATAGGGAGCCTCTGGAGATGGTAGAGTGCATGACATGGTCAAACTTTTGCTTTAGGAAGTTCATTTTGATAGCTGAGTGTAGGGTAGCCTTCAGTAGGGAGAGATTTGAGGCAGGGGGACCAACCAGAAAGCTACTGCGCTATGCCAGGCATAAGGTGATGAGAGCCTGTATTAGGGTGTTTGCTGTGTTAGAGAAGGGAACATGTATAAGAGATGTTGCAAAGGTAAAATCAGCAATACTTGGCAACAGATTGTATATGGCAGATAAGAAAGAGTGAAGAGTTAAGGAGGACTCATAGATTAGGCTCCTGATTGATTGATAACAGTAGTACCCTCAACATTAATAAGAAAGTTTCGGGGGAAAGGAGTGTTTGAGCAGAAAGATATTGAGTTCAACATGTGAAGTTTAAGATGGTGGTGGGGCATCTGATTCTAAGTATCCAGTAGGTAGTTGGAGATAAGAGAATGGAAGTGAGGAGAGAGCTTAGAGCTGAACAAATAGATCTGAAAATCATCAGCAAAGATGTTATTTGAGTCCACAGGAACTGGTAAGGCCACCAAGTGAAGTAGTGTGGAGAGAGAGAGGAGAAAGGAGCCCCGAACAGAATCTTGGAAGATATCTACAATTGGGAGCCATGACCTGGATGAAGATCTAGCAAAGGAGATGGAAATGGAATAGTTCGATAGGGAGGAGGAAAATGTAGACAGAAGAGGATAATGAATAGTTTCACATGCTGCAAAGAGGTCAAAAAGGAAGAGGACTGAGAAAAGATTGTTTGATTTGTCAAATGAGATCATTGATGACTTTATGGAGCAATTTTAGTTGGTGAGGTTAAAAGCTAGACTGCAGAGAGTTAAGAAGAGAATGAGAGGAAAGGAAGTGGAATTATTGGTTGTATATGGTTTTTTTTAAGGAATTTAGTCACAAAATAGGATGATGGCTAGTGGGGATGGATAGATCAGGTAAGGATAAGGAGAGATGGGTGTTTTTGTAGAAACAGGGAAGCAGCCAATAGATGAGAAAGTATCAGAAATTAGCGAGAGAGTGGGGATGATAGAAGGAGTAATTTTTTGGAAAAGATGGGATGAAATGGGATCATGTGTGCATATAGAAGGGTTTGCCTTGGTAAGGAGTAGGGCCACCTCTTTATGTGAGACAGGGGTAAAGGAGAAGATAGTGGCAGAAGGCATCTAAGTGATGAGATGAAAAGGAGGGAAGAAAAGACAGCTCTTGGTGAATGGCCTCAATTTTCAGTGAAATATTAGGCAAGATTCTCAACTGAGGAGCAGAGGTGGTTAAGGAGATTTGAGGAGGGATGAAAAGCTGCTGTAGGGAGTGAGTTAGTGAGTCAATTAGGGGAGTAGAAAAGGATTGTTTTAGTGCACTGAGAAACAGTTGGGATTATGTAACATACATTTTTAGTGGTCTCCATCAGCCATTTCCTACTTTTCTCCAGCTTTTGCTTAGAAGTGCATGGATTGGAATGAAGGTGGTAAATGGTGTGAGTAATCCAAGGCTGGTCTTTGGCAGGGACAGCTCAATGATAGTGTAAGGGGGCATGGGAGTTAAGAAGATAGTGCAGTTGGACGGTTTCACCAAGAAGTCAAAGTGGCAAAGAGGGAAGAGTATTGCCAGGACAGTACTGATGGCCTGGGGAAGAACTGGGCACCAATAACAGAGTTAGGGGTTTTAAGGCAAACGGGACAGATCAAATAGGACATTCTGATTAGGTGAATGAATTTCTAAGTTCGTGAACATGGAAGTGGACCACTTCTGAGTATTCCAAGATCAAGCATGTGACCCTTTCTGTAACTGAGGGGGTGGGATGTGGGGTCTTAGGAAATGAGTAGATTAAGGAATGAGGAAATTAGGCTGTTTGAGGATGTATTAGTGTGTTTGTCGAAGAACTCCTAGTATGAAGGCCAGAAGCAAAGAGGAGACAGACACTGAGACCATTAATGAAGGAAGGAGAATGTCCTGAGGGTGGATAACAGCTACTAGAATTATGATTGGGTGATCAATATGGGTCAAATGAACCTCAAAGGAGGAGAAGTTACTAAGAAATAGTAGTAGAGGGAGAGTCTGAAAGTGATGATGGGGAGCAAGGAGTATTCCAGCTCATGTACTATTGGGTAGGGGGACATAAGTATAAGCGTCACCAGTACTGGCTAGCATGGCCAGGGACATAGGGTCCTCTAAGGTAGCCAGGTCTCATCAAATGCCAGAAGGTGGAAGGAATGAGAAGGAAAAAGGTTGAAAATGAAAGCAAGTTTCTTAACTATGGAATTATTCCACAGAGTATAGGGGAAGGAGTGAGTAGACCTGGAATGGGATGTTAGCATGGTTGGGTTGAGGGGTGATGAGAATAAGGGAGAGGGCTATTGGGGTTTGAGGACCAGGGTTTATGGTTCAGAATCATTGGGATGGATACATAATAACAATTGATGAATGTATCCAGGTAATTATTACCTCCAGAGAGCCTGGTAACCGCTATGGAGGGGGAGAAGCCTGGTGAGGAGAGGCATTAAGCTGCTAGTGGCAAGTGAGCAGTGTGGTCCACAGTTTCATAGGTGAGAAATCAAGTGCCCTTATAGGGGAAAGCTTCACTAGTGAAAAATTTTACTAGAAACAAGCATGTGTAAAGAAAGCAATGAACAGTGAATCTGGAAATACAGATTGGAACTAGATTATTAAGGGCTTTAAATGCTCAGCTAAGGAATTTGCATTTTATTCCAAAGGCAATAAATGGGAAGCTTCTTGAACAGACAAGTGACATGGTCATACTTTATGTTTTAGGAAATCAGTCATCTGGTGAGATTGTTTACATCCTTAACATTGTACCTGACACTGTGAGGGTATTTGGTAAATACTTTCAGTGGGTTGGTTACTTGGGCTGTTTCTCAGCAGACACAGTTTATGGTAGCCCCATTTGAAAAGTCATTTTAGCTTGATTAGACATACTCAACCCCTATAGCTACCTCTATGCCACAGGTAGGCATTAGAAGAAGACTTGAATGGAGGGAAATCATCATGGCCCCCCTAGCTTATATTTGTATCGTGCACCCTGCATACATTAGCTCATGTGATTCTTGTAATAAGGGAGTACAAATATTGCTTTCATCATTTTACAAATGAAGAAACTGAGATTTAGAGAAATAAAGTGAGACACCCTAAGGTCACAGAGTTGATGTGATAGGAAGAATTGGATCTCATACAGATCTGACTCCACTTGCGGAGCTTTTTCCAACATAAGACTGGATCAGGTGTTTAGAGGCAGAAGGACTTTAGAGAATCTAGTCCAGTTGCTTTATTTTCTAGATAAGGGAACTGAGCCCCAGAGAGTAAAAGTGACCAGCCCAGATAGCTGATAGTATCACAACCAGGACAGGAAGCCAGGCCTCCTGACTCCCGATCCAGTGCCCTTAGCTTCCCATGCATTTTACCTTCATGTCCAAAGTACCATGCTAATATCATGCCATTTATCTCCATGTCCCAAATTTCATACTAATGAGGCTAAGGTGTTACATTTTTTGCCCAGGTCCAGGAAATGGTGGGAGTTCACCAACCTCTGTTCCATTTTCCCTTCAGAGTATAGATGGGTAACCTGGAAGAAGGCAAAAAGTAGGTTTATTCTCATAAGATAGCTGCAATCCTGGGACAGAAACATTCATGTAGAAAAGGCCTTATGTAGAGTATACTGGAAATAAGTGTCTTTTGCTCTTTGCTACCTGGTGGTGCCTGAAATCCCAACGTAAGAGATTCATTCTTTTGAGGCTGAAAGATTTCCCCCTAAAATTTAGAGTTGAAAGGAACCTAAGATAAGAACTAATTCAATGCTCCACCACTACCCCCTTCCTTTTTTTTTTTCATTGAAGATCAAACAGAGAGGTTGTGTTGACTTTCCCAAGGTCACGCAGTTAATAAGGATTTAATCCTAAATCTTCTGACTCTTTCCATTTATAAAATAGAGGTAATAACACAAAATCATGCTGAAGAGTCCCGTAGTAACAGCAGTTCATAGTTCTACATGCTGTAGAGGATGGAGGGAAAGACATGGGATGGGAGAATCCGCATTCTGTGGTGAAGAAGGTAGGGTGGGTTGCAATGTGCACACATGGTGGGGATACTCATATCAAGGAGATCACAGATCCACCACATTGTTATATAACACTCTGCGGTCTAGAGCAAAATGTTATCCTGTTGAAATAGCCCTGCCCTTGGGCATGGCGACGCCTTTTATTAGTTAATCACTGAGTGGAATATTCCTTGATAGACAACTAACCACAAGATGAGCAGCTGCAGAAGAAATGTGTGTGTGTGTGGGGGGGCAGAATAAGCATTTATTAAGCACCTGATATGTATTGGACACTGTAACATGAACACAGGACCCAAGAGGGTTTATTGTTAGAGCACCAACTGGCTTCCATAAACATTTTGGTCTAGACTAGGTGATATGGTATATGCTCAATGTCCAGGGCCTTGGCTAGGCCAACAGACTTCCTACTCAGTGTCACCAGAGTCAGGGTTATGGCCGCAGGGTGGGAACAGTAAATGTTTAACACCCAGCTCTCTGAAAAGTATAACATACTTCAAGATTAATCTGTATCATTAGCATTTTTTCCATCTGTTTCTTAAGTCAAAACAATCAATAAAATAATAAGTCAAGTCCTAATTTATAGCATTTTCTGATTTCCAGAGTGTAAATGCTCCCAGTGACAATTAAACAATCCACTCATTGGTTGGTTCCAGCACACATCTGGTCACACTCGTCCTCCTTGGTCTCAGACATAAGGACAAACACAGCCAGCCCTCTATGTCCATATGTCTTCTTGCTTGTCTTTACACATGATCTTCTCCATGTCTGAACTCTGAGCATTTTCAGTGAATGTCCCCTCCTCGCACATGATCTATAATTCCTGACTTCCCTGGCTTCCTTCAAGGTCTAGCTAAAGCCCTGCCTTCTCCAAGAATCCTTTCTCAGTCCTCCTTAAAATCAGAAACCATCCCCAATTTTTCTTGCCTATATCTTTGCATCATTGTGCACACATCTCCCCCGTTAAACTTCAGAGCAGGAACTGTCTTGTACCTTTCCAAGTATTCCCATAGCTTAACATACACAAAGTAAGTGCTTAATAAATGCTTATTGACTGTTCAGCCTCGCCCTTCTTTCTTAGCAATATTTTATGACAGCTCCATGATACAGTTTATAGAAAAGGAGGGACCATACAATTCCACAGACATTTACCAAACCACAACTGGATTCTCTAGGCAAATATTGACTTTGGCACCTAAGATAGGACAGGACAGAGTCAGGGAAAAGCAAGCAAAGGTGACAACGATGATGGTGGTGGGAATGAGAGCTGGCATTTATGTAGCACTTTACATTTTATTTACAAAAAGTACTTTATAAAAATAAATGATATATATCATTAGATCCTTACAGGAGCCCAGTAAGGTAGATGGTATTGGTGTCCCCATCTTACAGATGAGGGGATTGATGCTGAGAAAGGTTAAGTACATTATGCAGAATCACACAGCTAAAAAGTACCTGAAGTAGGACTTGAATGGGTGCATCAACAAGCATTTATTAAGTGCCTACTGTGTGCTAAACAGTGTCTTAGGAACTGGAGATAAGACAAATATGAAAC
>CM053769.1:299749298-299775265 GCA_028658325.1 Potorous gilbertii | reverse complement strand
AGAGAGAATGCCATCAGCTAGAGGGAGTCAGGAAAGGCTTCCCGTGTGAGTTGGCACCTGAGTTGAACCTTGAGGGAAGTAGAGGATTCTGAGAGACAGGAGAAGAGGAGGCAGCTCATTCTGGACAAGACTTAGCAGTCCAGGAGAAGAGGCTGCAGGCTAAATTTAACGATCGGCTTAGTCCAGTGCATTCTAACATGGTGTATGTGAAGGAGAATAATATTTTTGAGCAGGGATATGACAAGGTCAGATCTGTGCCTGATTCAGAAGATTATTTCAGAATTGTGTGAAGGGTGGAGAGGTATAGAAGAGGCTGGGAAAAGAGATTGAGAGGTCTAGTTGAGATGATGAGACCCTGAACTAGAGTGGTTGCTATGTGGAAGGCCAGAAAGGAATGCTTGTGAGTTTGTGGAAGAAGAATCAGCAGGACTTAGCAACCAGTTGGATATGGGGAGTGAGGGAGAGAGAAGAGTCAAAGACAACTCCACGGTGTTTTGAATCTAGGTGATCAGGAGGATGGTGACAGAGAATGGGGAAGTTTGGAAGAAGAGAACATTTAGGGAGGAAGATGATGAGAGTTTCCTTTTTGGGCATGTTGAGTTTAAGATGCCCTTGGGCTAGGCTGAAATGACTTGTAGGCACTTGGTGGTCTGAAATTGAGGTGTGAGGTTATGGCTGGATGTATAGATTTGGAAGTTATCCAAATGAAAATGATAAACAGAAGGGCAGAGATGAGGTTACCAAAGAAGAGAATATAGAGAAAGATAGAAGAGGGTCTGGGAGAGATGCCTCAGGGAAAGCTGCACTTATGGAGCAGGACAAGGAAGATGATCCATCAGACAACTGGGAAATGGGCAAGGGAAAGAACCAAGAGAATCGTGCCAGGGAGGCCAAGGGAGGAGAGAAAGCCCAGGAGGAGACAGGTTAATTGTATCAGAAGCTGAAAAAAAGTGGAGGCGGAGAAAGATTAATAAACTAATGAGATCATTTGACCCAGCAATTTCAGTTGAGTGATAGTCACATAGCAAAGAGGAGAAAAGGTAGTGGGTGGTAAGGAAGTAGAAGTAGCAAATGACTTTCTAGGAAGTAAATAATGAAAATGGAGAGAGATATAGAATGATAGGTTGAGGGGTAAGAGTCAGATGAAGGGCTTTTTATTTATGGGAGTGATGGACACTTTTATAAGCAACAGAGAAGATTGAGAGATTGAGTAAGGGAGGGAAAGAGAGAGAGAGAGAGGGAAGGGATGAGTTCAGGTAACTCAAGTGGAGGGACTTGGCCTTGGCAAAGAGAAAGGTCACTTCCTCCTCTGAGACTGAAGGAGAGGATGGGTGAGGAAGTTGGGTTTTGAGGTGCGGAGTAAATAAGTCAAAGGAATTCATGGTGCTGGCCTTGTAGGAAGTGAAGTTCATCTGATTAAAGAGATGGCAGTGAGGGAGTTGGAGACTTGAGTAAAGAGTAGAGGTTTCCAAGCGTTCATTTTGGGGAATGTTATAGAAAATGTCAGAAAAGAATGAATAGGTTACTGTGTAGTAGTGAGAGCCCAGAGTAATATGACCAGAGAAATACTATGACTTTTTATTGGACCCAGTGGGCATGGTTGCAGACTTTCCTCAAGCAACATTCAGCAACTCAAGAGTAGTTAGTTGCAGGGAAAGTGGGTGGTGGGGTGACTCTCAGGCTTGAAGATCAGCAGGACTTGAATAGTGGTAATTCAAGAGGTCAGAGGATTCAAGGATGGAGGATAGTACATAGTTGAACTGGTTAACTGGTCAAAACCATGAAAGGAGAAAAAAGAGATCTGAAAAGAGGCAGGATAGACTGAAAGAACAGAGAGGGTCTAAGGAACTAGAGATTGGGGTGAGGAGAGACTGAGGCTCAGATGGAGAAAATGATTGCCCAGCGTCACACGAGTCAGTAAATGACAGAGCCAGATTGAAAATAGGAATTTGGTTGTTTCAAATCCAGTATTTTTTTCCATTGTACAACAGATGCCTCCCTGAAACCTGACTGTTTATTGTTACAACTGTGATCATGGGAACTGACAGAGACCTAGGTAGTTTAGAAGTTTCAGGGAAATAAATAACTTTGGTTATTTATTTTAATGTCTCAAGCTCTTTTCTAGAATTGGGTCAAGGATTAGGCTAAAGAAGGAAGGGCAGTGGGCCTTTTCTTTTGATTCAGGCAACATTATGGCATGGTACATTTTCATCCAATAGGTGGGTCTTATAAATATCTCTATGTAGAGAGGCAGAGAGAGTGGTGTGATGGATGAAAAGCTATGCTTGAAGCTAGAAAGCCCTGGGTTCAAGACCTTCCTCCAGCATATACTGGTCATGTTACTCACTTAAGTGAGCCACTCACTTAACCTCTCAGTATGCTTAAGCTGCTCTCTTAAAACGATAAATTAAAGAGAAGACATCAGTAGGAAATTAGAGAGTTTCTTCACGTGGGAATTGCATGTCCTAGAGAAATCACAGGAGAGAATAATCTCTCTATGAAATAATTATAAATACTTGTACAGATGCACGTATGTGTGTATGTATGTGTATACACATACACACAATATGTATTTTTATGTATAAAAATGAATGTGTGTGCTGCACATACACACACACACACATACACATACATGCATATATAATATATATGTGTATTCCCATGTAGGGAAACCCTTTCTCTTCCTGGCCATCTACCCCAAGGTTTTAGCTGGGATTTGAAGGAGACCAGGAGGTAAGAGATGAGAGGAGAATAACTTCACTAAGACCAAATAGGTTAAAAACAAAAAACAAAAAAAAAAGCACAGCAAAGATTCTAACTCAAGAATTTTGATTCTAAAACCAGTGCTCCCCATTGCACTACACTGTCAACCATTAGTAGGAGGGTATGCTCCGGCCAGAGGTGTACCACATCAGGATCTTGGGAAAGGCAGACCAGAATCATCATGAGACATCAAAAAGACATGGCAAAGATTAAACCACATCTAGTTAACAACAGGGATGGAAAGATTAGAGAAGTCTTTCAAAGAGACCAACAATCAGAACACTGTAAAGGTGAGCTTGATATTCAGACCAGGCTTAGTCCTAGCCAGAGATTCATCTATTCTTATATATTTTGTGTGGGGGGTACAACTAGTGCCTGGGCTCATATCTGGCTAAAGGTGTTAGAAGGTAGGTGCTGATGATCCCTGACTATTGGACGTTGTACATTCTCAAGATAACATGATAAAACAAGGAACTCTGGGGGAGCATTGGATCCTAGCCATGCAAATCTGTGAAAGAAGTATTGTGTTCTTTCTATCTCCAGGCAACCTAAGAAAGGTGGAAAGCAGGCATCTGCCTCTTACGACTCAGATGAGGAGGAAGAGGGTTTGCCAATGACTTATGATGAAAAGCGGCAGCTCAGCCTAGACATCAACCGGCTGCCCGGGGAGAAACTGGGCCGGGTGGTCCATATCATTCAGTCCCGGGAGCCTTCCCTCAGGGACTCCAATCCTGATGAGATAGAAATTGATTTTGAAACTCTGAAACCCACCACTTTGCGAGAACTGGAGAGATATGTCAAGTCATGTTTACAGAAAAAACAAAGAAAACCATTTTGTAAGTGATTGAATCCCTACTAATCTTCTTTCCCTCTCTCTTACCTATCTTCAGCCCAGATACTCCCCATGGCCCTGGGGTGACAAACCTTACTCTGTTTCGTTTCAAGAGAAAATGAGCAAGTGATTATGTGCCCTTTTCCTCCCACAACCTACCCTAACCCTGCCTAGAAATCCCATCTCCTTCATTTTATTCTTTCTCTTTGCCTTTTCGTTTATACCCTCAGCCCCAGGTGCTGGCAGGAACCATTCCTGATGGGCCATTGGGGTTAATATAGAATGTTAGTCAGGTGTTTCATATTCCTACTGATCTCCATACTGCCCATGAAAGCCAGTCTGGCTATTGGAGCTGAGAAGAGTTTCAGCCCCTGTCAGACTGCTCTGCTACTAGCCAGCCAGCGAGCCAGTGCTTTTGAATAAAAGGCATACTTTTGGGTGCCAGAACTCAGACCTTTCTTGATATGTGGCAAGAAGCAGGGCTGCTGTTTAGGTGGGTAGCTCCTCTTTGACCTTAGCAGGTGAAGATTCCCTCCCTTTTCCCTCATTTAGGACTTAAAGTTTGTCTGCCTACATCTGGGCACCTTGAAGAATCCTTACACTGTACCTCCCTTCCCAGCTCCATGACTGTTGACCATGCTGGACTTGCAGAAGCAGTGACACAATCTGGGTTTTGGCTTTTTGTTGTATTGAATATTTCATAACTACTTCCTCGTGGAGGCCAGACCAGTTTTCCGTCTAGTTCAAGATCCTGCTTTTGACTGGGGCCCCAACCAGATGTTTCAAAGGAAGGTCCCCCATGCTACTCAATGTCGTTCTTCTCCCCTGCTCCCTTTTTCCCTTCCTCTCATGGGAGTCATTGCTTCTTGATCTTTGCTGATGACCAGTGAATGAACGGTCTGGATCACAAGGACTGATGGAGCCTTAGTGGTCCTGGGGAGTGTGAGTACATATTCAACCCATATTGTGTCTGTCTGCTAAGACAAAAGGTGAACCCATAGAGAGCCTGGGTTATAGTTCCGTTCCAGAGGTGGGGAGAAAAAGTGTTCTCATGTGTGTAGGCATAGTTGTGTGTCTTCACAAATAAATTCACAAAGTGTATGAAATAACTTAAGGCTTGGGGGCAAAAGGCAGTTTCTGAACATATGAAGTAGGATAGCTTATTTTTACCAGAGCAGGAAAGCTGAGTCACAAGGCTGAAACCACAGTACAACTGTATGGTAAGTTACCTTTTTAACTATGTGGTTAATTACGTGGATATTTTTATTTTTTAAGACTCTGAACCCTGATGTTAGAACAAAAGCTACAGAGGAAAGTGAGTTTATCCCAAAGCCCAAACTATTCTGGGAGTCAGTTTAAGGACTCTTTGGTTACCCAAGCATCTAGAGCCCCGTAATGACAATGCAGTAAGTAACACAGCTGTGATCAAGTATCTGCAGCAGAGTTGCATGGCTCTGGGGCCCATAAAACCAAGACTGTCCTTGGCTTCTGCTTTGCATCACCCCCTCTGTTGTACAGTCTCAGACATTGTATATTCCTTCACAGCTGCAACTGGGAAAAAGCAAGCAGCAAAATCTAAAGAAGAGTTAGCTCAGGAAAAGAAGAAAGAGTTAGAAAAGAGACTACAGGATGTGAGTGGGCAGCTAAATAACAACAAGAAACCTGCTAAAAAAGGTATTTGGGCATTTTCTTTTCTTCAGTGGAGAACTTCATCCCTCCTGGAGAGGGCTCTTCTGGGTGAGGGCAGGGCAGGGTGGAGAGAGTGATGGTTGGACCCTAGGGGATCAGATGTCAAGGCTCAAATCCTCTCCTCTCCATTACTCTTCAGAATTTAAACTGGTGATGAGTCAGAGCAGAAACGGGGGTTTGGGAGGAGGACTTTACAAGCCTGGAGTTCTTATAAGCTTAGTGTTATCATATACCTACTGCTGATTACCAAGATGACTAAATTTTATTCTGTTATGATTTGGGAAGGTAAGGTATATATTAAGATCCATTATGGTGATTCTGCTTGAGACTTATGTCATAAAGACACAAGAAAAATACTCTTTATTTTTAAGTCTCCAGAGGAGACTCCTTCCTTAGTGCCAGCCAGTGGCTCTTTTTATCTAAGGGTGTGGCTTGTTCCCTTACCCTTCTTACCTTCATCTTCAAGGTAAGTAGATGTGCTCCCCAAACGTTTGTTATTTCCTTTTTTCAACTTTTTAGTGGTTTTTTTTTTTTTTTTAGTGATATGGCTCACTAAATAAATCCTCACCCACCCAGGTTTTTATATCCTTCAGATTATGGAAAATAATTTTGGAGAGTGTCCTAGAAGGAGCCTGACAAGGACTGTTGACCATTCCTACCAACTCTATTCTGGTGTAATCTTTTTCTTTAAGTTCTGTTCCTCTTGTTTTCTTCAAAAAATTTAGATTGCCAGAATGGGGTTTATTGTCCACTATGTCCCAGTGGTTCTTCTATCTTGCATCCTGTGTACAGGTTTTTGTGTGTATGTATGTATTTTTCTTATTAACCATGAGGTCAATAAATTTGAGAACCCTAACATATAATAATAAAGTGCTCTGGATCCAAAAGACCCTTGAATAAATGAATGGATGGGTAAATGAATAAATGGCTGAAAGAATGAATGAATTCTAACCCACTGCATATTCCCATCAGAAAAATCTGGTTCTGCCCCCTCTGGAGGTCCATCTCGTCTTAGCAGCAGCAGCTCCTCAGAATCTGGGAGCAGCAGCTCAAGTGGCTCCAGCTCGGACAGCAGTGACTCAGAATAAACTCTGGACTTTGAAAAAGAAAAAATGGACATCGCACACAACAATAACTCTGCAGTGTTCCCTTCTATGGTTAATATACTACTTTTGTTCCATGGTGTGCAGGTTTTCTTTTTTAATTCAGTGTTATAAATGATATCTTCCAATTTTTGCTTTAATATAGGTCAAAGATCTTTTTTTGTGTGTGTGTATTAGACTTTATGAAAAAGACGTTAACTGCATAAAGTCTTTTTAATCTTGTCTGACGCTGATTGCTTGGAGATAGCAAGAACTTCATACTAATGATATATACCCATAGAGTAATCTTCAAAATGTGGTCTAAAAGTTCTTGCAGAAATCCCGTTTCTTACACCCAACCTGGTCTTCAACCCCAGAAGGAATTTTTAAGGAAATTTCTGTAAAGTGGTACTGTATCCAAAAGATGTTAGCTTTGGAAATAGTTGTTGTATTTGTTATTAGCACTAGTATTCTTAACCTCAAGTCTACAGTGTAATGAAAATATCCAATGCTATCATCTTTTTTTTTTCCCCAAAAGCACGCTCATGCTGTGGATGATGATAATGTACCTGTTTTGTGGGAACCAGGGCTGGGTTTAAGCAAAGGGGGAGAGAGCTACAGCTCCAAACCTGAGAATTGAGTGGGTGTGGGGGTGGGAGGATGGGGAATGGGTTGTGGATATTGAATTTTTCAATCCTTGTGACTACGGGAGCTCCTAGGAGGGAACGCCACTGCTGTGTCATGCAGAGTGCAGGTTTCCAAACACTGAAACTTTTACCTCAACACAGAAAAAAAGAAAAAAAAGAAAAAAAGGAGACTTTTTTTGTAAGGCTCAGCAATTTTCTATGACAGTCCAGCCTAATGCATAACCTGCACTGCTGCAGCGCACTCCATAACCATTCTCCCTGATTTCATGTATATATAAATACTTTATTTATTAACATCATTGGTCATTTTTAAAAAAAATAACAACAAAGAAACTGCATAAAAATAACAGCAGAAATGCAGATCTTTTTAAATGATTTAAACAAAAGATAAGACTCTGAGACCCTATTTAAGTACGTTGGACTTTTAACCTACAGGTGCTACAGTTTCCTGTTGCCTGTGTCGGTGCTCAATCATGTTTATGTACTCTTCATCATCTTCTTCCTCTTCTTCTTCCTCTTCTCCCTACTACTACTACTACTTCTTTTTTTGGGTTCTTTTTGTACAGAGTTTAAAGACTTACAGGTATAGATAGCTTCCAGCTGCAGCACATTTTTAAAAACAAATTTTTTTGTTATTTTGTTTTTCCTTTTTCTTCCTTTTTTTTTTTTTTTTTTGTTATTTGCCACAGGTCTCTTTAGGGAAGTTTTAAAAAAATCAATTTAGGGAACCCCCAGTTATATAATATAAACTTTGTAATCTGAGAAAAAATGTATAGTAAATTGAAGTCTTGATTTTTAACTTTTTATTGTAAAAAAAATAATAATAATATACAGAGTTTAACAGAAGGTTATGTTTTGTTTTTGTCTTTCCAGCAGGCTGCCACACAGCCTTTAGCACAGGGATGCCCCAAATTGCCCAGATGAGGGTTGGGCATTGGCATGGGCTAAGAATGAAAGGGCCATCCCCAGCTTGGGTAAAAGTTGTAGTCCCTGCCCTGCCCTACCCTGGCCTTTGGCATGATGGTATGGCCCCCAGAGGCTACAAGGTCCAGGCTTCTAGCAACGAAGGCAGGAAAGTTCTGGGCCCTCTTCACATGCCTCTTTAGGCCCCACTTTGGCTCCCTGCTCCAGTGTTTTTGCTTTAGCGCAAATGTTACTGTATCAAAGTCTAATTTTCCCTTAGCTTCATGTAATAAAATCAGTGAATTGAGTATTGGATGGGAACTGACATATGCCATTCAGTGGTTGGACTATTTTTTCATGAATCTCTAGGTGATATCCACCAGCATTTCAGTGGAATCTTCATATGATATACCAATTTAGTAAGGAAACCTTTTTTAGAAATCTCCTCTGACTCTACCATTTACCCTTTTGTTCTGTCATACTGTGATGAGGAAATGGATAAAGGAATATCAGTTGCTAACTACTGGGTCTTTGGTTTGTTTTGATATTTTACAAATTAACAAGCAAAAGGGAGTACTGAGCCAGTTTACTAAAACTAATCTTTGTTCTACTAGAAATAATTTTACAATTTTGCCCTGATTTTGAAAGATATTTTATAAAAAGATTTAAAATATATATTTAAACTATTACTTTGAGGGAATGAATAGACAACTAAATAAGTCTTAAATATGTTATGATTTGTAACCTATTAAATACAGAACAAATCCCACCTTCTAGTATGAAATATACACTGCAAAGATACCAAGAGATGTTGAGAGTAGTGGCTTCTTAGGAGCCCTCCTTTTGTGGCGATAGTCACTAAAGAACAAAGAATGAAAAACCATTTCATTTGTGTGAAAAATTGAGAGGGTGGGAAAATCTACATAATCCTGAAGATTAGTACAAGTGAAAAGTTGAAATTTCCTCCTTTTTCCAGAAAGAATCTGTTGATTTTGTATCATGGCATAGTCAACACAAACAATTGAAATTTCATGGTGCTATGGTTTTAAAACTTTGTTTTCACTATTTCAAATTTCAAAACTGATTTCACTTTTTTTTTTTCTTGGTGAGGAGAGGAGGGAATCTCCCAACAAACCCAGTATCAGGTTGTGGGTTATTTACCATTTCCTCTGTGGTAAGGAAGACTGCAGTTATCGAATTAGAATCATTGTAGTACTGAAAACTGTAGACCAATTTTAAATTTTCACTTTTGGGGAAAGAATATTTTTAAAAGCAGTATGGGGTCAGGGAGGCACTACAAAAAAGATTTTTAATAAGGGGTCGAAAAAGGACATAAAAGCTATTCTAAAATATAAATAAAACCATAGAGGCTGTGGGGCAGGCCTTATATAGAATTCATAATTTACTTAGAGAAAATTTCTCACACTGGGCAGCATTATCTTACTTTTAAACTGTAAAGATACATTTTTACAGCATTTACATCTTTTACAATTGTTTGAAGAAAAAAGACACAAAACCAACAATGTAGGATTTGACACATACAGTTTTAGCGCTATTCCGTGATACTGGCATAACACTTCCAGAAAGTTTTTCTTTTTTATATTTAAAATGTTACTTTTCTGTATGATGTGCATGCAAGTTTACCGTAACTCTTTTCTTAAACTTTTTAGTGCCGTTTCTAGTATATTCCTGTAAATGTCAGTTACTGAAAATGAGTCAATGTAAAGTAGTTTTAGCTTGTTTATTGCAATGCTGGCCTCAACACAACTGAATAAAAAAAGGTAGCAAGTACTCTTTGATGTTACTGGTAATCATGGACCCTTCTCCTGGGGCATTTGTTTTGTTTTCATAATAAACAGCAACAAAAAAATGTGTTCTTGTGTGCTTCTTCCTTATTCTGTCTCCCTCAGCTTCATATGCTTCGGACTTCAATACTTCCAAGATCTGTAACACAGTGTGGATATATCCTCCACCAGTGCAGATCACCACTCCTCTGTGCCTTCTCAGATAGTCATAGTGAATTGCTGTGGTTAGAAAATTCACCAATCTGTAGTCAACCTGGTGAACTTTAGCCTCTTTGAACTTCATTAGGATGGTCCTTGGACAATAGGCAGCAACAAAAAAAGTGTTCTCGTGTGCTTCTTCCTTTGATGTTAAAAAGGAAATGTGTGTTTGTGTGTGTGTACATAAACATATATGTTTCAATACTTCCTATCAGTCACAGTGAGGTAGCAAGCAAAATCATTTAAACGTTGCAGCCTTCACTTCACAAAGCAGAAGAAAAAATGCCCATTTATCCTCAGAATTAAATTAACATTTGGTTTTCTAGAAAAGTTACTGTTTTATCCCATGTGTAATAAAAGGCATATATATGTAATTAGACCTGGAAAAAACATCTTGGACAGATGCAATTGAAGTTCAAACTCTGACATAAACTAGCTATATGATTATTGGTTAGTTAACTTGATCCCTCTAGGCCATTTTGTTTTCTGTAAAATGAGTGGATTTTGACCAAATGATCTCTAAGGTCCCTTTTCAACTTGGTGAAATGGTGCCTGGTCCTAATAGTGGTTTTTAAGGTCAGGTCTCTACTTAAGAACTTGGATCCCTGTAATGATGAACCATGATTCCAGAGAATGAGGATGCCTGCTGTAGAATGATGCATATGTTTTGTGGTTTGTTCATTTCAGTCGTGTCTGACTGTGATTCCATTTGGGGTTTTCTTGGCAAACGGTACTAGAGTAGTTATCTATTTCCTTTTCCACCTCATTTCACAGATGAGGAAACTGGGGCCAACAGGTTTAAATGACTTGCCCAGGGTCACAACTGGATTTGAACTCTAGAAAACTATTCTGACTCCACGTCTGGCACTCTACCCACTATACCACCTAGCTGCCCTACAAAAATAAATGTATGTTGTTCAGTCATGCCTGTTTCGGTATTCTTGGCCAAGATACTGGAGTAGTTTGACATTTCTTCCTCCGGCTCATTGTGTTGATGAAGAAACTGAAGCAAACAGGATTCAGTGACTTGCCCCCAGGACCATATAACTAGTAAGCGTCTGAGGTTGGATTTGAACCCACAAAGATAAGGCTTCCTGTTTGTAAACAGGATTGTAAACTCAGTGCTCTATCCATTGGCACTACAGAGCTTCACCCTCCCCTGCCCCTAAAGAGAGGAAATATTCTGAGATGTTTGTTCAGTCGTGTTTGACTCTGCATAACCCTGGGACCACAGCACACCATTACTGTCTGTGAGGTTTTGTGGTTTGCCATTTCCTCCTCACTCAAAACAAAGTCAAGTGCAAGTCATGTCATCATTTCTCTGGTGGCATAGTCTTTGGAAACAAAGGATGAACACAACAAGGTAAACAGGTTAAGTGACTTGCTTAGGGTCACAGAGTAAGTGTCTGAGACTGGATTTGAATCCGGGTCTTTTTGACTCCAGACCCAGCACTCTACCCACCTAACTGCTTCATATTTTTAGATAAGACCAATGAGGAAATTAGTTTTACTTGATTACGCTGGTATAAAGGATTTCTTTCCTCTCAGTAGAGGGAGAAGAGAACAAAATTTTATTCATTCAAAAATTTAAATTTAAAAAATTAAGTTAGGTCTTGAGACAGATGTATGATTTAAAATTAATGTAACCTGAAAATAAGGGGGTAAGACTGTGATATCAAAACTGACAAAGCTCTGGAATTCTCTTGTTTTGCCTGGAACCAAAAGGAAGCAAATTATAGATAGCCTTAACGTTCATGTTTCACCTAAAATTGAATTCTGGGAACTGGAAGTTGCAATACTGTGGTTGACTTTGACCATCTTGAAGTGTGGGAGGCAAGAGTTTGTCAGTGCCATATAAATCACTGTCAGGCAGCTATCTGGAGCAGAGAATTAGAGTGCTGTGCTGCAATCAGTTAGACCCATCTGGCCTCAGACACTTAACTTTGTGACTCTGGGCAAGTCACTTAATTCTGTTTCCCTCAGTTTCCTCATCTGTAAAATGAGTTAGAGAAGGAAATGGCAAACCATCCCAGTATCTTTGCTAAGAAAACACCAATTGAGGTCACGAAGAGTAGGACATAGCTGAAAATAATTGAATAACAAATAAGTCACTGTCACTGCCCATCAGTGTCCTATGGGACATATTGACTGTTCCGCAGGCAAATCTGGATTTCAATGAGCTAAACAAGCAGTGCTGTACTACTAGAGTGGCATAATTGAGCTATACAGTCATGGAAAAACCAATGACAAAGCCTATAAATTGGCTTTGCCAAAGTCTGGAGAACGGTAGGGTTTGTAAATCAGGACAGACCTTAATGGCAGCATCTGTCAATCTATTGGATGTTTGAGATGAATCCAATTTTTTTCTTGTAAATTAACCTATATGTGTCTTAGGAAAACTACAAATTTATTCCTGCATATAAACAATAAGGAATATAAGTAACAATCACTTATTACAGCCAACCTTAGAATCAAGGCCTATGAACTTCACATGACAGAATCCATGTTGGCCCTTTGAGTTCTTTGCCAGACATCTAAAAGGAAGATTTATTTAGAAAAGAAACATCAGCTGTGACAGAAAACATTTCCACATTTATGTAGCCAAGTAGACTTTAATTACAGCAGACAGCAAATCCATATAAAATGACTGATTACAGAAACTACCAATTTAGACCACCCATATCAGTATGTGTGCAAAACACAAAACCAAAAATACATTAAATACTGTAAATGATGGCGGAATGTAACAGTATGCAAGAAGATATATTGAAACACTGTCAAAGAAGATGTAACCCTACCTTCTTTAGCTATTCACATGATTAAATTTAACTATAAATTTAGAGTCTGTCATAGTGTTTGAAAATGATATTTTCTTAATGCTATTGTGAATGGTCCTGTGGATAAGCCCTAAGTATATGACATACCACAACACAATACACATAATCATCACTTCGTTAAATGAAATACAAGCAATCTCAACCACAAGTTAGAAATACTCAGGGTAACCAAATTCCTAATGGAATTATGGTGACATGCGTTGAAATTCAACTACGAAGCATAAACTTCCACTCTTATGTAGCTATTGATAGCACTGCATGTGAGGTGAAGTCCTCTGTTGTTTTTGACATCAGTACCCTCATTTACTAGGCAGAAGTTGCATTCAAAAAAACAAAAACACAACAAAATCCCAGATATCCTTCCAATGTTTTCTTTGTTGTAAATAGGCAACTGGCATTGATCTATTCAGAAGCAGAATGTAAGCTACTGTACAGAGTTGCCATAACAGCAAGATTATGGAGTAACCAAATCCTTGTCAAGCAGCAGTACCTCCCAGATTTTCACTTACACGGGGTAGTCCAAAAGTAGCCAATGGGCACCAATTACTATTTTATTTACAACTGGAGCTAAATTGTCTTAAGCGTAGAAGTTCACTTCATGCTTCCTCTCTTCTTCTGGATAACACTTGATGTTAGCAAATTTGACCCTTGTTCAAAAAAAAAATCACCTCAGGAATGATGAGAAATAGGTAACATGACAGTTAAATGCAACCTTGGTTTATTCTTTCTTGATGCTTGGACTCAAGAATGAAATACTCACATCAAAATTACATAATGGTACAAAATTTCGACTGTCCAGTATCCCGAGAAACTTCAAGCTTGTTTTTGTCTCTTACTAATATGGCCTCATTTCCATACTGTGAGTACCACATGCTCCGGCTCCTACTCAAGTAAGTCCCAGGGGGTACAGATTCCAACTTTTGTTGCTGTTGCTGCCAGATAAGCAAGGAAGTGTCCCTGTAACGGAGCCGGGCATAGCCCTCAGACAAAGCTTTCTCAGCTAGAGGTACTCGCCCATTCATTCCTCCTCCCTCTATAAGAGAATCTGTTTACTTCCCTTGGGTTCTTCTGTACCTTGGTTACTTCACAGCAGTACCAAAAACCATTCATTTAATTTATGAAACCAGGTAATCAGGACCCTGGATTCTTGGGCTTTAAGGTTCCTTGTTCATATGTGATTAAAAGTCACTTGCAAGTGTGATTGCATCTTACTTGTAGACAAATATCCTCATGACAAGGGCTGGATCATAAAAGTGTGAAAAATGGGATGGAGTTTGTTCTTTGTAAGAAAAAGCAGCTACAGATTGTTGTTAACATCACAGGCCTAACTACATGCAAGAAATACAATGTATCAAAATAACTCAGCCCAGGCCATAGTCTTTTTTTCTATAATGGCATATAGTGTATTATGAACACTGTTAAATATATATCAGGTGATGAGTCTCATCCCCAGACTGGTCAGCACCTTAAGTAATGTTGAAACTCATCCTAAGTTATCTTATTTCCAAGAATATATCTGGTCTCAATAAAAACAAGGACATTTTACAACCTGAAACTAAATAAGTTCCTGAAACAACCCAAGTTTATCTCCAGTGATCTGCTGCTACTGTCACACATCAATGTTTAATTACATATGGTGGGTTTGGCTTTTCCTTTTTGATAAAAACACCATCAGAGGCTAACGGCTTTTTTTCCCCAAGATGATTCTTCACCTAAAAGAAAATAAAAATTCCCATCATGTAGGTGAAGGAAAATTGGTACATATTTGCAATCATATTTACATGGAGTTGTTTGCAGTATCCTATCTCCTCCCCATCTAGTATCCCTTCCCCTCACTTTCCCCATCTTCTTAAATTCCTTAAGACCCCCATTTCCACACTACTTGTATACATAACTCATCATTTCCCTAACTTCTACATCCCATTCCCCCATTTTCCACCTTCCTTCATTGCTCAGCATTCTCAGTCTGCCACCCCATGTTACCATCCCCTCATCCCCTGTCTCTTTCCTGTATTCCCAACTCTGTATCTTCATTCTCTACCCACTTGTTACACAGAATCACAGACTTATAGCTGCAAAGAACCTTAGAGGACATCTAGTCCAACTCCCTCATTTTTTCATAGAAGGCACTAGAGACTCAGGGAGGACGGACATATGCTAGTGGTATGGTCAATGATGATATCTGAAATGCTGTCCTCTAACGCCAGATCCTATGCTCTTTCTACTCTATCACACTGTTTCCATACATTGTATGCCCATCCTCCATATGTCACTATCTTTCTAATCAATTCAACAAATATTTATTAAGTTCCCACTATGTTGAATACACTTTGTTAAGGCACTCAGAACATAATGACAAAAACGTGTCTTTTCTCAAAGAGCTGACACTCTACTGAAGGAACAAAGCATGTATTTAAATACAAAGTAAATACAAAGTAATTTCAAGTGAGAGAGTGTGTTAACAACAGGAGGGATCAGGACAGAGCACTAAGCCATGCTTTGAAGGATACTAGAGATTTGGCAAGGTGGAAGTGAGGAAGAAAATGTAGAGGATTCAGAGATGGAGGACCCCTGTGCAAAGAAAGTGAGAAATGTCCTATATGAAGAACAGGGAACCGATTAGGCTAGAATGGAGAACTGAAGAAGAGTGATATGAAATAAAAGCAGAAAAATGGTAAGAGTCATATGGGAGTGGGTTTGGGGGGGAGTAGGAGAGACTTTAAAACATCAGGCTTGAAGACTGTGCATTTTATCCTGGAGTCACTAAGAAGCTCTTGTGGATTTTTACATAAGGAAGTGACAAGGTCAGAGCTGTGGTTTAGGATTTCAGGTTTTGGCTAAAGGCAGAAGACTGAAAGGTAAGAGCCTGGAAGTACTAAGGCCAATTAGGAGGTGGTTATCTAGTCCAAAGGAGAGGCATGAAGGGCCTGAGACGGGGTGGAAGAGAAAGGAATGAGAGATACGCTGGGGAGGAGGAACAAGAATTGGTAACTGATTGGATGGAGGGTAATGAGGAAGAGGTGATGATTGGTGACTGAGGTTGCAGATATGGGTTACGGAAGGATGGTAGTGCCCTCAGTGGAAGCAGAGAAGCTAGAAAAGAGGCAAGTTTAGATAAAATACCATGAGTCCTGTTTAGGACGTGTCTAAGTGGATAAAGTTGGGGAAGTGATGCTGGACTGGCGATCAGGAGAGAGATCAGGCCTGGGTATGTAGATGCTGGAGGCAGCTGCACGGAGATTTAACCGAACCCATAGGAGCTAAGGAAGTGAGAAGAGAAAAGACGCGAAAAGAGGAGGGGAGGGGAGGAGAATAGAAGACAAGAGAAGAGAGGGGAGGGAAGGGGAGGAGATGGGATGAGAAGGGAGGGCAGGGCAGGGAAAGGGGAGAGGAGGGAAGATGGAGAGGAGAGGTAGAGAGGAGAATCGAGATGGGGTGGGGGGGAAGAGAGGGGGAGGGGAAGATGGGCTAAGCGTGGGGGAGATAGAAAGAAAAGTAAGGGAACAGAAGAGGAGGGGGAAGGAGGAAGATCGAGGGGCAGTGGAGAGGGGACAAGAAGGAGACAGAAAGGAGGGGAGGGGGATGGGGAGAGGAGGGAGATGGGGAGAGGAGGGGGATGGGGAGAGGAAGAGGAAAACAGGGGAAGGGAGAAGATGGGAGAAAGGAAGGGGAGGGGAGAGAAGGGACGAGGGGAAAGGGGGGGCTCAGGCCCAGGTCTGAGGCGGAGAGCTGCCCTCAATGCCCCCATCCCCCACAAGGACCCCCCCCAACCCTAGGAACCTTCCCATCTCCGGTGGGTCCCTCGAGTCCCGCTTCCGAAGACCCCTCACTCACGCTGGCCGCACTGGGTCGCGCCCCCGCGGGGCCCTCCCAGGGCCGGACCGGGGCCAGGATCAGGCGGCCGTCACTCTCAACTCCGTCCCCATAGCAACGCGGCAGCGTCGGCGGGCGCAGGCATTGGAGGAGAGCGCCGAGCACAGAGTTGAGGAGAGTGAGGAGCTTAGAGCTATCGATCGAGAATTGGTTCCCTTGAACGTGGGAGGAGACTGAGAAGGTAGAGCCCGCTGGGTGGCCTGGCTCCGCCCGGAGGGAGGCATTAGCGCAGGGTTTGAAGCAGACTGGGGCGGGAGAGCAAGGCAGATACACAATATTCACAGCGAGCGGGGGTCCGCATACTCTTCGTGACCCGCTTTGGGGTTTTCTGGAGGGGTTGACCATTTCCATTTTTACAGACGAGGAAACTGAGGCAAGCAGAGTTAAGCGACTGTCACACCGGACCTCCAGGTCCGGCCCCGCATCCACGGCGCCGCTTAGCTGCAGAGAAGGGACCCCAGTTATGATCTAGTCCCCATTTACAGACCGGGAAGGAGAGCCCTGACCACCCAGGCTAAGGGGGTCCTGAGGGGGAAACCCAGATACTCAATATGAGAGGAATTGGGGGAGCTCTATCTAAAACAATCTACAAACGTCAGGCGGTGTTTCTGTTAGTGGTAGTGGGATTACTACGATAGAACCATAGAAGGGAGCGGGGAGAGAGTGTAGAGATCCTCCTGGATTGGGCATCACAGAATTGAGTTAAAGGGTCTCTAGACATCATCACCTCGGAGCTTTCTGGCCTCAAGCATGCACACTCTTAAGAGACTACACTTAAAAATTATTGAGGACCCCAAAAAGCTTTTGTTTATGTGGATTATATTGATATTTACTGCATTAGAAATAAAAACATAAAATTTAAAAATAGTTCATTTTAAAATAACAATAAATCCATTATACATCAACCAAGATATTTTTATGAAAAATAAACTATTTTACAAATAAAAAAATTCATGAGAAGAGGCATTGTTTTTACCTATTTTCATATTACATAATTTACAAATTTTCCAGATCTCTTTAATGTCTGATCTGATAACAGATAACTGGATTTCCTCTATGTGTTTCTGTATTCAATCTATTATGACATGTTGTTTTGGTTGAAATAAAAGAAGAAAGTCCAGCCTCACAAAGATATGTAACCAATAAAGGGAGTAGTTTAATAGGCAAAGCATGTCTTAGTATTATTATGAACATAGTTTTGACCTCTTGGACCCTTTGAATGGGTCTCAGGGGTCCTTTGACCACTCTTTGAGAACAGCTGATTCAGGTACAACCCCGCTGATTACATAGAAGTAGAAACTGAATCCCAGAAAGGGAACGGGACATTCCCTTCCAGAGAGTACTAACTAGATAATAGGACAGTTAAGTGGGTTTGAAATTAACTGAATGATTGGACCCAAAGATTAATCATTAATGGTTCCAAGTCAACTTGGAATACAGTGTCTGTGAGAATGCCCCCAAGATATGTATGACCCTGTGCTTTGAAAAACAAACTATTTTTAATCAATGATTTGGATTAAAAATTATGGATAGAATGCTCATCCAATTTGCAAGGACAAACACACTGGTTACAGAGAAAAGATACAAAATGGGCTAGAACACAGGGACTGAATGTAATGGATTGTAATAGGGATAAATGTAAACAAGTGTGTTCAAATCACAATTACAAGGTGGAGATACCATGGCTGAACAGCATGTTGTCTGAAAAAGACCTGGGGGTCTTAGTGAACTTGTATTTCAGAGGATGAGAGGAACACCCAGTACTGGTGGAGGTGTCTTTCAGAAGGGTTTCAAGTAATTTGTCAAGTTGGAAAGAGTGTGAAATAAAGGGAATGCAGATGAAAAGAAGTTTGTTAACATTAGAGCAAGGTGAGTGAAGTGAACAGAACCAGGAGAACATTGTATACAGTAACAGCCACATTGTGCCATGATCAGCTATGATAGACTTAGCTCTTCTCAGCAATGCAATGATCTAACATAATCCCAAAAGCTCATGATGAAAAATGTTATCTACATCCAGAGAAAGAAGTGATGGAGTCTGAATGCAGATTGAAGCATACTATTTTTACTCTCTTTGGGGTTTTTTTTTTGTATTTTTTTTTTCATTTTTGTTCTGTTTCTTCTTTTACAACATGACTAATGTGGAAATATACTTAACATGATTGCACATGTGTGACTTATATTGCTTGCTGTCTTGGGAAGGAACAAAGGAAGGGAGAAAAATTTGGAACTCAAAATCTTATAAAATGAATGTTGAAAACTATCTTTACATGTAATTGGAAAAAAATAAAATGTTATTTACATAAAAAAATTAGAGCAGAGCATCAGTTGTGTTGACTTTTTTTTTCCCTTTCTAAAAAAATTACTATTTATCATATGGGATGACTTTCTGGGAAGAAGAGGGATACGTGGGATGCTATGGTAATGTAAGAAACAGAAAATATCAATAAAACTTATTTTTAAAAAAAATTAGAGAAGGGCTTTCGGAGGACATAATGAGGACAGAGGAGGATATAGACTATGGAGGTAGTAGGGCTGAAGTGTTCATGACTGATAACTAATAATAGCTATCATTTAGATGGCACTTTAAAGTTTTGCAAAGTGCTTTACAAATATGTAAGCTTATCTGAGCTTCACAATAACCTGGAGAGATAGATGCTGTTGTTATCCTCTATTTAAAGATGAGGAACCTGAGACAAACAGAGATTAAATGACTTATCTGGGATCATGCAGCTAATAAGCATCTGAGATCAGATGTGAACTTAGGTGCTCCTGACTACAGGTCTGGCTATCTATCCACTGTACCACCTAACTGCTTACAAGGAATACAAGGAAGAAGTGATTTTCACCTGAACAGAGCTCAAATCTGAGTAAGTGGAGTAGGTGGAGCAGAAGCTGAAAGTATGCCTCTCATAGCATAGAGAAAGAATCAGATAATCAGGGTTTTCTTTTATGATTGTGTAGGGTCAACAACGGCACTCATGGTAATCACTTCAAACAAAAGAGAGTAGAGGTTATTAGAAGGCGGAGCCACTGGGAAATTCTGCTCAGGCATCTAGAGCCCAGCAAAGTGTATCAGTCTCTAAAGCCCAAATAAACTCATGGTCTATGCCAGTTCTTATCCCCAGTTGGTGGGGGATGAAACATGTTCAGAAGCATCCTACATGTGAAAGTTACTAAGCTCTCTTTGGGGTTCTAAATATCTAGATGTTCGATGGGTGTGAGCCCCTATATAAGCAGGTCCTCTACTGCCTCTAATGTTCTTCGACTTAGAATATTTTCGTTGTGAGTCCTCAACAGCTGCAGGTAATTGCCATGGTAATTGGGTCCTTGGGAGTGGGACTAAATTCATGTTTAGTGATGCATGCCCAGAAAACACTCCATATATGGAATGAGCACAGAACTCCAAGCTCCTAATGTTGGAGTCCTCCAAAACACTGACTCTGTGTATAATGCCTTTGGCGTCCTGAGGCTCATGATTTCTGATAGATAAGTCCCTATCAGAGGAGGCCCTCTCTTACCTCTAAAACCTTGAAAGTTGGCATCTCTGATGAATATGAGTCTCCATTGGAATAAGTAGACTGGAAAGGGCAATAGACTTTGACTGAAGCAACTTGTACCTAGAAAGGTTATAATTAATGGAGGGAGTATGCATAGTAATGAAATCATTGGTATTTTGGAGTAATCATTTACAAGAAGTATTGAACTTGTATTGTTTTGCCAGAGAGGACAGAAAGTGGAATAATAGTATTAAAATAAATTTTAAGAAGCAAAGAGTATTAATGGAGGTAAAAACCTCCTAACAATTACAATGAATTATTTTTAAAATTGGAGAGAAATACTGAGTTTCTTCTCTTTCTTTTCATTTTATCTTATTTTTAATCTTAATTAAAACATTAAATAAAATGAGATTTCTATATATGCAATAGAACAGAAACACAAGATTGTGCATAAAACTATGACTCTATTATATAACTTGATTTTCCTTGTAAGAATATGACAAATTTATTATGTTATTTTTGAAGTTATCCTACTTGGCTGTATATCCTTCTGGCCTTTCTTCAGTGGTTTTCTAGTCATTTTAAAAAAAGTTTCAATGATGCTCTTTTTTGCAGCTGTGCCACTATATTTCCTCTCCTTTTCACCTAATCCTCAAATTGAAACACAAAAATAAAAACAAACTCTGTAGCAATATGCCTAGTCGAGAAATATTAAATCAGTGTGTTCCTTCTTATTGGAGCTCTTTAAAAGATTAGATGACTGCTTGTCTATGACATAGAGAGGATTCTTGTTCAGGAACAAATGGACCACATGCCCTCTCAGATTGTTCTGACTCTGATATTCTGTAATTTTGTGACTTCTCTGAGGTGCCTACAGTGACCTAAAAAAACACAAATAATATCCCCCACAAAGTACATGACTTTTCCCACTGGGGTTCCTCACCCCACCTTTGAGAATACCCTCCCTCTTCTACTCTGCCCATCTTGCACATACTTCAAGACATATGGGTCACTTCAATTCATTTCTACAAAAACATCTACTCTATGCTGGTCACTGTTCTATGAAACAGTAATACAAAGCTGAAGAGCAACATTGCCTGCCCTCAGGAAGTTTATAACTTAATAACAGTCTTTAGCACTTGTAATCATTAAAATAGTAACGTGAAAAGTCACAGAGGAATCCGGTTCTCCTAAATATGCTCTGCAGAGATCAAAGAATGACACTAGACTGAAGAATGATCAAGAAATTCAAAGCAAAACAACAGGGTTTTTTTCTCCATGCAGTTCAAAGATGTCCAGAAACTTTCTGTTCTAGAAGGGGTGGTCCCACAAGGAAATCCAGTATGAGTTCAAGTTAGCAGGCCTTCAGTTGGTAACAATGCTCTGACCAGGGTCGTTGAAGTGGGCAGAGTAGGGAAAAGAGCACAATGTCTTGACCTGGAATGCCCCAGGAGAGCCAAAAATCCGAGGCACTCTGATCAGGGATGCTCCAGGGCAAGGCAGAATTCTGGTTGAACACACTAAATCTTACATTTTTTTTTGAGCATAGATATACCAGGGAAAGTGAAAGCTAGTGGGAAGGGTCCAAAAAGGAAACAAAGTCAGGACAAAAAAATAGCACGCCCATACCATACCATCCAAAAGTAGAAAAGCAATAGAGCCTGTATCTGGTGAAAATCTCAAGTCAGGAACGGAGGCTGGTAATGTGAGTAAATACAAGAATGTACCAAACAGAATGTAATTCCTTATCATTAAGGAGATGAGAAATGTTGCTTTGTTACTGAGAGGATGGACTGAAGGAACATGGTAGATGGAACCTTGTGAGCCTGATAACTTTTGCTTCCCAGGCAGAGGGGAGAGGGACAAGGCAGATATGCCCTAGCAGTGAGCTGATGGAAAGGATAATCACTAAGACCATGAATGCAATATAATTTTCAACAGTTGGAGCCTCATCTGGCTCAACTGGTTCACTTAAGGAGTGCCCTGCCTACGCAGACTTGCTGTGTATCTGGATGGCTTGATAATCACCCTGATGAAATTATTCACTCCCTCCTCTCTGCCTCATTGCTGCATGGCCAACAGTCGCCTGTTCTTCGGAAACCTTATTTATTTGCTGTCTGTACTTTTACAAGTGTTTTCCTCTCCAGATAAAGACAAGTTAGTTTTTGTTGCAATCTGAGAAAGTGTTTACTATGAAAGAGGGGACCATGAAAGGGAGAAAAGGAGAAAATGGGACCTAAAACCAATGATGAACTTAGACTTGTCTTCAACCCTGTATTAAACTCCCTTACTGGCTGCAAAAAGATGGCGTTCAAACATTAAGAAATATTATGGGTTAAAAGATCTCCGAAAGGTAAATACAGAAGAGAGCAGGTCAGCAAATACAATTAGAGTTTCAGAAAAAAAAAGTTGTCTTGGCCACAAGGACTTCACAAATGGTTGGAAGAAATAAAAAGACATTTAAAATGACATTATGATTAAAGTAAGAGTCCTGGAAGAATGAAGACAGATGATGAAAAGTATACCAAATAGTGGACTTCCTGAAAGAAATGGTAGAGTAAAACCACAGGATTAATAAAATAGCAAAAGATAAGGTATATACTATCAAAAACAACTAACATGAAAAGAAGGTTGAAGAGAGAGAATTTAAGAATCTTCCAAATCTCTTAACACTATAACCAAATAAAAGAACCCCATATTTTAAGATGCCACATTTTCCTAAAGGAAAGCTGCCAAGATCTACTAGAACAGAAAGGCAAAGCAAAGCAGAAAGAATTCAATGCTCATTGCAAGAGTCCCAAATTGAAAACATCCACTAATATCATGGCCAAAATCCATAGCTTCTAAGCTGAATAAAAATTCTACAAGTCACCAGAAAAAAAAAGTTCAAGACTGGAGTTGAGTAGAAACTTTGAAACGAAAACATTGAAATAAAGAGAAACCTAATAGGTACTTTTGATGAAGTGGAAGGGGTTAAAAATGATGAAGTGATTATATTCTGTGGGGATGGGGGAGAGACAGGGGCCCCTTCAGAATCCTAATAGCTTAACAGGTTAAAGAGGAAGTTAAGTAAGACTAACACAAAGCCTAGGTGCAGTTTTGTTCTGTTTTGTTGGTTTTAAGAAAGGAAAGAAAAAGGAAGAAAAAATAGTACTCTGGAGAAGAGATGAGGGGATAAGAGAGAACTTGTCATCTCCCATGAACAGGGTGCATGGGAAGACCATATAAACATAGCAGAAGTGATTAGAATAGTAGGTGTCTCATGAATCTCAGTCTTATCTAGACCAGGAAAAGGAGGGTCAAAGATACACACAAATGCACAGAATCTAGTATAAAAATACGTTCAACAGGGATAGGGAAAGGAGTAGGGCATAAGAGGCAGGGCAGATTCAGAGAAGGAATCATTACAGGCACAACAGACCAGCTTCAGAGGCTGATCAGAAAGGGCAATTAATGAGAAAGAAGGTTTAACCATTAGATGATTCGGCTCAGTGAATGGAGGAAGGGCAGCCAATAGTCATGATGATGATGACGATAGCAGCTAACACCTATATAGCATCTGCTAGGTGCCAGACATTGTGCTAAGTGCTTTACAGATACCATCTCATGTCATCTTCACGATAACCTTGGGAGGTAGGTGCTAGGAATAGGAACAAGTCACTTGGATTATAAATTATTAGTATTTATCAGATTTTCTCTCTCAACCCCATTTTTGAAAAATAGGAAGAAAATAAGAAAAAGTCTAAGAGACTATGATGGAGAGAAATGTGTAGTTAACAATTGTTAACACTGAACATAAATAGATGAAACTTGTCCCTAAAAAGCAAGTAGCAGAATGGACTATAAATCAGAGTGTAACACATTGTTTAGAAGGAATACACTTGAAATGTACTTCCTATAGAGTTAAAATGAAGGGCTGGAGGAGAATATATTATGCCTCAGACAAATTCAAAAAAGCAAGAGTACTAACTACTTCAGATAAGGCAGCGGTAAAAAATGTTCATGGTTAAAGGAGATAAACAAAATTGAATTAAACTTAAAAGCATTACAGATAATAGAAAATATCAATCCCACATGATAAAATATCTAAGTATTGGATAGAAAAGATAATCAAATTATAGGTGAAAATATACAGCAAAACCATAGAAGTTAGGAATCTCAATTTGATCCTTTCAGACTTAGGCAAATATAACAAAAATATGAAGTAAAAAATTACATTTTAAGACCTAAATAGGTTTTAAAGATCTATTAAATTAACACCTGAAATTAAAGACCTGAAAAGAGTTTTAGAAAAGTTTGATAGCTAGATTTCTGGTGATCACGGAATAGTAATAAAAAAAAAATGCATGTTTGTTAGTTGTACATGACACATCTGCAAAAATTGGCCATGTGCAAGAATATAAAAACCTCTTAAATGCAGAGAAATAAAAAAGGTTAAACAAATCCTTTGGCACAACAAACATTCCTTTGAAAAACGGAATCAAACTTAAGTGGAAGCAAAATAATTTAATCCTAAACATCTGGAATTTTTTAAAAAAATAATTAACCAGTTAAGGGGAAAAAAAAACTAGAGGAACACTACATAATTTTTAAAAAATAGTAAAACATCATTTCAAAACTTCTGTGAAGTAGTCAAAACAGTCTTTTGGGGAAGATTTCATCAACAAAAGAAAAGAAAAACAAGTCAACAAATTGCATACACGTAAAGAATATGAAAAGCAACAAATTTAATAACCCATTCAAACACAAAAACATTCTGAAAATAAAATAAAAGTAAACAAAATTAAAAATGGATGTAATTGATAAAATTAGGAGCTAGTTTTTTTTGAGGAAAAAAGTCAAATAAAATAGGTTAACTATTGGCTAACCTGATCAAAATTAAAAAGAAATAAAACTTTCAGTATCTAAAATTTTAAAAGAATTCACAACAAATGAATAGGAAATAAAAGGAATTATTATAAACTTTTATCCAATGATAGGCTAACAAATTTTGTAACTTAAATGAAATGAATATTTACCAAAAATATAAAATATATACATTAATAGAATAAGAAATTGGGAGTTTAAATATTCCATCTCACAAAAAGAAATTGAACAAGCTAGAAACAAATTTCTAAAAGAGGAAAGGCATAGCAACAAACTGACATGCTATAAAAAACTCTAAGAATCTCAATATTATGAAAATTATTTGCAAAAATAGAAAAAGAAGGGATCTTACCATGCTATTTTATAAGAAAAATGTGGTTTTGACACCTAAAGCAGGAAGAAATAATGTGAAAAAAATTTATAGACCAGTATCCCTAATGAATATTGATGAAAAAAATATTGAATAAAACAGTCTTAGTGACTTAGGTAGGTGGAACACTGGATAGATCGTGGGGATTGCAGTTAGGAAGACATCTTCTTGAGTTCAAATCTGGCTTCAGACACTAGATGTGTGACTCTGGGCAAGTCACTTAACTATGTTTACCTCAGTTTCCTCATCTCTAAAATGAACTGGAGAAGGAAATGGCAAGTCACTCCAGTATCTTTGCAAAAGAAACCCCTCAAATTGAGTCAGGAAAAGTCAGACGCAATTGAGCCAACTGAACAACAAAACTACAGTGAAATAATAACGAGAAGGGTGGGGGTGAGGGGAGGGTAGTGGAATGAAAGGAATCTTGTAGTATTCTGTTTCAAACACTACAAATTCATAAATATAAAAATGATTCAATGCTGGTTAAAAAGATATTTTGATCAGTGTAATGAATTAGAAATACAACATACAAAAGAAAGTGAACATAGTATCCCAAAGACTCAAATTACAGGAATAAGGAACCACTATTCAACAAATTCAAT
>CM053769.1:299702686-299748798 GCA_028658325.1 Potorous gilbertii | reverse complement strand
CCCCCCCCCCCCCGCACTCCTTCCAATTCTGCTAGGAAAGCAATAGCATGCCCTTCCCCAGAAGACAACACCCCAGCTCAATTTGGGCTGAAAGCCATTTTCCTTGGGCTTTAGTTTAGTTTCATTAAGCACATTATATAAATATAATATAGGGAAACTAAGTTACAACATCCAGCACAAGTTAGATTGTATGTTTCTACCAAAAGGGTTTCAACAATTTAGTCAATTAGGTTAAACAAGCCCCCTTAGCACTTTAATAATATTTATTAATTAGCTAAAGGGACCTCTTTTTTGATTGATAGGTAAATTTCATTCCTGGACCACATTGCGATGATGACAAATTCCAAATTAGTGCCTCTAATTACTGGACAGAGAATGCCTTTGTAAAAATCCAAGTTTCCTTCACACACAGACTACTTCATGCTTTCGATTTTCAGAAGTGACTTCCTGCTAAGGTGGAATAAAGCTGCCTTCTGCTTTATGGAGCTGATCGGTTTCAGGAAGTCCAGGCTTGTGGGTAAGAGAGTGGAGAGAGCCAATTGTTTAGGAGGGAGACGGGCAGTTACGAATTGCCAAAACAGGGGTTTTGGATTTTTCTTTTCTTTTTTTTGGATTCTGAATCTGGAAGAATCTTTAAGTAGTAAATTCTCTAGAATTCAATCTTTGATATTTTTGGGGGGGAGACAAAGGGGAAAAAGGAAGATAGAATAGGAAATGGTCTCTTCCTCAAAGGTATGGGAAAGAAAGATCTGATAGCTTTATCTTTAAAAACCAATCAAGCTCCAAGAACACCATGGGCCACTTGGAGTTTGAGTAAGGAGCATTAGGCAGAATAGAAATTATTAAATTATGACATGCATTTTATTTTGTGGTTCTTTCTTTCCTTCTCTTTCCTCTCTCCTCCTCCTCTCTGAATTTATTTGGTCAGATCTTTTCTCCCAAGCTTTTTCAAGTTAACCAATATACAAGGAAATGCGCAGGGGGTGATTGCAGGTGATTAGAGCCAGGTAGAGTTAGTCAAGGAAGGTTTCATGGAGGTGAGTCTTAAACTGAGTTTTGGAGAGAGGGACTGAACATAATATGATAGAGAAATAAGGAGAAATGTCTAGAGTCTCTAGACTGAATATGGAAGTGAGATACAGCAGTAGTTATGTGTGTGATGTTAAGCTGATTTCTTGAATCTAGAATATGTGTGGTGAGATTGTGAAAGACAAAAGAGGACAATTAGCTAAGGGTCGGTTGACTAGCAACTGGTAGAAAGTTTGGATGGCCATGACTGAATTGATTTCAGAGGGATAATTTTAGGTTGTCTTAAGAAGCATTTACAGAGAGGTTATTGTACTATAGAATAAAATGGAAATGAAAGAACATTGACCCTACTTTTAACTATCTTATGATCTAAACTGTTGAGTAGTGACATTTCACAAATATAATAGAATGTTACCTACATGAGCTGAAGGAGACCTGAAAGATCATCCAGTCCAATTCCCTCATTTTATATGAGGAAACAGAAAAGTGAAGTTATAATCCTTGGACCACAGATCTAAAAATGGAAGGAACCTATGAGGCCTTCTAGTCTGATATCCACATTTTATAAATGAAGAAACTGAGGCCCAGAAAGGTCATTAATTCGTGGTGAACTCAGGTGCTCTCACTCCAAAGTCAGTGTTACTTACACTGTTAACCACACCACCTTCCCAAGTTCATTCAGAGAATAAGTGACTACACCTGGAATCTGAACCCAGATCTGACCCCAACCTCTGGGCTCTCTCCACTCTTCCAGTGCATCTTAATGACCTTTGTGAATGATGATTTGGGCAACGTTAGGATAGTCCTATTTTCTATTTTGGGGGACTTTTCAAAGGGAAATCAAGAAATATTGCCTGAAAAAAATGTTCCATTGCATTAAATTATATAGATATGTTCTCTAGAGACTCCCCCAGGCATGAAGAATTGAAAGATTAGAACTGAGATCTATCCTGAAGAACGATGGTCAGTTGGGCACTTTGGGAATGAATAGAACAGGAAGGTTGCAAGAGAAGACTTATGTTCCTTATTTTAAAGCACCCTCTTTCTGTGCGTTGGTCCAGTTTTTGTACAGGACAGAGTTCACCAGAGCTGAGACAAGGCACTTGTATGTTGTAGGCAAGGTTTGAGAAGTACCTCTCATCGTGTTGCTGTTTGTGTTAGCTTTTACTGTATCACGTGAAATGACTTCTCAAAATGCCTATCAGGGAGAGGAGGCTTTTTTTTTTAAGTTAAAAAATGAACATTAAAAGCCAAATTTAAGAGTATCCCTTATTTTGCTCCTTTGCACACAGTACCTTCATTATGTGCCTACCTTGCCTATCACTGATTTTGGCTCTGGAAGCCATAGTTATCCTCAGATAATTTATTAGAAAGTGTCATGTTTTGTGTATTGTATGGCAAGAACCTCTATGGGAAATTCTACTTCTGTCTGGGATCTATTGACCATGCAGCAGTGTCTGAATTTCAAGGAATGAGTTTTACAATGGCAAATGATGTGTCAGCAGTGTGGACTAGCTATACTGCTAGTAACTGACTAGCTCCAAATTATTTTGCTACAGTCAAGTCAGACAAAAGTAGTCAGGAAAGGGATCATGACATGCACAGAGTGCTGGATATAGAATTTAGTGGACCTGGGTTCAAATCCTAGCTCTAGTGTCTTCTTCCTACCTATGTAACAATATGCATTATTTTGTCTCATTGCAGAAAGACCTTTATGGATTGCTCATATGAGAGCGTTTTCATTTTCAAGGGACTTTTGAAGACTGGTAGTCACTGATAGGATGGTTAAAAATATTCCAAAAGAACACAGAATATTATAGCTGGAAAGGACCTTAGAAACTTTCTAATCCACCCTGTCACTCTCTAGAGCAGGAGTGGGGAACCTTCCACCTCACGGCCACATGTGGCCCTGAGGCCACCCCTGCTCTAGTGGAAGAAAGTGAGGTCCAAGGATGTTTGGTGGTCACATTGCTGGTTTGTAGCAGAGCTGGAACACCTGACTTCCAGTTCTTTTATAGTATGTAATTTCCCTAAGCATAGAAAAGTGGGCAAACCTTCCTCCTCCCTCATCAATCAAACCAGGGCACTGAGTCTTGACTAATACAAGTTTATATGAAAAAATTCATTTTAGTTAAAGCTATCTCTTAAAATCAGAGATAATGTAGAATTCTAGATTATTAGAACTGAAAGGGGCTTTATAACATGGAAAATCAGAACACAGAATATCAGATCTGGAATGTGGAATGCTAGAACATACACTGTCAGAGCCAGTCCCTTCATTAGACAGATAAAGTGCATCTTCAGTTAAACATTATCTAGTGTTAACTCCCCATCCCCCCAGTGCCAAGGATGGAGGATGGAGTAGGATACATTTCAGTTTACATTTCAGATACATTTCCAAGGGTAGGAGGATTCACAGGTGAGTGGTGGATTCTTTGGTATGGGAAGCCTCTTCTCTCCTACGAGGTTACCAAATTAATATGTTAATTAACACATGTTTGTTTATAAACACTGGCGGCCTCTACAGGTGTGTGCATCCCCCAATGATTCACCCAGCTGTTTTATGCTGAAGTTCAAGGGTTATTTCGGCTTCACCTGCGGGGCAATTGTTACTGGCTCCTTTCCTGGGGGATCGGCATGTGTTCAGCACCTAGCTGCCCCAGCCGTCCAGTTTTCTCCCCTCCTCTCCTGCCGCGCTTCCTCTCGGTGCTCACCGTGGTGGCAGGAAATTCACAAACAACGCCAACTTTCCCAGCCGGCTCAACCGCAGCTGCCACAGCCCAGGGGCGTGTTGTGTCGGCGACTTAGGGGGAAAAATGTGAGTCTTTGGGTATGTGGTTTCCAGTTTGTAGATTGGACTGTGAATCCAAGAGAGAGGTGGCCACACACACACACACACACACACACACACACGCGCTCTCTCTCTCTCTCTCTCTCTCTCTCTTTCTCTCTCTCTCTCTCCCTCCCTCCCTCACGCAACAAAAAAGGGCCGCTGGGCGCTTCTCGCCACCCTAGCCCCTTCGAGCAACCTCTAGGACAAGAACAAGGCTCCAGGTTGGGGGTTTGGGGGCTGGCACGGGATGGGGACGAGTTCCCCAGCTCGAGATTTCTCCTAACACTTTGAGAGGAGTCCCAGGCTCATTTTACCTTAGGAGAACGAGGAAAGGGAGAACACCAAGGGGAAGCCGGGATTTTCTCAAGGCGCGATCCTCTCCTTTAGCGGCTTCCCCCAGGGCCCACCGCCACGGCTGCCTCCCGCATCCCACCCTGAGTCCCCGAACCCTAGCCCACTTGCCATGGGCCTAGGCCCAGGGGCCAGGTTAAATGCCCCACTCACACTCTGACCTGGGGGTAACCCCCCTACCGTTCCCCTATTCCCCCCCGGTCGGGGGAAGGGGGGGCGGGGTGGGGGAAGGTGGGGGGAGGGCGGGGGAGAGAAAAAGGCGGCGCCGGCTGAGCTGGGACATGTAGTCTGACGGGTCTCGGCCTCCCTTTAGCTGCCCCGGCGCGGGGTCCGGCTCCAAACTACGACTCCCGCCAGGCCATGCGCGGCAGCGCATGAGCCCTACATAGCTCTAGCGCATCTATTATGCTGCCTTGCCGAGGATAAAAAGAAGAGCCACCGGAGGGACTGTAAGGCAAACGTTGCTGAAGCTGCCGGGGCAAAGTAATCTATTTAATCTTACCCTTATATTCGTTTGGTGCTGCGGTTGCGTTGCTATCTCCAATCCGTCTTTTCTGGCGGGGTGTGTGTTGGGGGGCTAAAGGGGGGGCGAGGTGGGGGCGAAGGAGAAGCCTGTTCAGAAAGGCCAGTGCCTGGTGGAAAGAGTAAAACGCTCCCTGGGTTCTGCAGCCTTTGTGCATTGCAACAATGTAACAAAGCCAGCTTGGGGAACCGAGGACCCTGGGTCTGGCCGGGGTTGTGTCTCTGTGTGTGTCTTTGTGTGTATGTGTATGTTTCGTGTGTATGTGTGTGTGTGTTTGCCACCTCCCCTTCTCTCCTCCTCCGGATCGGGGCGCCCAAGGAGGAGCCCCGGAGGACGGTTGCCTCGCGATCGCTAGCCTCCTTGGTCGCCCCCTCCCCTTCCCCCTCCGCCTCCCGGGGCGCCTTCTTACCCCCTCCTCGCTCTGCCCTCCCCCGCCAGCCGCCCTCTCCGTACCCCAGGCTCCCCCACTCCCGACCTGGGAGCTGGCGGGACTGGAGCGCGGGGATCCCCAGCCGGCCGCACAGAGCCAGCCTCGTCCATCGCTTGCTCACGGAAGGGAATTTTTTTTTCCTCCCTGTGCCCGCCATCTTTTGAAGGGGGAAAATAAGGGGGAGAAGGGAAAGGTGAGCCTGGGCACCCTCCCCAGCTGCCCCAGAGGCGAGGTCGCTCCAGCCGGACGCTGCCTTGGCGGCTCTCCCGAGGCTCCTGCGAGCAAATGGCTCTTCAGTTTCGATCCGCGGCGAGTTTCCCGGCTGGAGAAAGCCGCCCCCACCCTCCGCCTTTCCCTCCTTCGCCTCCTCCCTCCCTCTCCTCGCTCTCCGGCCGTCCCTCCCGGCTCCGTCCAGTTTGAGTTGTGGCTAGGGGAAAGGGGGCTGCAACCGGGGCCCTGGGGAAGTGTGGTAAAGGCCCTGGGAGGGGGCCACGGGGCGGGGGCGAGCAAGGCGGGCGCGAGGGTGGCTCGTCCTGGCCTGGCCTGGGTTACCCGCTCCTCGAGGCGGACTCCAGGTGGGCTTCCTTCTGATCGGTTTCTTTGGCCTTTTCTCCCAAAGTTCTGTAGTCAGGAGCGGGAGAAGGCGATACAGAGAGAGAAGTGAATTTTGGGGGCCCCAGAAAGGGGCTGAAGCTCAAATTTAAACCCAGGCTGAAGAGAGTGTTTGAACAAATATGTCTCGGGCACTCGGGTCTTGTGGGCTGTTGTGGGTTTCTCTTTTCTTTCTCACCCCAGTTTGGCTCACGATGGCATCTTCCAGGATTGTGCCAAAGTGAGGATATAAGGGTGACTCTCCCAACTCACATGGGAATGAATATTCATTTCAAAATCCTCTCTTGCTCCCACTTGGCAAAGGAGACTGTTCTTTTTCCCCCTACTTGTGTTCACGAGAAATTGAAATGAGACTCCAGCAGCAGGCATGATTTCCTTTCTCTTTGTAAAGTTTTCAAGGAGATAACTCCCAGCCTGGGATTTTGCCTCCTTCTCCTAGATACCATTGATTTGGAAGGCTGAAGGCGTTGAAAGTGAATGGGATGCTCATAATCTATGGATCATTGATTTGATGGGCCATAGTTACTCTAGAGCAGCTATAATAGTCTATCTTGTTAACTCACACTTTTAGGAACCTTTAAATAATGGGTTACACAGGCATCTTTTGTAGTTTATCATTTCAATGGGACGCTAAATTTTTGGCTAAAAGCCTTCTGTTTCACAGTGCCCTAACCTGTCATCACCACCACCTGCATTTGAAATGCAAGTCCCCCTAGCATGCTGGCAAAGTTAGAATGGGGGTGGGGGGGGTGACTCATGTGTGAATGAGCCAGGTGATGAATAGGCCAGATATCCAAAATGAATGATGGATTTCCATAGGATAAATTTAAACAGAAAAGAGTACTCTCCCCATCCTCTTAAGAAAATTCCAAGAAAAATGCCTGTCTGGGACTGTCGTTTTTGAATACTTCTCCCCCCCCCCCCCCCCAGTGTTTTCCTTTTAATGTAGGTACCACCCATTCAATCAACAATTATTTATTCAAAATCTACCTAGTACTTAACACCATTATATTTTGAGCTCAGAAGTATGACCTTCAGGGCCTGGTTGATACTGAAGCAGCGAAGCATCATATTTGCAAATAAAGTGACTGATTAGCAAGGCTACCTTCAGAAGCTGAAGTGGCCCAATGATTCCAGATGGTGAAATAATTGGGTACATAGTGTCATAGGGACATCATGATCATTTTCTGACCTTATTGCTAATGTTGAAACCAAATTGCATTTGCATAGTTGGCTTTTTTTTAATGTCTTTCTAGGTTAGAAGTAATTTTAAAAAATAAGTCTTGCTGAAGTTGTGATACTTAGTCTTAGATGGAGTATAGATTTCAAGGTTTTCAGGTATTAAAAAGGAACCTTTGAAATGTGAATATTACTGTATTGAGTTCCTTTGAAATCAGTTTGCACATGCTTAGGAAGCAAACTTGTAAATAAGTTTCAGTATTAGTAAACATTCTGTTCTCTTCCTGAAACCCACTAAAGCCTGAATAACAGAAAGTGAAACTCCCAGAGGAAAAGAAAAAAGTGAAACTGACCATCCTAGACTCTTAGAATGCCCTCTAACTTTTCAGTAAATGGTTTCAGCCCTCTCACTTCATCAGTGAGGAAAATTCTGTAGTAACCCAAGCCACTGGGTGCCTCCTCATAGTGCCAGTTAGTGGAGGAGTCCAGTGAAAATAGTTGGCCCATAATAAGATGTATAACATTTTCAGTTTGTGATCTTAGGTGTTTCATTTACTTGGTTTATGGAAGCTAAACTAAGTACTTATTAATTAAGTACATGTTTAAAAATTAAGATAATGTAATGACTGGATTAATTCTAATGAAAACATCTGGCTTTATGTCACATCACTTTATGCCAAGGTTCATGTTCGAAAGAGTTGTGCTACTTTGAAGATCTGTTCCCACTTAATTTACGTTTACTTAAATTTATAAAAAATGTATATATGAATATGTTTGTGTGTATGTCTATATATGTGTGTGTATATGAATACTGACTCTAACTTCACAGATGTAGCTGTTACAATCAGTGAACTAAGTTATAGTCACTATCTATTTGATCCTTTCCAGAGTGTGTAAAATGATTGAACCTTCAATATTGATCAGTTAGTGGGCACCACACATTTCTGCCCCTTTGACTAATAAACTTGCAATTTTTATTCATTCTTAAATATATATTATAATGAAGTCAGAAACCTTGACTCTGATATAGATTCCAGACCATGAAAAACCATAGTACATTAGGTGAAATATTTTTTTTAGGAGAGGGCAGGGGAGAGAAGGAGGAATATGCCTTCTATGGGTATGTCAGGTGGGAATCACAAAGAGGAGAGGGTGATCTCCTTTAAAACATCCTCACTAAAACCATTATTCAAAAAAAAAATACTTAGTTTTAAAACTACTGCTAGTAACCTCCCACCTAAATTACCTTATATTTAACTACTTTGTATTTATTTGTGTTCACTTCATATTTATGTTATGTATACTAATATATGTATTTGTTCCTCCCCAAAGTAGATTGTGAGCTCTTTGTGAGTAGGAATTGTTTTAATCTTTGTCCTTACAGCCCCACCAGAACCTAGCACAGTGCCTGGTAGGCATTTAATAAATACTTGTTGATTGCTTGAAAATGAGTGGGATGAATGATAAACTTATTTTCTAGACCTTAAAAGGGTGAGTGCTATAGGAATATGTGGGTTATTTTCATGGATGCTTTTCTCTACCTTATCTCCTTTGGGAGGCTTGATATAATAGCCTAAAGATCACTTGTATTGTTTCTTGACTGCCTCCCCTCCACAGTCAAGGCAGCATTGAGTACAGAAAGATAAAACAGGAATCCTAGCAACATTCCTGTGTTTTGTACATTTGGGTCAAGTTTTTACTAAGAAGAATTGATTTGGTTTTATACCCTATTCTACAATGTGATCTTGCATTTCCCTTGTACCCACAGTAGCTCTAGAATAAACACAGTTACCTAAACATCTCTTTCCATTTGATTTTTCTAAAATCCATCCCTGGGTGCCAGGACATACCAGGGTAGAATGTATATTCCTGTTGTCTCCTTTCAGAAAGAATAAAGGATGGGATGGGGTGGAGAGAGTGGGAAAACCTCACTTACATGGTATAAACTTTTACATTTTTTGTTCCTGTTGTTAATTCTACCAGCCCCTCGGAGTTATAACCCTGAGAGGCAAGGTTCTTTGGTGGGGAAAAGAGTAAGTGGGTGGAAGTCATGTTGTCTATTGCTTCAGCTTGTGGTGCTAGTCTGTTGTATCATTGTAAAACCAACTTTTTTTTTTTTTTTTTTTTTTTTTTTTTTTAGCAACCAGCCCTCTAGATTTGGTTTTCTGCTTTACTTTGTTTTTAGTGCTCAACTATAACATGGGGTCAGACCCAGGAAAAACATGCACCTCAGAGAATGCCTTTTGCCCCCTTGAAGGCCACTGAAAATATTGGTGGACAGAAGTTGATGAAGTGTGTTGAAGATCCAGTAAGTGGCAGATTCCCTGAGTACTGGGTAAAACATAGAATTTGGAATGAAATTGAATGATGGGGGGGAGGAGGGACTTATTTTCATAGCAGAGTTTATTTGGGTTTTAATGTTGTCTTTTAAGTACTAATCTGGGGTGAAACATTTGTAGGGTATTTAGAAACTGTTAAGTATAATCTGAAAACGTTAGAGGCATAACTAACTGCAAATTGTAACTCTTTAAGAAAGCACAAAAATACATCAGAGCTTTACTACTTTGAAAACTCATCAACCATTGAATAAATTAAAGAAAATTTGCAATTATTTTAAAATTAAATAAATTAAAGAAAACTAAGAACAAACCCACAAAGAAAATGAATTTGAGTTCCTACTGAATATTCAGCCCTGTACTTAGAATGCTGGAGGTGTCCTAAAACACAGCCACTGCCAGGAGCCCGTAGACCAGAGTGAAAAGTCATGGAAATGGAAATGTTATAATTTTTGAACTAATAATACAAAAGTTAAATAAACCATGTAAGATTATTTAGCCTGGTAGGTGCATCTCTTGTGTAGTCAAGTGGCAGCAATATTCCGTAGTTAGCAAGGCACACAGCCCTCTAGAAATCTTCTAAGATAGTGGCACAAAGCCCTGACTTCTCAACCATTAGGACTATTTTGTTTCTCCTTTTCATGGTTCTAAATTATCTGTTGCATCTAAACCCAGTTTCTGTCTATAAATCTCAGCTTTTCAGGTGGAGGGAGACAAAGGAGACAATGCAACTATATGGGAAATAGACACATTTAAGTCTCCCACTAGAAAGAGTCCGTGGTTTAGTTGGGAGGAACCATGGTGGCATCTCTTAAGGGCCTCAATTGAGAGAGAAATTGAACCATCCAAATTGTCTACTTCCAACCTTTTTTTCAATTTGATGAGCACTCCCAAGTTATTACTTTAAAGAGGAGCTATAATGTAAATTTCATGCAGTCATCCCATTAGGAGTTAGGGAAATATTTGCTGGAGCTGTTGTCTTCAGCTGTACTTGACATACACAAATGTTTCTATTCTGTGTGTTTCTACTGGGATTTGGACTCTTTCCATGGCCATTTAAAAAAAATGCAAATATGTTTTTCCAGACTGAAATGTGTGGGGCTATTTCCTGGGGCTGGCTTGGATTAAAATGCAACATATTCTGCTGTTGCATAGTGTTGTTGCTTTATCCTTTTTTGGTTGTTACCAAGAGTCTAAGGAGGACATGAATTAAAACTTGTCATTTGGGATGGGAGGTTGTTTCAGAGAAACTAAGAGATAAAAAACAAAGTCGAGTGGCATTCTGGAGGAGAGATCTAAGCACAGGTTGTCTCTTTGGGGGAATCTCTAGATTCAAGGTGCTTTGCCACTTAGTACCCACCCCAAACAGGGGGATGTTCCCATTTCACAATTATAGTGGTTGTGAATATGTGTGGTTCATACTAGATCTCTGTTGCTTTTGAGTTGACAATTTCATTCTAAATAGAATGGGTCATCTGTATGTAATTCCATTAGGAAATATTTTTGTGTCTTTGAGCTTGGAACTGATTTTCCAACCCCACGATAAGCTGGATTAGTTAGTGCTTTGAAAGTCACTTTTACCACTCTTTGCAAGTTGCTTTTTTCACTCTTTCTTGCATTATTGGATCTGATGATAACATACATTTTCATAGGCTCTAGAGCTGGAAGGGACCTTAGAGGTCATTTAGTCCAATTGACTCATTTTACAGATGAGGAAACTGAGTCCTAGAGAACTTAAGTGATTTGCCCATGGTCACACAGGTAGTAAATAGAGCAAAAATTCAAACTCAACTCCTTCCTTTTACTCCAAGCCCAGGGCTCTTTACCCACTACTTCTAGCATGCACACTACCACAGAGGGGAATGAGGCCTCATCAGGGTACTTATAGGGGAGCCTTCCTTGGTATCTGAGCAGTGGGAGGGCTATAGGAAAAGATTCCTTCATTATATCCATTGTTAAATACCCTTGAATGAAAGGTAATGCCGATGAGATTTTTATAAAGCAAGTCTCTTACCCACTATGGGTCCTGTGTTCGTTGTCTGTAATCAGTCAGTCAATCATCGAGTATTTGTTAAGCACCTCCTAGTTGCCAGGTACTGTGCTAAGTGTTGGGGATATAAAGACAAAAAATGAAACAATCCCTATTCTCAAGGGTCTTCCATTCTGTCACTGTCTATGCAGAGAAAGGGTCATCACCAAGGAACCTTTGATTCTGAGTCTGAAGTAAATTATGGCATAGGGAGCTTTTAGTTGCAATCAGTCCATAAGCCACAGTTTTCTCCTGAATTATTGCTGCATTCATCAGTAAGGAGACATATTAGGCATTCTCCAGGTCCTCTTTTTATAATTCTACTTGAAGATTTTTATTTTCAGACCCCTAAATAAATTATTTGAGTTAGATCTGTTTGACAGTCACTTTTGCCACTGTCCTGGAGTGGAGTTTGGCAGACTTTTAGAAATTCTGGGGGGGGTTTTGTTTTTTTTTTTTAAACCAAAGTAATTGTTCAGAGTGAGGCTTCCTGCTCCTGTGAAAGTCTTTAACAGCAGATGGCTGGGTCTTTTCCTCTTATAAAGTAGATGGTTGTGGCTGAGGTAGAGAAGACTGCAGGCAGGTGACTTGTTTGCCAATTAAGTTCTTTGTGCATGCTCACTTTAATAATCTCTGTGCTCTGATTTCCTTCATTTTCTAAAATCTATTATTCTGTGTTCTAAGATGCCTTCCAACTAGGAAATTTCTTTATTCAGGGACCTGATGGATGGTGCATACTTGAAAAAAAAAATGGAAGTGCTTAGTTTAAAACCCTGCTCTCCATTTAAAAAAAAAAAAGTAAAATCCTTAAAGAAGAACACTCATGGTTAGCATACCTCTAACCTTGTTTTATCTTTGTGTAGATTGTTGGTCAGTAGAAGCCTGTCCTTCCCCCCATCTCTCCCTTCCTACAAAGGGAAGAAATAGAAATGGAAATAAATAAAATCTAATAATCTGGGTCTCTCTAAAAGGAAGAGGAAATGAGTTGAGAGGAATAAAGGAAAAACCAGAAGTGTAACCAATATGTAGATCTGGACATGTAATGCTGTGACAAAACTCCTGTGATGCTAATTGTTTTGAAAAAAACAAGGAATAGAAGGCGAAGGATTTCTGAAGAAACATGAAACTTTTAGAAAAACAGGATTGAGAAAACATGAGGAAACTTCAAAGCAAGAGTCAGTGAGTAAGTGTTAACATTTGGCCATTAAGGGCTAAAATTAGCATCATCTCAGGATCTGGGTGCCCAGGATACTGAGAGTCTGGTTCAGTGAAATTCTGTGCACAATTCAAAGAAATTCCTGAATGAGTATGGAGGATGGGGGTAGGATAGTGTGACAAAACAGCAAGGAGGGTGATTTTAACCTGGAACTCAATCATAAACTTGGAGCTCAACCAAAAGAAAAAAAAAATCTTAGTTCTTGTAGCAGTAGTGTGGTATAGTAGAAAGATGACTGAATTTTTCACCTAGATACACTTGGGTTCAAATCTTGTTTCAGTTGAGTGACCATGGATGGCCAAGGAAGGCATTTAACACTCTCGGAACCTCAGTTTCGTCATTTGTAGAATGGGGATAACAATCTCTCTACTGCTTACCTTTGAAGGGTCATTGTGAGGAGCAAATGGAAATAATGTTCCCAAATTGTCTTGCAACTCCTGAAATATATGGAAGCATCTGCCATGATGGTGTTAATGTTGCATGAACTGAAGAGCTATGAGAAACTCTTTACTGAGGCTGGGCTTAAAAGTGAAGGGGGATTTGGGAGCAGACCTCTGGATTTACTGTAAGGGCCCAATTTATGTGTTAACCTACCCCAAGTTGGAATAAAGAAAGGCGATTTCTTTTGGAAAAAAGAAATGGGTTTCCAATTCCCTTTGTCCAGACTTTATATGCCCCAAGATCTCTTTGTGTTGTGGTAAATTAGTCTCTTCACTCTACTTAGCTAACTTTGTGTATGCTGAAGCTGCAAGGAAGGGGAACTGGGAAGAGCCAAGATTTTAGAGGCCTGAGCTCTGGCAGAGAAGGCCCTCAAGGGAGGGAAATGAGCAGGAGGGGAGGGGGGGGGCGCTTGTGCTTGGGGCCTGCCTTGGGCCAGTGGCTTTTACTCCCAGATGCATCTCATTGCATGATGATTGCCTGCATTCCATTGGAATGCACTGGTTTATTTCATTCAGGAAACAGTTGTCTCAGTCCGTCAGTCACAGGGGCCAGGCACCAAGACTCTCTCAGGAACAAGGATTTGCCTTCTTTGGATCCAGTTTCATGTGACTTAGAATGGCAGCTCCTTAGCAGCCAGAACATATTCTATGTATGCTCTGTGTTGCACCTAGCATACCATAGGCTTTCAGAAATTATTAAATAGCTGTTGAACTCATTGCCCCCTTGTAGTAATTTCATTTCAGTGTCCTTTAGTGCCTGGGTCCTAGTTTCCCTACCTTTCAAATGGGAAATAGCAATCTTAACCCCTGATTATATGAACAACTTAGAACAGTACAAAGAGCGCAGTAACTTGTGACGGTGGTGGTATCATACAGTAGGGTATCACACTGGGCAGAGCCCTGGCCTTGGAGCCAAAAGGCCTGGCCCCAAGTTCTGGTTCTGCCACTTATAAGCCGCATTGACCTTGACTGAGTGAATCACTCCTTCTCTCTGAGCCTCAGTGTCCTTATCTGAAAAAATAAGCATGATAATATCAGCTCCACTTCCTGAGTGGAGAGTGGTAGACATGAGTGAGTAATGTATTTAAAAGTCCTTTTGTAAACTCTAAAGTGCTACACATGAGTTTGGTGTTGATCCTTGGTAGTAGGAAGAATCTGTCCGTAAGATATATCAAGAGAAGGAACACTTTAGTCCCATGTTGCTTTACTCCCTGGAAGAATTTATTGCATGAAGGGTTGTAGAGCTATTTAGTGGAATGTGCTGTGCCACTAATTTTACAAATGGCAGAATCTCTCTAAAAATGAAGCTCTGATTTTCAGTGTGTCCCCTTGCAATCAAATGAGCTAAAGGGTGGGCTTTTGCCTCAATGTTTTTTGATGCTGGTAAAAATGCACAAGCCCTGAAGTTTCCATTTCTCATTTTCCCCAAGTCAGTCATCTTTCAACTGTTTTTCTGCTTTTAGAAGAGTTATACTTTATTTATGATGTTTGAGTCTGTCATGTGGTTAAATACCCAGGTTTGCAGGTTGAAAGACACTTTAATGAAATCCATTTCCTCCATCCCCAATCCCTTGTGCAGGGTACCTGTCATACTCTCAAAGAGTTATTGAGTGGTCAAGAAAAATTGCTCTTTGAATCATAGAATGTTAAACTGAGAAAGGATCTTAGGATATATGTTATAATAGTGTAGTTTAAACTAGGAGGGTTGTAAAATAAAAAAAAAAGTAGAACATATAGTTGAAAGGGGTTGTATATCAGTCGACTTTCATTTGACAGATGAGGAAACAGAGGCCAGGGGTCACTCATTTGGTTGGATATAGTGCCAGAAATGGAGCCCCAGTGTCCTAATACCTAGCACAGTGCTCTTACTCCCACTCCACACTGCCCTGTGTCAGATTGTCTGATGAAGTTCCACCTAAGGGAAGAAACGTCTTCCCTGATAAAATCAAGATTCATCCAACAGGAAGGAGACCATTTTAGGTTGTCAAGAGTTTGCTCAAGTTTATGGTTTAGAGGCATCTTCTTTATGTAGTTTGTGGATCAATGAACTTTTTAACTTCTCAGTATATACTTATCTCAATGATTTGGTTCCTGGAACCCACCTTCACAACTTGCAAGTTTCTCAAGATCCTGTTACAAGTTAGCTAATTTGTGGATTTTCCTTCATACTTTGTGGCTTATTTCAAAGTTTTTTCTCATCAATCTTCAGATTGTCCTGTCCCAGATATGCATTGCCTATTCATGTTTCCTCTTTTGCCTAAATTCATATTTGGTGTTTCATTGACTACTACTATACTTTTTAAAAGGGAAAACAAAATCTGAGGAAGAGGAAGCTGAGGCAGATTTGGAAAGGAGTACAGAGCAGATGTGCTCCTCAGTCGTTTGTTTTCTACTAATTTGCTTCTATTCTTTTAAAGTCAATGGATTTTTCTATAAGGTTCAATTTTTTTCCCTTTATTTTGCATATTTGTTTTTGTTAGTGGTCATTAAGGTTATATAGTACACATTTTAAAATTAAGATTAATTTGTTTATACAGATTTTTAAATATACCATATTTAAGGGAAGTGGTAAAGTCCCAGTGATATCTGAATTACTCTGAATGGGAAGAGACTTTAAAACCTGCATTTGGGGTCAATTTAGATAGTTTTACAAACAGAACTAGAAAGGGCAGTATCTGCTGAGTAAGACTACTCTGCTGTTGTACAAACATTCAGAACACAAAGCCTCATGAGTGAATGGGAGGCTTGTCCTATTTTATTTCAATAAGATTTTTGTCTCTGCAATAAATAGCTTTTGGAATAAAGTGGTTGCTGGGGTGTGTTGTGTGGTGAATGCCATACAGCTGACAGCTTGGGCAACAGATTTTTAAGCTCTCCTTTACTATGAGATGTTTAAATAGGAAAATTAATTGGTACTACATTATATATATCAAAAAAAACCTTTAGGCTCCCATCCTAGAAAATGGTTTCCAGCCCTAATGGGCTTAAAACTGCTGTGTTGACTTTAATGAATGGGAAATGCCGAGCAACCAGTTCAAAACCTCTTTTTCCACACCTAGGCTTGCTCTAAATAGTGAAGCCTGAAACGAAAGAGCAGAGATACCAAAATGAGGCTGATTCCTTTGAGGGTAAAGGGAAAAGGTGATTAAGGGTATTTTGTGACTGGAGGATAAGCTCTTGATTTGGGGGATTCCTTTTTTGTTGTTTCGTTACTAGTGGTTGTAGGGTGGAGGCCCTGGCAGCTCTAGGTACAGGCACTCTCCCCACCCCGCCCCCCCATCAGATTTCTTTAGATACTAGCTCTCAGCCTGGCTTCCTGCCCCTCCCCCAGTGCCACACAGCCACTCATAGAGGAGAGCGTCTCCAGGAGACCAAGCTTCCTATAGCTGTGACTGGATACAGTAGAGGGGCTCCTCCTGCTGCCAGTCAGCCAAGAGAATTCTGCTGTTATGGAGCCCCCTTTGTTTCCTTCCTTATTTGAAACAGGAGCAAAGAGAAGATCCTTCACTGGGAAAAGATCTTGGAATGACAGGATTTAGAACTCGATAGACTTTAGATGTCATCTAGTCCAAATCCTTCATTTCAGATATTTATCCTTGAGAAAATGGAGTCCTCAAGTTGTTGAGAAACTTGTCTATTGTCACATAGGTAATAAGTAGCATGTCTAGGAATCTCAGAGCCTAGTTGTATGGACTTTAAATCTAGTGTTTTTCCCCCAAATCAGGCCAACTGAGAAACTGGCCCTGAAGACTATGCTGAGACTTCTCCAGGAAGTTTGGAAGCATCCCACATCTATGCAATTTGTATTTCTGGCTCTTATTTCTGGTTGAGGATGATATACAATCTGGAACAGTTTTCCTAACTTTCCCCATTCATTGAAAAGTATTGAATTTGGATTCAGGGGATGTAGTCTAGAATCCCAGCTCTGATAGTTAACTGTGAAGCTGTGTGACTCTAGGCAAATCGCTAAACCTCTTGGATCCTCAGTTTCCTCATCTGTAAAATAGAAATAAATAGTGCTTGTATTATATCCCTGCCCCAGGGGAGGAGCAGTGGTCCAAGAGGAATGTTGGATTTGGAGTCAAAGCTATGAGTTCAAAACTATCTCTGTCACTTTGGACCAATGACTATTTCTTTAGGCCTCATTCCTTACCAGTAAAATAAATTAAATTAGAAAACCTTTCCATCTTTCAATTTATGATCCTGTGAGGAAAGCACATTATAAACCTTAAAGTACTACAGGAATGTGGCTGGTTACCATCATCTCCCCCTTACAGTTTAGGAGAATGTCCTGCATATTAGGATGCTGTTAAGAGAGTATTGGAATCCTGCCTACAGTGTGGACTTTCTAAGTAATTGCAGGATGGGAATTTGATCAGTAGTATAGTCAAGCATTTATTAAGCACCTACTGTGTGCCAGGCAACTATCCCAGGGATACAAAGACAAAAAAGAAACGGTCTCTGAGAAGCTTATATACTGCGAGGGAAAAACAACATTTAGACATAGAATATAAACACAATATGTAGAAGATATTTAGGTGGATAGGTGAGGCAGGGAGACACCAACAGCTGGTAACTGGGAAGCAGAGGAGATCAGGAGAGGCCTCAAATAGAAGGTGGCTTTTATTCTGTGCTTGGAAGGAACCTAGGGATTTTAAGAGGTAGAGATTAAGAGGGATGCTGGTGCAAAGGCATGAAGACAGGAAAATAGAATGTTGTTATGTGAGGAATAGCCAGTAGGCCAGTTTGTGTGTGTGTAGAGTACCTGAATGGAAGGAATGTATAACAAGTCTGGAAAAGTAGGAAGTAGCTAAGTTGTGAAGGACTTTAAAAGCAAAACAGAGGATGTTTTGTTTGATGCTAGATGTAAGAGGGAGCCTTTGGAGTTTATTGAGCAGGGTAATGGCATGGTCAGGCCTGTGCCTTAGCAAAATCATTTTGCAAGTTGTGTGAGGGATAGATTAGAGAAAGGAGAGACTGGAGGCAAAGAAACCAATTAGGAGGCTATTGCAAGAGTCCAAACTCAGAGTATAATAGAGCAAGGTACTCTAGAATAATGGGTGGTTTTCACCAGCTGTGTTCCATATCCAGGTGAGGGACTTTGTGTTGCCTACCAGAGTCACCTTTGGAAAAGACTAGCAACAGACACAGCTTGGTTGGTTCACAGAAACAGGGGAAGCAAAGTAAAGCCGAGTGGCATTCTGGCAAAATAGCACTGAGTTTATGAGAAAACGCAGCATAATCTTAATGACCTCAAGTAGCCAAGGCTTGAATTTCGTGTGTGTTCATCGCCTTTGTGGTCTTGTTGCAAATCAACTCTAAGTGAGGTTTTTTCCCAGCTTATAATTTGTATTGCTAAGAGGCAATGATCAGTCACCCAGTAGGTGCTTGTTAAATGTGCCATGGTCTTTGAGGGAGGAAAGTGTGAAGTGGTTTGAAGTGACTAAGATCTTAATTTTCAGATTCCTTTCAGTTTGCCTCTTTCCTGCCTACTCAGGAATCCATTCCCCTCTCCCACCCCATTTCACCAGTGGAAGATACAGATGAGAAATGACTGGTGTTGTCCAATTGGGGGTTCTGTCCTGTGGTACATGACTTTTGTTAGGCTGTAGGAATCTACAACGGTTGACTCATTCAGTTTTTCTTTCCTGACCCGCTCAGTCACTGTATTTGGAGGCAATAACTTTCCTTGTGTCAGTTTAACTCAACAGCACATGGATTTATATGTTTTATTATTATTAATCTTTTTCCTCCCAAGGACTCTACTTGCAGAGGGATTACCAGCAAAGTAACCAACCTCTGGTGTAGAGTGAGCACCACTTAGATTTTTTTTTTTAAATGGCCAGTTCCTGACCTGGTCAGGATGTGCTGATTGGGTCAGTACTTGTCAGCATTAAACTAAGGGAAGGGGAAAGTGTGAATCTGCCCATTGACTGGAAAGACCCCCTCAGCCTGGATGGATCTATATCTTTTGAAAAGCTGACTCTGTTGTGTGCCAGGACAATGGTAACATCATTGTCCATAGCCCTTGCGTTTCTGGTTTTTAAATTGGCCCCACCCTCATTCACCAGTCTGGTATAAAAATGCCCAGTTTCTAAGACTGTCACCATAATTAACCCTCTGATGAATGGGTTCACAGATCCAGCTGGCTATTTATTCATTTTTTTCAGCTAACTTTTGTGACGTGCCTACTACATGGAAAGCACTGTGCTGGTGGCTGGAGGAGATAATATAGATAAATTACCTGATCTTGAAGGGATTACAGTCTAGTGGGGAAGTTTAAGGCACGCACACAGATAAATATAATATAAATTGGAACATAGTTGGTTGTTATAACCCTTTACTCAGCTGGTAAGGATTGCAATTGATTTTTATTTCCCTGGAGAGGCTTAGTGGGTTTAAACACACCTCTGGATATGCCCCATGTTAATACTTTTATGATCTATTGGTATGAAGTCTTGTGAATATCCAAAAGATTCACAAGTCCCAGGAAACCTTCTGGACTTTGTTGCAAGAGCACTTAATTTGGAGTCAAAAGTCCCAAGTTGGAATCCCAAGTCTGCCATTTAACTACCTGTGTTACTTGACTGTGCACATCACTACCCCTTTCTGGGCCTCAGCAAAATGAAGGGTTTAAGTTATATGTCTTTTAAGGTTTCTTTCAACTCTAAAATCCTCTCCCTTTGTTCCTAGGCATTTTTTCTCTTACTCCCAAAAACCTGCTCTCATTTCCTCCCCTCTTCCAAATATTTCCCTCCATTTGGCTTGGTGAAACTGTTCAATGTTTCCTTTGGTCATTTTGGCAATATAGGAGAAGGGCTGGAAGGTGGTGGTGAGGGGATCTGGGCACTTGGGCATCTGTCCCTGGCAGTGCAGGTGTATGCCAGTGACAAAGATGGCTTTTGTGTCTGACTTGTGGATTTTGTTACAATTCTCTCCTTATGAACACATCCTGAACGTAGCATGTCCTGAACATGTAATAAGACCCTGGATAGTCCCAGAGGAGTTGATGTTGGGTTAATTCCATGATAAACATTATTTTTGAAACACACACTAACTTGTATTAGCTAGCATTGCGTCCGTTTCTGGCAAATGTACAGCACAAAAATGAAATGCTTCAGTGCATTCTGTCTGTCCTTGGCATTTTTTTTCTTAGAACAGTACCGATCTCTCAGGCTTCAAAGGCGGATTGAACTACAGCAGCAAAATCAGCAAAGCAGCGTGGAGTGTGTCTGTAGCTGAATCTTCCTGTTGGGAGACTTGCACTCCCTTCCTGCCCCTCCCCCTCCTCTGGCCTCCCGTTGAGCCCACAGCTCTACTCTGGGGCCTGAATTTCTTGGATTAACAGGAAGTCAGACTTCAATTACTTTGCACACATCTGTTCTTTTGTGTCATTGATAGAAAGTATGTTGTAGTTTTTGTTTGTTTGTATTTGGCAAAGGTCAAAGAGGGCTTTTTTCTCCCCTTTGTCCTATTTGCAACATAGCTTTAATCAAAGCCATATGAAAGGAAGCAGCTAGTCTTTAATTTCTCTACTCTTTGGTGGGAATCAAGAATACCTCTTAATTTGAGGGGCCAGGGCTTCCTCCTCAGGTTTCATCAATGAGTCGTGAATGCTGATTTTGGTAATTATGGCTGCCTGGTGTAGACTACATAGCAGCCTCCTCTCCTCCCATCACTCTCCCAAAGTAACAAGTGTGTCCCTAGAGAATGAGGGATGGACAGAATGACTTATGACCCTGTCTTACCCAATAGTTCTGTGATTTGCATACCACCTGTGAGGATAAGCACTTCACTTCTGGAGCCATAGTGAGGTGTGGGGAGAGGTATTGCATGAAAGGAGAAGTTGATGTTAAAGGATGTTAAATGACTGACCCAAGGCAGCATCACAAATGAAGAATTAGGACTGGACACCAAGTTAGACTGCTTCTGGTCATGTCTTCTCTTTCTAGACCAGACTCTGGAGGCCACATGGTAGCCTGAGCAGAGTGCAGGTCTGAGCTGTGTTGATCAGTAGGGCCAGAATTATTCATTTGGAGGTGGAAAGAGGTAGAACAGCAAGAGAAAAGAAAAGAAAAGGCTGCAGGTCTGGGTCGTCGTAGTCCTTTGGTTTCCCAAGGTCCAGAACTGCCCTTTCTGGAAAGCTGTGGCCTCTCTCTGAACAGGTTTCTACAGGAGCCCGGCTCTTACTTAAGCCTCCCTCGCTTGAGGGGGGAGCCCCTTGAATAATGATTGCAGAAAACTATCTCCAAGGACTTTCACTTTCTCTCTTCTCTTCCTGACTGTTGTCCTTTCTCTTTCCAGTTTGACATTCTTGCTTTAACCCCCAGACACTGGCCCAGTCAGGTTGTTTTCCTTGGGGTTGTTACTCCTGGTTATCACCCACAGTCCATCTCTTCCCCCACCCTTGATGGCCGTTTAGTCAAGCTGCACATCCCAATGCTGCTCCCTTTTCTCTTGCTTTATCAGCCTACCTGGGGGGTTGTACTTTCCAAGTCTTTTATCCTGAAGACGAGGGAAGAGACCACAGGTATTCACACAGCTCCTCTGACTAGCAAGTTGCTCAGGGAAGCCGACTCCCTGGAACAGCCAAGACTACAGGAAGAGACTCTGTATCCAACTGTCATCCTAAGCATGTATCGAAATCCTTAGCTATTGTCAGCCTGGAGGAAAGACTGGAGTTATGGCGGACTCAGGACTAGCTCTGGCAACAATTCCCTATCAGGGAAACCCCTGGGAGTTGGACCAGTCTGTGTTGTCTTCAATCTGAATTAACACTATTTAAAAAAAAAATGTAGGAGACACCGGCCAGGAGGGTGTGGGGATAGAAGGTTTACAGGAGCTGAGGCGAGGCAGCATATGTGCGAGTGGTAGACAGGGAAGAAATGTTGGGCTTGGAGTCAAGAGGCCTGGCTTTGGGTCCAAGCCCTGCTGTTGTTACTAACCAATTGGGTGACACCAGGCAAAACAGAGCAAACCAAAAAATCCTTTCAGACCCTCATTTGGGGATAAGAATATTTGTGATTGCTGTGAAGAAAATACTTTGTAAATGTGATATTGGATTTGAGAGTCAAACCTGGGCTTCAGTCTTTACCCTGTTTCCTCCTCCCCATGTGACTGTGAACGAGATGCCTCACCTTTCTGGGTGTGTGTTTCCTCATCTGTAAGACTAGGGGTCAGGGGGTGGGGTTTAGGCTACCTCTTAAAGACCTTTAGAAGTTCCTTCCAGTTCTAGACCCTAGGACCTAAAATGCTACAGATATGTGAAGAGTTGCTCTTATTACAATGAATAATAAGGTGGTTTTCTTCTTTCCGCTGGTGACTTTGTAATCAGGCAGAGAATTTAGTTCCCTTTTGTCTGCCTCCCAGTCCTTGAATTAGGGGATGTTTATAGGTCCAGAGATTTGTGGCTTGATACAAAGCTTAGAAGATCAGGGCCTGTGCAAAAGATGACAAAAATACTGAATGAAGATTTACATTTCCTTAATTTTAAAGAAGTAAACCAGGCAGAGGGCAGTGTTACATCATCCCAGAAGTAGGAGTCCACTAGGGGGTGAATGAGCCAGGCAGACCCATTGGTTTCAGTTCATTTGGGAACCAGGGGGACTTTCTAGCTGCCTTTTTTTTGAAATGAAGCAAGGGCCCACATAGTCATGAAAACAGTCTGTGATCACTGGAACCAATTCAGGCACGCTGGACATTGAACCAACAAAACATTTCTGTTGCTTAATATTTATCTAAACTCTATACATAGCAATCCAAAACTTAGTCCTTGCTTATCTTAACATATTTACATGCACGTATATCATTTTTCCTTATGTGTGCTTTTGGAGGTAGGTAGAGGGGAAGATTTATTTGATTAGAAGAAGTTGTATAATGAATCTCAAGATTTAGAAAAATGAAGAGTGTGCCTCAGAGAAGATTTTATTCTAATTCTACTAAACTTTCTTGGAGTGATTGGAATTGAAAGGCCCTTGAAAAAGATGAAAGAGGTAAAAGGTTATTTTGGGTAGATTTTAACCTGCTTTACTAAGACTGTCTATGTAATAGAGCAGATTACTTATGAGTCTGCCTTTCGGCTTGGAAGTTGATGAATGGTGAATGAAACAGGTTTTCTTGATGGGAGTTTCCCAGAAATGGAAGAAAAGTGTCTTGTCCAGTATTTTTCCCCATGAGATCTCTGGATAGTGTGGGGAGAAGAAAGTGAACTTGCAGATAGGACAAATTAAAATTTAAAATGTGGTTATTCATTCAAAAAAGAGATGGGAAATCTTCAAGTTGAGACTCAGGGTAGATGAACCTGCATGGGATCAATGGAGAGACAGTCTAAGTTTAGAGTCATGTCCATTGGCCACATGAGTGAAGACAGTCCAGAGGGACTCCTTGGAATAGCTGCCCTGATTTCTTTCCCAGCCCCCCACAGAGATGGCTCCAGGCTCTGGGCCAGAAGCAAGCTCTGAGATTCCTTGCCCTCCAGGGAGCCAGTTTCCCAACCCTGCAACTAACAATTGGGATACTGGCTCGCTAGTTTTGTTTTTCTCTCAAATTCTGCTTGAATTAGTTAGTTGACTTTGTCCTGTGGAAGGGGACTTTGTCCCCTGGCCTTTATCAAGATTTTATCATATTTTATCATATCCTACATTTTCAGGATATGATGGCATTGTTCATAGAAATATAGATATTTGGGGGCTATGTAGATTCATGGGCTTATAGTTTCTTGATGTTCAAATTTCCATTTAAGAAATGAATAATTGGCTATGCCAAGGATGTGGAACTGAAACGGACAGGATGACTAGGCATCAGGCATCTGTCTGCCTTCTCTAGGCCTCTCTCTGAGTGGATTCCCTTCCTAAAATCTGATTGGCTGAGTGATCACTCATGTCACAATCTCTTTATCATCACAAACCCCCCCTTCTCCTTGGTTCTCGTGGTTACGTGGTTACGTTAGAATCCCAGTATATAAGGGAGTTGAAGCTCACCTAGTCAGTTGCCTGTGTAGTACTGTGAATGTCTATATTTCTACTATAGCTCTCTGCCTGTGACTATGTAGATCGATTTTTTAAAAAAGTTTTTACCTGTAAACATTTTTTAAAAATTGCTACAATCAAGAAAGGTTTAGATTTCAGTGGAAACCAATCCTCTTCCAACAAGTAGGTAGCTTGGTGTCTAAGTGAACATTAGTTAGAATGCACCAGGTAACAATATCTCCCAGAATGCTTTTCTACCACCTGCTGCCTAATCACCTTAATTCGGTTGCATTTTCACTCTGTCTCTCAATATCAGTGAGACCACGTGACCCAGGAATGTTTTATCTTTCATAAACACTTGCATTTCTTTGCACTCCTAATTTTCTTTTTAAACCATCTTTTGAGAGGAGTCACCATATGACAGATGGGGGTTGGAAAAAAAACACCAACAAACTTTACAGGGAAATGGTGACCGGAATGTTCTCTAAGGTAACAAAGTCACCAGGAGGTTGGGATTTTTTTTGTGTGTGGGTCCCCGTCCCCCACACTCGCAGCCTGTCATATGAGTGTATTGACAGAGCCAGGCCCATGAATGGACATGCTCACTGTCCGCTCCCAGGTCACATGGAGAATAGTGGCAGAGCCTCCCAAAGTCTTTAGAGATGTTAGCACTCAGGGTCTTAGGTTCATTTCTTTGTCTTTCTTTCTGTTGATACAGGTTGCATGGTTGGGCCCTGGAAATGGGATGTCAATCCTATTCGGGGAGCATAAAGAAAGAAAGAGAATCTCCTAGCTGCTGCTGTGACAGTAAGTGAGATTGAGACTTCAGAAAATGTCGACGGTAACATCAGCGATTCCGGCTCCTCAGGGCCCTGTGAATCCGCCCCCCCCAGAAGTCACCAACCCCAACAAACCTGGGAGGAAGACCAACCAGCTGCAGTACATGCAGAATGTTGTGGTGAAAACTTTGTGGAAGCACCAGTTCGCTTGGCCCTTCTATCAACCAGTAGATGCAATTAAATTGAATTTGCCTGTGAGTATGCGCTTCTTTATGCTTTGAGCTTTGCTATCGATACTTAGCCACTTATACCCTTCCAGAATTCTCCAGGGTCACTAGATCTGGAATCAGTAAAAATGGATTCAGGGCCCAACTCTTAATAGCTATGTGTGATTCTAGGGGAAAGTCACCTCACCTATCCATTTCCTCACCTTGAAAATGGGGGTGATAATCCCTGCTCTACCTGTCTCACAGGGTTATTGTGAGGATCAGACGAGATAAGGAAACGATATAAAACCTTGAATTTAAAGGCCAGTTAATATTCCCCCTCCCCTAAATCCTTCCATTGCCCCACTGTTGTGTGGAGGTGACCTCGGGTTTCCAAGGGCCACACTTGTGGCTGTGCAGGCTCTGGGATGTCCTGTAAGGTTAGAAAGGGTTCTAGCAATGAAAACGCCTGGCCTTAGAGCTTGCCTGGGCCCCTGAGAACTGGCCTAGAGAATTTTGTGGGCCATAGAAACTCTTCAGACCACATACTAAGTGTATAGAGGGTTTGCAGTCTATCAGTGAAGGGAATATTCACACCAAAGGAAGTCCAGATGCTTGACATGTTGAAGTAATATGGAGTAATAATCTTCTTATAGATGGTGCTTTGTTTCATATTTCATTTTGCTCAACAAACTCCTCCTGAGGCTTTAACTCTCAGCATCCATGAAAAGCTATGCACTGAGACTCTCTTAGATAGGGACATCTCCAATTTTGGCATTTGCAAATCTTCACACTATTTCTGATTTTATTGGGTACCATGAGATGTTTCTTCTTTTGGTGCTTGTATGAATTAGGGTTCATTTTGTGAAAAGGCACAACTATCTCCCCAATCTTGATGTTTTGTGTGTTTTTTAAAATAGGTTCTCTGCCTTTGTCTCACCTGTGACCAAAAAAAGCTACTTCTTTCTGTGTAAGGATTAAAAGAGCATGAAACCTTTTCCTTGAAGTCAGGATTTTTCAAGCCTCTTTAGCATAGTAGCTAGAGATAGAAGTGGACTGAGGTTTCCACTTTCCCTTAGTTTACTCAAAATTTCTGCCTTGATCTAGACTTCATCTACCTAGTGATGACTCACAAAAGTTCTTGGATGCCTTCTTGTGTTGGAGATCAGTAAACTGCCAAAAGAGAGAGCACAATGGATTTTACACTGTTTAAAGGTTTTATGAAGGACTGACACCTTTAAAAATCTCTCCCACAGGATTATCATAAAATAATTAAAAATCCAATGGACATGGGGACTATTAAGAAGAGACTGGAAAACAATTATTATTGGAGTGCGAGTGAATGTATGCAGGATTTCAACACAATGTTTACAAATTGTTATATTTATAACAAGGTAAAAGACTGGCTTTTTTTTTTTAAGTGGCAGCACTATGTGAGGAACACCAAGCCTTTGGCTTTTCTCTTTTGATGAGGGATAATTTACCCTTCCAAAGTGTCCTCTTGAAATGACATGAAATACCACTTAGGAGTAACCACATTGCTTTATTCTGCTCCAGTTTCTTGGTCTGAAGCTTTTTTGGTGTGGAAAGAGCAAATGTTTGAGTAAAATGATATATCCCAGTGTCGCTAGTGAGTCAGAGCCCAGGTCAGAGAATAACCCCTTTAATTCTAGCTCTTCAGGACTTGATCTGGTAATAGCCAATGTCATTACCTCCTTAGAGTCATCCTCTCAGAGTCACTCTGGATGCACCATGGCTCTGTTTGCTGTAATTGGAGCATGCTTTCCCTTGGTCTGCTTGGGCTCTTGCTATTTCGTTTTTCCAGTGCCTCTCTAGCACTGTTACCCTAGTTTTTCCATTCATCTGGGCCCACCAAATTCTAGTTTTCAAAAATAGTTGTGTCTCAGCAGTGGTCCTCCTTCCAGCCACTGATGCCAGGCCTTGTTCTGTTTCTCCAGCCCACAGATGATATAGTCCTCATGGCCCAAGCCCTAGAAAAAATTTTTCTGCAGAAGGTAGCTCAGATGCCCCAAGAGGAAGTGGAATTATTACCACCAGCTCCTAAGGGCAAAGGTCGAAAACCAGCAGCGGGAGCACAGAGTGCAGGTAAACTATGGGATGTGGAGTTGATAACACCTGGATTTTTTTTTTTTTTAAGGTTGAGACAAAGAAATTAACATATCCTACTGTTCCTGAAGTAGCCTCACGATGACAATGGTCCTATTTTTTTTAATATGTTCTTTTTGATCTCATGCTATCTATTTATGTAATAGATCATGGCTGCTGCAGAACAAGCAAAACACCCTATATACACACCCTCAGCGAAAACTCAGGACATTCGGTACAGTGACCTGTCTATACTTGGCAAATAGTGAATGAAAAGGAATGAACGTATGAATGAATTTGTTCCATAAAATGTCTTAGTGATTCAGGCTTCCCTCTCATAGGAATATGTTCCTTTTTTTACAGGTATTTTGATGAATGGAATACCCCATCCCCCAGTGCCCTTGGGGGAGAAGAGAGGGGAAAATGTGAGCAGTAGCATGGCACAGTGTAGTGATTCTAAAACTTGTTAATTTTAGAATTCCTTTATATTTAAAAATTAAGGATCCCCCCAAGAATTTTTGCTTTTGTGGGTTGTATCTATCAATATTTATTGTATTAGAAATTACAGTATCTTAGTATTATCATGAAGATGGTTTTGATCTTGCAGACCCTATGAAAGGGTCCCAGAGACTCCCCAGAGCCCCAGGACCACACTTGGAGAACTGCTGATATGGTTGAAAGAATACTGGCTTTGGAGTTAGGAAGAGTCCTGTGATATGATAGCTGTGTGTGTGGATCATGGGCAGGTCAGCTTCTCTAAGCCTCACTTTTTTCATCTGAAAAGAGGAATAATAAGAGAGCCCACCTCACAGAGTTGTTGGATCAAATGGCATATTTTATGCAAATCGTTTTGCATAAACTTCAGAGCACCTAAAAAAAACCCAAAACCTATATCCCTAATTTGGTGTCAGAAGTGAAAGATACTGCCTCTCCTCAGTCATCCTCCATTGACCAACAAGGTTGAAGGGAAGGGCAGAAGCCATGGTAACCAGGTGAGCCTTGGGCAGTGTTGTGAGCCTTGGTGGCTCTGGGTGATTTATGAACCAAGATACCCACCAAGTAAATTGGCACTGAGAAGAGAGCTCTGTTTGGTAAGAGTTGGACTGTCCTCCAGGCAATGGCAGGATTCACCAGCTTATGATGTGCATAAACTAGTGATTTCATTGAAAGATACATAGAGAATTCACTCCCTCCATGTTCATTCATTTGTTTGGCATGATATTGAGCATCTTATGCATGCAAAGAAAGGCACTGTGTTAGTTGGAGTATAAGACTCTTTCCTTTTCTCTATGAGCTGGCAGAGTTAGAGGAAACAAGAGCACAGTCACTTCAGTAGAAGGCAATGCAGTACAGGCAAGAATGTTCTAAAAATTCAGAGGAGGGCACAGTTCGCTTCTGGCTAGGGTGATCCAGGAAACTTCATGGAGGACATCAGGTTCTGAATGAGCAAGTTCAGCTTGACCCTAATTTGATTTGGTTGTGGGAAGAGAGCAGATATCAAGTGTATTTATCTTTCTTCATCTTACTTTCAAGGAGCACAGCAAGCGGCAGCCGTGTCCTCTGTTTCCCCACCGACTCCCTTTCAGAATGTCCCTCCTGCTGTCTCCCAGACGCCAGTGATTGCAGCAACTCCAGTGCCAACCATCACTGCAAATGTCCCATCCGTCACGGTCCCTCCCACTGTGGCCCCACCTCCTCCTGCCACTCCCATCATGCCCGTGGTTCCACCTACACCACCCGTAGTGAAGGTAAGCAAAAGCTACTCCTTCCCATGTCCCCAGGCAGTAGATTGTGAATAGACCTTGAGTAGATTCCATAGTGCTGTATACCTTGTAGGCATTTGAGGGTGACCAGGCTCAGCCGGGAAGAATTACCACATTCAATATCTGGCTACCGACTTGAATGCCTTGGGTGATCTCATGTGAGTTGCTCATGTTGTCTGTTTTTTTCTCTCTGCCTGAAAAAATGTGCTATTGATATCAGTATCTCCTGCCAGGATAGGAGGATTGATTAATTCAGACTCCCAGATAGGATCAACTCAATAAAATTTCTTCTGGCATGGGACCTGTTTGCCAGCCATTCCCTCACACTTATTGAGTGTTATAGAATACCATATCAATGGTGATGAGGAGCAGCAGCCTGAAGAATTATTTTGAACTGGACCTGTGATTTCATCTATTTAGAGATCTCCTAGTGAAGAAATTGGCCAGAGTGCTAAATGCCTTTGTCAGGATTACAGAACCAGTTTCGCTTGGAGCTGGGACTGAAACTAGGTCTTTTTTACTTCTTGGTTAACTCTCTAACCGTACTATCATAGCTACAAGCATTATTGTATCCCCTTTTACAGATGAGGAAACGGAGCCTCAGAAATGAAATGCCTTGGCTATTAAGTGTGAGCACCAGGAATCCAGCCCATGGCTGCTAACTCCAAATCCTACAGTCATTCTCTCCTGCGCTATTCTGCTAACAGTAGCAGTGATAATACCACATGTTCTACCTCCCTCCTGGGGTTCTTATGACAGGCTAACCGCTTGTGAGCTGTAAGGCCCTACAGAAGGGTAAACATCTCCTCCTCATCAGTATTATGATTGTTTCTTGTATTGATAATGCAGCTCAATTCAGCACCTGTTTATTAACCCCTACTTGTACCTGGCTTACAACTTCATAAAACTATCTGATTCAGGCCAAAATGGATGTACTGGCATAGTGCCAAATGGTATAGGGACTCTAAAGAAGCTGAAGGACATCCTTGGCCTTGGGGAGCTTACTGAGGTAGTAGAGAGATGCTTACCATAGAACTTTTAGGCTAGTTGGAGACATGGTTAGGAAACACTTGGTTATGTGATGATCTTCCTTCACCCACTAACACTCAGAACTCCAAAGTAAACACAAATCTATTAAGGAGCGAAGGAAGTAGTTGTCATGCTTTATCCTGTAGAAGGAGAAGGCATCTACCCTTTAGCCAGTAACAATCAATATGCTAAAATTCACCTCTTTCCTACATGTAGAACAAATGTTGGGAATTTAATAGGCTTAGTTATCTGCTTTGCTCTGGCAGCCTTCAGTAAGAAGTTAGCAGACTTCAGCTCATAGTGTTCAGAGCACTTGAAGTCTAATCTTAAGGACTGCTTTTTTAGCCATTTACGACATTTGGTGACTGTTGATCACTTTGGCAGAACAGCAGACCTCATAGGCTCTCAATTTCACCTACTCATACTTTTTGCTGCAAAAGAAAAAACAAAAGCACCTCATGCAATTGAATAAGGCCTTTTAATTTAACTTTTACAATTTGAGTTGAGAAACTAATGAGAGAGATCAGAAGAAAATTATTAATGTACTATATACATGATTATATGAAAACCTGCATAATACAAGAGACCAGCCTAGAAGCATCTTAAGGAGTCTAGAAGTCTCCAGCTCCTCCAAAGACCATCCTTGGAGAACCTTTGCCTGAGCTCCCAACCTGAGACGAGAACTGTTTTCCTTGTTCGTTGCTGTCATTATCCAAGACTTCCCATGATCTGGTCCCTCCCAGATTGTCCTTCCTTACTTTCCCCTGCTCCCTCCCATAATTCCTCCGCTCCAAACACAGTCCAGTCTGTTCATCTTATATGCTTATCATGCTTATATACCTTATCCCCACTACCTCTGTCCCTGCCCCAGCCATTACCCATTCCATTCCATTTCCCTCAGTCCTCCTCATCTATCGAACTCTCAGTTCAAATCCTGCCTCCTCCTCCCTGAAGCTTTCCACAATTAGGCCAGTGCTTATGATGGCATCCTTTGGAAGTGTCTGTATCCTTCATTTGGTACTTAGTATAGGCTACCTTGTATTACTTATCCTTTTATAACAAAAATAATATGAAAGAGTTGACATTCCTGTAGTGCCAAGTTTCACAAGATGTTTTACCAACATTGTCTCATCACAATAGCCCTATGAGGTTGATACTGCAAGTGCTCTTATCCCCATTTTACAGATGAGGAAACTGAGGCTCCAAGGAGGGAAGTGACTTTTTAAGGATGACATGCCTAGTACTTGTCAGAGGTGAGATTCCAACATAGTTCTCTCTGGACTTCAAGTTCAGGATCCATAGTATCATAGGTTTAGAGCTAGAGGGAACATTAGAGGTCATTTATTCAACTTCCCTCACTTTTACAGCCTCAGAGGCCCAGAGAGGTTAAATGACTGCTCAAGTCATAGGTAAGTGGCAGAGTCAGGCACTCAAGTCCTTGGACCCCAAGTTCTTCTAAAACATACTACTTCATTTTTGACATAAATGTCTCATTTTCCTAACTAAACAAAAAACTCTTTGAGGGCAGAAACTGTTTCTTTATATCTGTAACACAATATTCTGCATTGGAAGGTGATCATTCATTCAACAAATATGTAAGAAGTATGTCTTTACTTATCAGGACTCCAAGCTAAGTTATATAGCTTTTATATATAGTGCTTTAAGGTTTACAGGGTATCTGGATGATGCAGTGGATAGAGCACTAAGCTGGCCTTAAATGCTTACAAGATGTGTGACCCTGGGCAAGTCACTTACCCCTGTTTGCTGCAGTCCCTAATTTGTAAAATGAGCTGGACAAGAAAATGGCAAACTACTTCAGTGTCTCTGTCAAGAAAATCTCAGATGGGGTATCAAAGAATCAGACAACTTAAAATGACTAAATATTAAGCTTTACACAATACCTTAGATCCTTCATAGCTTTTTAGTCCTTATAACAATTAATATGAACCCTGCCCTAATGTAGTTCATGGTGGAGCTGAGAACCCTGGTAAACCCCCAATAGTTGTTCAGACATGGGCCCTATTTTCTAGGAGAGTTTCAGGGATTCCAATGGGGATTTTACAAAATAGGCTGTTTTCTTTTATTTTTTTGATGCCACATCCTGCATTGCTTTTTACCTAGTGAGTGATCATGATCATTTCTGCTGAACTCAGTGGGAAAAAAAAAGAGTGGTACAGTAGAAAAAGTGTTGGATTTGGAATCAGGGGACCCATATTCCAGCTCTGCCTTTAGTACTATGGGACCTTGGGTAAACCTCTTAATGAATAAAAAAGCATTTATCAAGCACTTACTATGTGTATCAAACCCTTTGCTAAGCACTGAGGATGCTAACAGAAAAGCAGGCCAGTCCCTGCTCTCAAGGAGCTCACATTGTAATTGAGAGAGACAAGACATGTAAGGGTATAGATGGAAGATGGATTGAAAGACCCATCTTCTTAGAAAGCATCTCTTTGAGGATGCTATCATGTTATTTGATGAGCTTGGAGAATTTTCCCTTCTCCATGTGCTGTTGGATCAGCCTCCGATCTGTCATCAGGCGACTAAGTTGGCCTGTTTAGGGTCTGACAGGCTGGTGGGAGAGCAGATCTCACAGGAAGCATTGTTAGCAAGTGACTGCCTGCTCCTCCAAGTGATTTCAGTAGGCATGTCTGACATGTAGACCAGTGGCAGTCAAATCCCCCAGCATTGGGAGGAAGAGACTGTGTTTAAATTTTCACATCTGTTAAATAAGAAGTTTGGATTAGAAAACCTAACATTGGCACCCTGTATCCATGAACCCTCAGTTTTATATTATCATTTTTAACTCAAGTTTAATGACTACTGATAATCAGAGCAAGATACTGGTGAAATCGCTAATTCAGCTAAGGAAGAAATGGGATTTGATAGTTTCAAAGAACTGTGATGCTGGACCTCATAACATGAGGATGAAAGAGAACCAAAAGCCCTTTGACACCCTAAACCTACAGGTACCACGGTAATGTGAACTCTTACTAGCAACACATATTCGATAACCTCTGAGATCCCTTCCCTCTGTGATCCTGTATTATTTGTTGTTGAATTTACAAGTCCTTTCCCTCTCTTATTTGTTTCAGAAAAAGGGAGTAAAGAGAAAAGCAGACACGACCACGCCGACAACCTCAGCAATCACCGCCAGCCGGAGTGAATCACCCACCCCGCTGTCAGACCCTAAACAGGCCAAGGTGGTCGCCCGACGAGAGAGCGGAGGCCGACCCATTAAACCACCAAAGAAAGATCTAGAAGATGGGGAGGTCCCCCAGCATGCGGGAAAGAAGGGCAAACTCTCTGAGCACCTCAAGTACTGTGACAGCATCCTCAAAGAGATGCTTTCTAAGAAACATGCTGCCTACGCCTGGCCGTTTTACAAGCCTGTGGATGCAGAGGCTTTGGAACTCCATGATTATCACGATATTATCAAACACCCCATGGATCTCAGTACTGTTAAAGTATGTGCCACGTCTAACGTGTGTCTAGCCCATTGGAGCTTTCTCTGATCTTTTAGGCAGCTCCATGGGGTGGGTCAGTTTTAGGAAAGGGATCATGAACCTCCCAGAGATCTCTGCTGAAAGAATTGTCTTAGGGCTCCTGGGGCTGGAAGGGACCACCAACAGTCCATTCCCCTGCACCCAAACCATACCAAGACAGTTGGTTGGTGATCCTGTTCCCCTACAACCCCATTCATTGAAACTGTCGAACCCCATGTCCTTCCTGAGACCTCAGCTGAATTAGCTGCTTTGACAGCTTCTGGCTCTGACCGTCGGCTGTTGTTAAACTGCATGCCTAAGAATTACAGTACAAGAGCTAGGGTTGAAGGCTACAGGGCACTAGTGTCACTGGTTGGCTGTGTGACGCTGAACACTATGTCTCAGTTTTCCCCCTTGTAACATGGGGATAATTGAGAACAAATAGCCCTTTGACATCCTGAGCCCACAGGTGCTAAATTAATGTGAATTGTTATTAGCTATATGTATTAACCAAATATAGTTGCCACCTTCTGCCTAACTTATTAGTGACTTACTTCCTCTTGTCAGAGGGCCAGCTTTCTTCTGGGTGGGGTCCTTGTCAGAAAGGGTAAGGAATCCAGAGTTTCTTTGTTCTGGGCACTCCTATTGTGTTTAATGTCACAGACCTCCCACTTGTAGCCTCACAAACCTGACTTTCTGGTCACGGTTGGTGTCCTGAACAAGCCAGTGGTGGTCAGGCTGGGGCAGGGCCCTCCTGGGGTCTACCTTCCATTCTTGCCAGGTGAAATGAGGGTCCTTGGTTTGTTTGTTGTTTTTTCCTTGAAATGAGGGTAGGAGCTGTAATTCTTTAGGTGTTGAGTAGAATCTAGGTCTAAGCAGAGAACAGGAATGAGCCTATATTTTTGAAATAGGTAAACAAGAGTAAAGAAGAAAAAAGGGTAAAAACAGGCTAAGGCCTCTTGGATCAAACTTGGATTTTGAATTTCTTACTTTACTCTTGGTTTTCATGGAGTTTGAGCCATCTGTGACCTTGCTTGTTGATGTAAATCTTCATTTTTTTCCCCCTTTGACCTGTGCATTGGCTAGAACAAGTGAGTGTCTCATTGAGAACTTTTGTTCCCTGCAGCATTTCAGTTCCAGTGGACATCTTTGAAAGGTCCAACCTATATCCAGCTTTGTTTTTGTTGCTCACGTTCCAAAGAATGCTGTTGCCCATTTCACGTGACCTGTTGTGAGCAGCTCTGGAGTAGTTGCCTGAGTTCTGCCCTTTACGGGGGAAGGTGGGGGGTCATTGTCTTCTCTTTGCTGATCATAGGGCCTGGATCTTAAATTATAGGGCTTTGTGGGTCAGACTTATTTGACAGTAACTACAACTTGAACAGTGTTTTATCTTCCTGCTGTTGCCTCTCAGTTTCTCAGCACAGACTTTAATCTTGTAAGTTCTGACCATGGCTTCTCCAAAATAGAGAGAAACCATATTTAATGGTTTAATACGCCATCGGTTGGAGTGGGAGGATGGAATAAAGAGGTTGCTTTGGAGTGAGATTTTACCGTGATAGGGGCATGGCTTCATCTGTGGCGTATCAGATTCTTCATTTATACTGCTATAGAATGGAAGTCTTCTATTTTTTAGGCTCTCTTGTAAGGTTGGTCTGGATTCGAAAATCTATTACAATTATGTGCTACTTGTTCATTGTCTTCAGGTCTTGGTTTTGCTTTCCTATGGATGAAACTCAGGTTCTTCTCACTTATTTGAGAATGGCCAGCTCAGGTTTCAGTTAATATTAGAATTTGAACATTCCCAAATCTCTCCTCTGATACTGACTTTGTGTAGGCCATTCAACTATCTGGGCCATGATTTTTTTTCCATCTATAAGATGAGGACATTTCTTGTCTTTTCCATACATCACAGGGATGTGAAAAGGGTAAATGAAATGATCACTGAATCAGAGATATTTAGAGAGTTCATATAGTCTAATCTTTTTATTTGATAAATGGTGAGACCAAGGTCCAAGTTTGGAAAGTGACTGGCTCCAGTTCATATACCTAGCTGGTTAGTGGTAGAGTGAGGATTGGAACCCCAAATTCCACTAACTCAGTTTTCAGCTCATGTTACAGTTTTGAGGGCATCAGAAAAGACACACTGTGTAAATATAAGGCAGCCTTAAGGAAGAACAAGTCTTTGGGGTTTGTTAGAAGCATGGTATAGCTCAGTCAGTGAACAAGCCATGTGTTCCAGGCACCGTGCAGCTTCCATGGATTTGAGTATCAAGTGGGTGAAATAATTTCCTCCAAAACATAAGTGCAGGCATGATAGATGCCTGAAGTAACCTGTAAAGCAGGTGTTAATTCACAAAGTCAAGTGTTTGGGGGGTGGGAGGGTTTCTGCTCTTGTAGCTACAAAAGACAGTTCATACTGCTTTTCACTCTTGTCTTTGCTACCAGAAAACTTCAAAAACAGTGACAACCAAACTACTCTGTTGTAGGGTAGCTAGCCTCAATATCCTGAATTAACCTGACAGGACATTATGGGTTCTTACATTGGTATAAACATTTTTTGTGACTTTTGCAAGCCTCTGCCCTACATGCTTTTAAGAGGTAAGATCATCATGGGAAAATGAGATAGAATGAGTTTGAATTATTTTTAGATTATTATATATATTCAACACTCAGCTCTAATTGGGATAAAATCAACTCACCTAAAGCCCTTTGCTTCCATCTCACTGTGGAGGTGAGAAAAGGGCTTTGTACTTGGAATCAGAGGTCTTAGGTTGGAATCCCAGGTCTTCCACTTACTAGCTGTTAAATTACATTAGGCAAGTCCCTTTCTACAAAAGGGGGAAGTTGGATTAGCTGGCCTTTCAGATCCCTTTTAGCCATGAAACCATGATTCTAATCTCTCAGTCCCATTTCTGTTGACTTAATGCCTGGTATGGAAGGAAATATTGCCAGATGGGTTAGCATCCATCCTGCCTTGCCCTGAAGCCTATTACCTTCGGACATGTATGCACATATATGTAGATAGGCCTTTCAGTTCTGTGGTCCTTGTGGTCAGAGCTGAAGTGCTTTGAAAGAGTTGAGGTGGTTTAATTTTACAATTTCATTTTGCATTATTTAGGCCAAAAAGATTGACATGCCAGCTAATCCTCATAAATCTTCATCACTCAACACATGTATTTAATGTTTAAGGTCTTTGTTCCTAAGCCACCAAAATGTGGGGGATGGTCAGGTTGTGACAAGAACCTATGAATTCCAAGGATGCCATGAATGTTTTCAAATGCTGTTATAAGTATCATAGTAACCTTTTCATGACCATCCTTGCCCAGGTGGACAGTCACAGATGGATACTAGAAAAATCACCAAATTAGCTTTAAGAAGCGGTTGATTTTTCTTCACCACTCCCAGCTCCCATCCCTCCTTTACACCCTTTTGTTATATGAATTTTCCTGGGCATTTGTTATTGCATTGACTTCAGATTATCAGTGAGGTAATAGTGGGTATTGAGTTTAAGCCAAAGCAAAATGTCATTTACTGTAACTTAGTGTAGGGATTTGATTTGCCCTGGAAACAAGGATAAGAAAATATTGGAAAGTAAATTTATTTTTCTATTTTAGTTGGTTTTTCAGAACTTTAGATTCTTAGTTATGATGTAAGATAATGGACTGGCACATATTCTCTGCCACCCTTCCCCTCCCCAACCAATGAAGTCAAATGAAACGATGCCTAAGTCACATTTATTAACTCTGACCTCAAAACCACAAAAGCCCAGAAAAGAAAATCTTTTCTTTGTTTTGTGATTTGATGATTTAAAAAAATATTTGGGTTAATCACAGTTTCAAAACGTAAATTTATCAGCTAAGAGGGAAAGAACTCAATATATGACTTTGGTCTAGGTTTGAGTTTAAGCTCTAAAGGACTTTTTGTCTGGCATGTGAAATCCATGAAAACTATATAGGAAAGTATTGCTCTGAGACTTTTGCAAGCATCAACTCTGAGGGAGCATATTTTCACATGGTATCTGAAATCATAAGTGCATTTTTCATAACGAAACTGTCACAAGTCCACAATTTTTGTCCATATTAGAACAATATGTAAATATTCAACTCAGCACATAATCCACTTATATCTGCTATATTGCCTTTATATATATATATATATATATATATATATATATATATATGTATATGTATATGTATATGTATATGTATATATAAAATCTATATAAACCTAGATTTGGAAGGGATCTTAGAGATCATTTGGCAAATTCTCTCCTGAGCTTAGGAGTCTATTTTAGTGTCCATTACAAGTGATCATCCAGCCCCTTCTTAAACGCTTCTAGTGACTGGGAGTGTGAAGGCTCCCAAGGCAGCCTGTTCCATTGTTGGACAGCTCTATCATTGTCAGGAAGTTCTCCCTTAGATTGATCCAAAATAGGCCTGTTTGTAACTTCTAGCAGATTCTAGTTCTACCCTGAGAAGCCGTAAAAATAAACCTAATCCCTTTCCCATATGACAACGTTTTAGTCATTTAAAGGTAACAGTCATGCTCTACGTAAGTCTGTCTAGCTTTCTCCAAGATTTGTTTTACATGAACTTTTGCCCCATCTTGTATTCAATCTGCTCTGTGGATTATTGGTAGCATCTCTTAAATCCCAATCCGGTTTGTCCCCTTACTGTTGCATTTCCCGTCATTGGGTGCTCATAAAGTACGGATTCACTTTAATCGTCATCTAAACCAAATGTAAAGTTATTTTTACTAAAAATTGATCATTCCAACAAAACAAGCATGATTTTTTGGGGGGATGTGGGGTAAATGAACCACACTAATTGCCATTTCTCTAGTAGTACAGAAAATCAAGAGCTGATGACTGTATTGACAGATTCTTTTGGAAGTCTTCAAAAATCTGTCTTTAGCCAATCAGAACTTTCTGATTGGCATTTTCTATGCGTACTGTACGCATCAGTGCCATTTAGATTCTGTGTCCATTCCTGTTGGCGTCCCTCACTGACTAGGCGCATTCCCTGAAAGTTGAGAGTAAGACGGATTTCCACGGAACAGATCCTGTTTACCTGTTGCCTTTGTAACAACCAGAGGTTTGTTACTGCAGGCAAAATCACAATTTAGAGAGCCTAACACTTTGACTGAGGAAGGGATTCTGACAAAGGTCACACAAGTGGCTTGCTAGGAGTGCTTCTGCAGATGTTGGCAAGACTTGGCCCTGTTCACTCCCTTCACTCCACCTTCAGATTCAGGAATTCTTCCTAAATCTGGAATCCCAACCCCCTTCTTCATTTCCCAGGACTTAGATCCCCATTTCCTCTTGGTTTGGGTGGGGGTGGAGTGGGGTGTCAGGTTGTGTAGTTACAATGTCTAATAGAGTAGTGCCACAACACCCTATTTTGGCAGTAGGTGCTGCCATCTAACATGATTTAATGAGATTTTCTTAAGTTTGAGGATTCCAATCCTGTAAAAAATGAATTAGCACTTGACTTTATTAATCTTTCTGCAAAACTAATCGATGCAAAGAAGATATAGTTCTTAATTTGTTCGCTAATTCAGGCTAAAACAGGTTTATCACATCATTGTGTCAATTAAAAATAAGATCTTGTGATACAGAAATTCTGCCGAGGAAGTATAGAGAAAAATGCCTTTCTGAGTTCTTCCTCAGGATCACAACAGACCATATCAGGTAGCATCTCTGGCATGCTTGATATTTGTACGTCTATAATCTTAGCAAAGTGAACTTAGCAAGAATTCATTTCTTGCTGTTTTACTTCGAATTACATCTTTGTTCATTTTCAGACAATCTAGAAAGGATAGCCCATCAGTCTTCCTTTTGAAACACTGAAATAAATTGTCTGGGAGCAAGAAGTTCAAGTTTAAAATAAAATTCTCCTTTTATTTCTTTGGGAAGCCATTTAATGGATTGATCAATGGCCTAGGTGGGGAATTAGGAGATGTGGGGCCTAGTCTTAGTTCTCTCCTTGAATAACTTTTATTTTATTGACTTTGAACAACCTATCCATTTCCCTACTCCAAAGTGAGTCCTTATGCCACTGGAATGTGACAAGTATGAACTGATAGATATGTAACTATTTCTATGTATGTTAATTTGGATACATTATACTTGGATACAGATGTGTAGCTATAGCTATGCAGCAATACATACACACATCTAATATTGCAATCTTGGAATACCTCAGAAGAGAGATTATAAAATCAAGACACAATCCCTTGGTGGTTGCACACATTTACCCCATTTTGATCATGTATTTGCAGAAGAAAATGGACAGCCGAGAGTACCAGGATGCACAAGGCTTTGCGGCTGACATACGGTTAATGTTCTCGAATTGCTACAAGTACAATCCTCCAGACCATGAGGTGGTGGCCATGGCCAGGAAACTTCAGGTAAAGCCATTAATAAAGATATTTATTTCCCTGAGGTACTGAACAAAAGCACCCTTCTCCCCACTCTCCACCCTCTAGGCTGAGGAAGAATATATGCATGATGCATCCATAGATCTAAACTTTGAGAGACATTTAATCTGCTGAATAGCTAAGCAAAACTGGTGCTTCAGAGATGGTACAGTTCTGGAAAGGCTGAAGAAAAATGGTTTCGTTTTTGTTAAATATATCAGTAGGATTTTAAGCAACCTTGCTTTGCCCTACACCTGATATTAAGGAAGATACTTAAAAATTGCTATTTAAGGTAGGGCTCTTGACCTGAGGAAGCTTACAGTCTAGTTGTGAAGATGTAGAAGAGGAGACTGTATGATATTGAGAGCGTTTGTTCACTACAGGGATAAATCTTTGGCTCTTGACAGGTTATTTGTCCTTTCTGATTCTCATTTTGCTTGTCTATAAAAGACTAATGGTGCTGGCCCTACCCATCTCACTGGGTCATTGTGGGGAAAGTGCTTTGTAAACTTTAAAGTGCTGTATAAATGTATTGTCATTTTGATTTATGGAAGGTTTCACTGGCATCTAAGACCAAAAGGGCAGCACCAGTATTTTAAGTGATACCTTAATAAAGGATATCTTTTAAAGTTTTAAAGGAATTTCAATTTAGGAGTTGGGAGCAGGAGGAAACATACTTAATTTTTCCTCCCTTGCCATCCTAAGTAGTAAAGTACTAAAATATTCACCCTGTAGGACCTTCTGGTAAGCCTCAAATGGAAACCAACTGAGAAATTGGTAAGAATTAATTAGACCTTTGGGAATTGAGATGCTATATTTCAGGTACCATCTCTTTATGGACAGAGGAAATAAAAAGACTTTGTTAGGCAAGGGACGTGTGATGCCTGGAGTACTTTCCATGTTTTCCATAAATTTGGCCGTAACTGTCTTGCATTAGATACGAAGCTTCTTTCTACTTAATTAGGTGGAAGAATTGGCAGCACAGCACAGAGAACACTGTTACTTAAGACGTGGCACTGCCCAGAAAAACATAGCCAACACTACCTTTTTTCATAACTATACTCTCCCACTGGTAGATTTTGTCCTAAACACTTCATTAATGCAATAGTGTTTGACTTTCAGGAAAGAAGACACATTTTTGGTAATTAATCACTGTTATATGGCATGTAGGGGCAAGAAGAGACTGATGTCTTGGGTGCATGGAAGGCTTTCAGCCAGTACTTGTGCATCAGTTGATTGGTCCTGAAGAAAGAGAGACAGTACTTTGGTTGTATGAGTCATGTAGACCAAGTGACATTTTGGGGGACCTGAAATAATCAGGTCAAGTTTTTTATTCTATGAAAAGTTCTCATTAGTAATAGGCCTAACAATGCAAATTAATTGTAGTTCCTAATGAATATAATTAGTTGTTACAATGGCTAGTTATAAAAATTGAATGATAAATATCAGATTCCAGTGCTTTAGCAATCAACATGTTTTAAGGGGTAGGAATAGCAGTGTTTTCATTTAGAAACGACTGGGTATCTGCAGAAGTCCCAAAGCCAGTACCCAAGTTAGAGAATGACTGGTAGTGATAGATGTTTGTATTGCAAATAAAGGTTTTCTCATCCTCTTATTGAATTTTCTTGCATCATCATTTTCTCCTCAAATAACCCCAGGGATCTTAGTGCTTCCCTAAAGGTATAGGCTATAAACACTTCTTCCACCTGGAAGGAGGAAAGTTGAAATTGGGATATGATTAAAATATCTTAAATCATGAAGGGTGTGGAGAGGAGATGAATACACACGTATTCACCAAGCCCTGTTTTGTGGAATCCCATTCAAAGTAAAAGGACAAAGGCCAGGCAGAAGTGAGTCCTCTTTGATGCATGAGAATAAGAAACTGTGTAGCTCTTTGCTCAAATAGAATTTTCAAGCTGAAAAGTGTAAGTTAGTTTGAGAAGGCTTCAGTTGTCTTCATAAATGACCAATTTTTGTAGCAGATTATTGAGGGCGGATGGGCTATAAGCTCACTGAGGCCAGATCTGATATCACAGAGCCCTGCTTAGGATGGGTCCTAAGTATTCACTGAAGCCGTAAATAAATGGTTTTAGCACCCCTCACCCAGGGCTGTGGAACCTGTGGCCTTGAGGCCGCATGTGGCCCTCCAAGTCCTCAAGTGTAATTTCACAGAAGGGGATTAGGGCTCAGGTTAGGACCTGACTCTTGAGGTGACATCATATAAGGCAACTCTTGGACTCCTTTTAACCATCCCCTGGTGTCCATCTCAGAGGCAGGATCCTGAGCTGGAGAGACCTTATTTCTGACACAGAGAATACTCGTTAATTTTGAGAAATATCAGGATAAGTTATCTAGCTGACCGCAGGGAGGAGGCCATCAGGTTGAGGTGTTCCATGTTCTAGACAGATGGTTCAGAGACAGCTGATGGGGGAGTAAGAACACCAGCTCCAAAGTAGGGTCACTGTAGGGCTTCAGTACCTTTGGAAACGAGCCTTTTGCTAATTCTGCAGGATGTGTTTGAGATGAGGTTTGCAAAAATGCCTGATGAACCTGTGGAGGTCCCCCCTCCGGCACCCCCAGCTGCTCCTGTCGTCAGTAAAAGCACGGAGAGCAGCCATAGCAGTGAGGAGAGTTCATCTGACTCGGACAGCTCAGATTCTGAAGAAGAACGAGCAACCAGACTGGCAGAACTCCAGGAGCAGGTGGGATGCATGTCACTTCTTAGAAAGCTCAAGGAGGGGGATATGTGCGTATATGTGTGGTTAGGTGTTCATCGTACAATTGGAAATAAGATTTGTTTTTTGGGTTTTTTTTGTTTGGTTTTATTTTTAAACCAGTATACTCATTTGGTAACTTGACACAATATAAGTTCTTGGAGAGAAGGCATGATTTCATTGTTTGGCTTCTTGTCCCTAGTACCTAGCACTGTGCCTGTCACACATTTAATAAATTCTTGTGAACTGATACCTTGTAGAATGTCTGAACATCTTCCTCATTTGGTATGGAGCCCTTTCTAGGAAAACAGAAAAGCATCTCACTAAGATGATCTGATTACAGAATTTATCGAGTAATTTACAATCTTACACGGATATACTAAGTCATGTGGTAAGGGAAGAGGTAAGAAAACATGCAAATCCTGGAGTCCACTTCACTGCTAGTCACTGCATCCCAAGTTTTATCTCCCTCAGGGAAATATCTGGAGTGGATGTGTTTTCAGAAATTGTTTAGTGAAATGGAGTCTGCATACTGGTTGAAAGCATGGTATATTAAATAGAATGGAATTGGAATTAGGAAGATCTGGGTTCCAATTCTATCTCCAACATTTGTCTCTGAGCCTTTCTTCATCCATAAAAGGAGAATAACAGCGTTTTGCATACCTTAAAATGTTAGCTGTTACACTTACTGTAGCTGAGGAAGCAGGTTCCAGGTGCAGTAGTCTCTGCTTAAGATGTGGGGAATGCATTGGGAAAAGATTTCCATGAAATGAATTTTTAAAATGAGTAAAAAAATGCGGGAGAGGAAGGATAATACCCCTAGTACCTGTTTCATAGGATTGTTGTGAAACCATGTATACAAAAGGCTTTGCGAATGCTAAACTGCTACATCTTGTGAGTTGTGGGGCACTATGTGGCAGAGTGGATACCTGGTCTGGAGTCAGGAAGACTTCTTCCTGAGTTCAGATTCAACCTCAGACACTTCCTGGCTGTGTGACCCCTGGGCAAGTCACTTCACCCTTTTTGCCTCAGTTTCTTTAACTGTAAAATGAGCTGGAGATGGAAATGGCAGACCACTCTAGTATCTTTGCCAAGGAAACCCCAAATGGGGGGCCATGAAGATTTGGATATAACTGAAATGACTAAACAGCATCTGTTATTGTTTGTTATTTTTATTACAAAACAACTAAAACTAAAATTAATTTTCCGTCAGCAATTTTTCCTCTGATAATTAACAGTATTAGTTAAGAAGGACCATGCAGACTCTAACCAGTCACTCTCAGTCTCTTTGGCTCTGCCAGTGGCCCTCAGCCATTTGCCAGTTTGAGTCAATTAAATAATCATTTATTAAGCACCAGCTATAAGCAAGGCACTGTTGCTAGATGTTGGATATGCAGAGATATAAATGAAACAGTCTCTACCCTGCAGAGATAAATAAATGAAAAGTGGTTTGGAGGGAGGGGAGGCAGAGTGCTAATGACTTGGAGGGATCAGGGAAGGTATGGAGGAGGAGGTAGAATTTAGAGACTCCCAACAGACGGAAATCTAGAGGGGGAATATTCTGGGCATAGGCGACACCTTGTGTTGTTCCCCCTAAATTGAATTAGTGAAACTCATATATTCTCCACCATTAGTCTAGCCTAGAAAGCTTCTCATTGTTGACCAGGGGCTATTTTCTAGGCTGTGCTAATAAACCCACTGTGGTTTCTACACTGGCAGGGTATGAATCAATAACCACAAGTTGCATCTTTGGAATACGTTTGGGAGGTGTTATCAGTAGCAGTCATTACATGGGTCACCATAGGGGATGGGCCCAAAGAGTGCTTAATCAGCAGCCACAGAGGCGTGCATGCCCACCCTCCTACAAACCACATTCAGAAGGGGCACAGGAAGCTGACTCAAGGCCTTGGTTATATTTAGTCACTTATATTTCTGTCCGGGGATTGATGGTTTGCAGTCCTTTCCTTATAACCTGACAAGTTGACTTTTGCAAGGTAACTTTCCTTACTGTGCTTTTGTAAACCATTCAGTGCTATGTAAATGTGAGCTATTACTTTGATTATCTTGAGCAGTTATTGGACACACTTGTCTCCTATTTCATGGACTATTTAAAACCCAGGACAGTAAGGTGGTGCAGAGGATAGGGCACCAGACCTGGAGGCAGGAAGACTCATTTTCCTGAGTTCACATCTGGCCTTAGACACTTACTAGCAAGTCATTTAACCTTTTGCCTCAGTTTCTTTATCTGTAAAATGAACTGGAGAAAGAAATGGCAAACCACTCCAGTATCTTTGCCAAGAAAGTCCTCAAATGGGAGTCATAGAGAGTTAGATACAACTGAAAAATTACTGAACACACATCCATTTAAAGCAGGTTGTGGAGAGGTCATTGCTTTTAGTTATGATTAGAAGGGAAATAGGTTATGTCTCAGGCAGACCTTCATGTTGGGAAGGTGACCAGATTCCTAAAAGCAGCATTTGAATCAACTTTCCTTGCGCATATGTAAGGCTAAGGGGAGAGTCTTATCTATCTCGGCTGGTTTAAATGCGTATCTGCCTAAGTCTGGGGAACCCCAGCAATGATAAAAGAAACTCAAAAGGTTTAGAAAACATTTTTCTTACAATAGCTCTTTGTTAGTTAACTAGTACAGTCTTATCATCCTTTTTTTTACAGATGTGGAAACTGAGGTTTCAAAAATAACAGGCAGGGAACCAGGATTTGAACCTAGATCTCCTGTGCCCTAAGTCTCCCACTCTTTCCACTGGATGAAGGGGCCTTTGAAAGGGATTTCTGGCCTGAGAATTCTTGAAAGTTCCAATGCAAGCTCTCACTTGACTTCCTCTTCCCTGATAGGGCTTGTGCTAGGAGTTCTCCTACCAGTGCCTTCACTTCTCCTGGGTGTTGTCTTTCAGCTGAAGGCGGTGCATGAGCAGCTAGCTGCTCTGTCACAGGCGCCCGTGAATAAACCAAAGAAAAAAAAAGAGAAAAAAGAGAAAGAGAAGAAGAAGAAGGACAAAGAGAAAGAGAAGGAGAAAGAGAAGCACAAGGTGAAGGCCGAGGAGGAGAAAAAAGCAAAGGTGGCTCAGCCGACCAAACAAACCCAGCAGAAGAAAGCACCAGCTAAAAAGGCTAACAGTACGACAGCAAGCAGGTACACTTCGGGATGCTCGGGTTCTCAAACATGGGGCTGGAGTCTGGGCCACTGGCTGTTGTCTCCTCCCCAGCCATCTTGAGGGGCTCAGCCTTTGGAGACAGAACAAGCTGCTAAGCTTCCTTGTGACTACTTATCCCTGGAAGTTGTCTTTAACAGTTCAGCTGAGCAAGCATTTCTTACATGCCTACTGTATGTAAAGAATCATGTTAAAAATGGGATAGAGAGACAAAACAGTTGCCTTTCTCGAGCTTATCTTCTAATGAAGATGGTGGGATTTAATTTTTAAACAGATAAGTAAATACTAGATAATTTGAGGAGAGAGAGAATGCCATCAGCTAGAGGGAGTCAGGAAAGGCTTCCCGTGTGAGTTGGCACCTGAGTTGAACCTTGAGGGAAGTAGAGGATTCTGAGAGACAGGAGAAGAGGAGGCAGCTCATTCTGGACAAGACTTAGCAGTCCAGGAGAAGAGGCTGCAGGCTAAATTTAACGATCGGCTTAGTCCAGTGCATTCTAACAT
>CM053769.1:299680263-299702186 GCA_028658325.1 Potorous gilbertii | reverse complement strand
TATATATATATATATATATATATATATATATATATATATGTATAGGTATATAATTTAAGTATAAAAAGGCTAAATCCATTGCAGTGAATTATTCATGATGTTCCTTAATGTCCACCTTCAAATAAACGTGTATGGGGATACACTGAACTTCCTTACACATCTATGCTGTTTTCTATGATGTTTTGAGCATCCTTGACCAGAAAGCATGACCTAATGGAAGAAAAATGAACTCAGTGTCAGAATATTCATGTTTGAATTCTAGTCCTACCAAATCCTAACTGCATTACTTTGGTAAGTCACTTACCTTCTCAGGCTTTTACTGTGTAAAAATAAAGGGCGGGGGAAGAGGTGCAGTTAGACTCCTGAGTTCCTTCCATCTCTGACATTCTATAATTCCAAGATAATGTTTCAAGTTCTTTTGTTTAATTAGAATTTTGTTACATTGATTATCATTTGAAATGAAGAAGTCATTGAGTAGAACTTGGAAAATCTCTTTTCTACAATGATTTTCTTTTTAATGGTATTTGACTTGGAATTAAAAGTGTGTGGGCATATTGGGTATAGTAGCAAGCAGAATGCTCCTTTTCCTAATTGGCATAATGAGAAGGAATCAATGCAAATGAGTTTTTGCAAATCAAATCACATTTTAAATGCGCTAAGGGAGCTCAAAGAAGAGAGGAAATATGTGGTGAATCTTTTGTAACGGGAATAGCTGTGTGACCTTAGGGAAGTCATTCAACTTTTCTGTACTTGAGTTTCCTCATCTATAAAATCAGGGAGGTTGTGATGATTTCTAAGGTCCCTTCTAGCTCTAACCTTTTGTGCATTCTATTACTAATCACCTCGTAATATGTCTCTCCTATGTATTCCAGATTTCCCTGTAGCCTATGACTCTATGAGAGGCAGTATGGTAGAGCAGAGAGAGACAAAGCTAGGTTCAGAGTCAGGAAGCCTGGGCTTCCTCCCACCTCTGACACATACTGGCTATATGACCCTGGGCAAGTCACCTCTCAGTGCCCTTAGCAACTCTCCCAGAGTACTTAAATAGCACAGAAGGTGCTGACTTGCATTGGTAGAAGGAATGTCCTCATCTGAAAGTTCTCTATACTAATAAAATTATAGGTCCAATATCTATATTTATGAATATATATGTATACACACACACACACACATATATGTGTTTATAAAGATATCTGTCTATCTATCTATCTTTCCTTCCCAAGGGTTCCAAGATCATTGCAGGTTTCCAGAAAATACTACAATTAACCTACAGGATTCATTATGTACTAATTTTGATGTGCTTATAGAAGGGAACTTCTTGATGAAAACGGATTATGTAGATTGCTGAAACTTTATTACACATTTGGTTCTAGTGTGAATGACTTAGGGATCAAAAGCAAGAACATGTAAGCAAGTACTAGGGTCAGAGATCCAGCATCTGCCCACTGCCTCCTTTTTCTACCCTCATGGTTGTAAAATAGGCCAAAAATAGCCTGTGCATTGTAGGGGACTTGGTAACTATTTATTTTCCAGTCAGAGAAGGAGAAGAGGCCTCTTCCTGGAAATTATTGTCTAGGGTCCCAGAATTTCTCACTCTGCTACATAATTTTTGTTAGAGAGAAGGGCAATTCTTCACATTGCCTTAAATCATTCAAAGTATTGGTATACCAGTTGACAAAAAAAAGTAGGAATAGATCACGTACAAATGCACAGTGTACACTTAGCTGTTAAGTTTGGTCTTGATATGCCTTTTGTTTTCCTTCTGTATTTTTATCCTCAGCATTGGGGGTATGTGTATACACACATATGTATTATGTATATGTATATATGTCTATATATGCACATATACCATCTGTGTATATTTATAGTGCATTTGCAATATACATGCATGTATTATTTATTTTTTGACATGTATGTTCATTCCAAACAGCCTAATTTATGATAATGTACCATTTCTAGAATGGAAAAAATCAGAGGAGTGATTAATTGTAAAATTGTTTATTTTTAGATCTAGATGGTACCTTAGAAATCTTCTTATAAATCTCCCTTCTGATGCAGGAATACTTCAATATCCTCCCTTACAGGTAGCAATTTCTGGAAAATTTTTGGTGAGTGATAGGGATAACACTCCAGCTCATTTCATTGTTGGACAACTCTCACTTGTTGGGAATTTTCTTCTTATTGAGCTAGAATCTGCTGCTCTGGAAATTCTGTCCCACTGGTCCTAGTGATACCCTCTTGGCCCACAAAGAAGGCCTATCCCTTCTTCCCAAGGAACTTATGATGCTTCAACCAAATTAGATTACTTTTTTTACCACTTTCCTACCTTATCAAGACTGGTCATGATCCACAGTTCAAGAAATGCTGAAATGGTCACAAGTGAAAAACACTTCAAAAGCCCTGGGTCGGAATAGTCTTCCCTCACGTATCTAAATGTTGCTATCCCTCCCATGCTTCAAAGCCCAGCTCCAATACCACTTCTTTTATAAAAGCTTTCCCGACTCCTACTTCCCACCCATCATGCTTCCATTCCCCCTTCTCTAAACTGTCATAAGACTTTGTGTATCTCCAATGAACTAATATTTTATTTTCTATTCTATTTATTTATACATATTTCTTTTCTTCCCTACTAGACTCCAAGCCCCTTGGAGGCAGGGACCACATTTTATTTGTCCTTGAATCCGTCTCAATACATTGCACACATTTAATTGTAGATATTTAATACAAATTTGTCTAATTAACAAATTGTCCACATGACAACAACCATTTTGTGTTCCCTTCTTTCCTTTCTTCTTCCCCCTTTCTCTTCTCCATGGGAAATATCTCTAGTTGTCCTTCAGTCATTCCAAATAGGATACCTTTTTTTCCTTTCAGATGCCTCATCATGTTTTAGTTTGTCCCTTCTTGAGTTTGCATTGCTTATATTAAGTGGGGATGACATTCTCCTATGATAATTTCTGTGCTAAGCCTTCCTGGTTCTCTTCAGGCTCCATGTCACCAAAATCTGAAAGGGTAAATTCAGTGGCAGCTCCCTCAGTGGTATTCCACTGGAGACATTAGTCATTTCTCCTTTTTGATATTTTTCCAGGATACTTGGGTTGATGTAGGGTACTCAGAGATCTTTAATTGACAGAAAAATCTAGATTTAAAAATTTTAGGTCTTGTTTTTTTCTACCCTTGCCCAATGTAGAGTTAGAAAAAGGACCTTCAGATCTTATAATCATAGATGTAGATCAGCCCCCTCATTTTCAAGATGAAGAACTGAAGCCTTAGGCATCTAAATGACTTGTCCAAGGCTACACAGGAAATAAGTTTCAGAGGTAGGATTTGAACCCAGATTGTCAAAGCTCAGAACCAATGTTCTTCCCATCACAGCACACTGCTGCCTGTTGACTAAGGACATCCTGTTCAACACTGAGTAAGCATATCTTAGTTGTTGTCATGAGAGGATCCACTTCTACAAAGACCTGTGAGAACACATGGAATGAAAGGAGTTTTAGAGACCATGGCAACCTAAGGGGAGTTGGGGGGGAGGGGAGCATGTGTAGTTGAAGGCTAAGGGAAGTAGGTGAGGAAGTATATTCAAAATGAAATTGATTAGGAATTTGAAATATTCCCCAGAGTCAGAATTCTTTCCCTTAGGGGATGAGAAGATTAAAGAGTGTTTATGACAAAAGGAGAGGGAGTATTTTTACCAAGTATAGAAACTATGCCAAATGTATTCAGAGCTTCAAATCAAACATGAGCCATTTTGGCATTTTTGACATTCCTTACTCCAGGGAAATGAAATTTTTCATTTCCAAGAAAAAAAATGATGGGATGCTAGATCCATCAAGTACCAGGTGTGAATGTGGTCATTTTCACATTGTATAAGACTTTGGTAGGGGAAAAGGGCAGGAAGAAGAAAAACAGAAATGGTTAAATGAGTTATTTTTTAAAATAACTAACAAATCTGACACTTAGTTTCAAAATGTACTATTCACAAGTAAAGATGGGGCGGCATGGTTAGACAGTAATTTGCTTGAAAAAGATGGGTGTATTTCTATGGGTTGCAAGCTTAATAATGAGCTCATAGCATGATAGAAGAGCATTAAAAAATAAAGACCCTGATGGGGTCTTAGGCTACTACACTAAGAGAGGCCCAGCTTTCAAGAAGAAAAGGCAATGCTGCCCTCTGACCTCTGACCCTCTGACCTGGGCAGACGTCATCTCAACACTGGGTCCACTTCTGAGTGCTGCATTTTAGTAAGGATGTTGAGATAATCGGAGAGTTTCTGAAAGAGGCCAACCAGGATGGTGAAGGGCCTCAAGTTTATGCATATGAAGCTCACCTGGAGGAGTTATAGATGGTTAGCCTGGGGAAGAGAAAACTAAAAGGAACATGATTATTATTTTTTAAAATATGCAAAGGGCTCTTTTGTAGAAGAGAAATTAATTTGTTCTGTTTGTCAAAGGACAAACCTAGGAACACTGTGTAGACATTGCAAAGAGACTAATTGAGATTTAGAAACTTCTGGATAACCAGTGCTCTCAAAGTAGAGTAAACTGTCATGGGACAGGGTGTACTCCCCCTGTGGGAAGTCTTTATGCAAAGGTTGGAAGACTACTTGTTAGGTGGGAGTAGAGGGGGTACTTTTTAAAGTATCAGTTGGACTGTATCATCCCTGAGGTCCTTTTCAACCCTACAATTTTTAGAAAGGCATTTGAAAGTGCCAAAGTAGGTAGGAACAAACTTGGTTCACTTGATTACTCTTAAAAAGATATATTTTTAAGAAATAATTATCACGGTTGCTTCCCTGTATAGCTAAAAAGAAAAACAAATTAAGCAAAACCATATCTGATTGTGTATACAATAGTCTCTTTTCATAATGCATTATCCTACCTCTCCAAAGAAAGGGGAAAAGTGCTTTTTTATCTTTGAATGATTTTTCTGGTTCTGCTTACTCTGCATTAATTCATACAAATCTTCCCTTATTTTTCTGAACTCCCCAAATCCATCTTTTCCTACAATACAGTTTGTTGTTGTTCAGTCGTGCCAGTGAGTGATGTCTGACTCTTTGTGACCCTATTTGGTGTTTTCTTGTCAAAGACTTTGGAGTGGTTTGCCATTTCCTTCTCCAGTTCATTTTACAGATGAGAAAATGAGGCCAACAGGTAGGATTAGGTGACTTGTCCAGGGTCACACAGCTAGTTAGTGTTCGAGGCCTGATCTGAACTCATGTCTTCCTGATTCTAGGCCGACCACCACCTCACTATCCCTTTTGTTTATGGTCTTTTACCACATGTAATTTGTTCAACCATTCCCCAGTGGATGACTTTCCTTTGTGCCTACCAGGGCCCTTCTCACCCTGGATCATGGAATAAAGTAAACCTACCATTTATATCCTTGGCAACAAGATCACAGCTAATGAATGAATAATTCCATTCATTACACACACCAATAGGGCTGCTTTGCTAAACATTAAACAAAACTGTTAGTTTTAAAATGTGCAAAAATCCCAAGCAAGTACATTCTATGAATTCTGCAATAAAGAGACTCAGGGCTTAGCCTTATGCTAGGAAGAGAAGACATATGCCAAGGACCTTTGGCCAAGGAATCTGAACTGTATGTGGAAAAAACAGGCTCAACAACTGGCTAAAAACCACTTACTATAACTAGACTTCAAAGTAGAACACGTCAAAAACCTACAGCAGGAACTTAGATCATACAGCCACATGGAAATCAGAAGGAATCTAAAATTAAGGCAAGTAGTCTTCAATATTATTGAACTTTAGAGTTATAAAGAACCTCAAAGATAAGTAACTAGTAACATGAACACTGGTGGTGCAGTGAACAGAGTGCTGGATGTAGAATCTGAAAGATTGAGGTTCTAATCCTGCTACAGACATTGATTAGCTGTGTGACTTGGGCAAGCCACTTCAACATCTCAGTCTCAGTTCCCTCATCTGTTAAAAGGGCATAATAAGGGCATCCACCTCCTAGGATTGTTGTGACAATTAGATGAGATAACATATTTAAAGTGCTTAAAGTCAATGCTAGCTATTATCCTAACTCCCATTCCATAGCATTTTAACATCATCCTGTGAGGTATTGTCCTTGGCACCTAAGTGGCACAGTAGTCAGAGGTGTGGGTCTGGAGTCAGGAAGATTTGAATTCAGAACCAACTTCAGACACTTACTAGCTATGTGTCCCTGGGCAAGTTGCTTAACTTGCAAGTTGTTTGCCTCAGTTTCCTCAACTGAAAAGGGAAGACAATAACACCTACCTCCCAAGGTTGTTGTGAGGATCAGATGAGATAATATATGTATAAGGATTAGTATAATAGTTGGCATCTGGTAGGCACTAATAAATAAATGCTTGTTTCCTTCCCTTCCTGCCTGTATTAGGTCCTCCAGGATTATCTGTGGAAATTAATTGGGAGCTAGTGAATTCCAGAAGTTGTTTTTGTGAGGGTCAGATGAAATAATATTTGTAGAGTGCTTAGCAGAGTCTGGCACATAGGGGGTGCTATATAAATGGTAGTGATGATGATGATGATGATGATGATGGTGTTGATGACGTGGTAGTTGTAGACAGGGGTCATTACCCTCATTTTACTGTGGAAACTATCTCAAAGAGCTTAAATGGGTTTCCCATGGTTTCATAGCTAATGAGTGAAAAAGTGCAGCTATGAACTTAGGCATCTCTTGACTCCATGTCTTGCTTTTTTTCCATAATGTCACTATTATTTCTCTCCAGACAGAACAGCACTACAGACCATCTTCCAATCTACTTGATACACATGAGGAAACCAACTAATTAGTACAGAGTCCCCCATCCAGTGACCTTTCCCCTAGACTGTTGAAAAGCAGCTGGCTGCCCCCAGTTGAACATCAGTGTACTTCCAAAAATCTTCCTTCAGTTCCACTCACTGAGCCAACCCTTTAGAAAAAGGGAGAGAGGATCCATCACCAGCACAAATGGACTGTGAAACTTACAAAGGTGAATAAAGGTGCATTCTTTTCATCTATTCCCACCCCAAGCAAAGGAAAAGATGGGCACTGAGAAGTAGTAAGTATAGGATTGTATCTTCTGAAACAAAATAAAGAATACTTCTTGCCCAGAAATAGAGAGTCAAAGCATGAGTATGTTTTTAGCAAGCTCTAGTTTTGAGGGCCAAAAATAAAGCTATACCATTATCTACACGCCATTTGCCCAATCAGCCACCAAAGACCTCTGTAGCCTAGAGTGATGACTTGAGGTCTAAAAGCCATGTGACAAGGTCCCAAATGCCTCAACTGACTTTACCCTTCATCATATGACAACAGGCTTTGCCTGCAGGCATAATTTTTTCCTGAACAAGGAAGCTTAAAGCCTATGTCTCAGGTGCCTTTATCTAGTATCAATTCCCTTCATGACTGATGAATCTGGCTTATTCCCCAGAGGAAGGAATAATATAAACAGATATTCCCAGCATAAGAGGTAAGAAAGAAGTAAGAAGAGGTAAGAAACATGACCTTTCAGTGTAACTGAAATTCTCATGTGCTTTTGGCTCAAATGTTCTAGTACCCCCTTTATTCTCCCTGCTAAATGCCACAATTATACCCATTTGTCTTACATTCAAAAAACTACTCTAAATCTATATGATTCCTTTTAACCAGGCATGCATTTATCCAATTAATATCTTATTAATAATAATATCTTATTAATTAATATCTTACCATGGCAGCCTCACATGGGAGAAAGAGATCCCACCAACTAGGTCAGAATTACTTGAATTCAGTCCCACCTCTGACACATACTGGTTGTATGACCTTGGGTAATCATGTAACCATGCAAGTTTCTTCCCTATGCCAGTGAAAATGAAGGTCCAGTTCAAAACATTTAAAAAAAATAACAAACTATTACTAGCTCATTTAGCACTGGTTTGCAGCCTGGCTCACCACTCAGTCTAGGAAACTAGGTTGTGTGGTGGATAGATCCTTGTGCCTGAATTCAGGAAGACCTGAGTTCAAATCCTGTCTCAGATGTTTACTTGCTATATGACCCTAGGCACTTCACCTCCGCTGGCTTTGGTTTCCTCAACTGTGAAATTGGGATAATAAGAGCACCTGCCTCCCAAGGTTGTTGTGAGGATCAAGTGAGATATTTGTCAAGTGATTAGAGCAATGCCTGGCACATACCAAGTACTTAATAAATCAATGCTTCTTCCCTTCCTGCCCATACTAGATACTCCTGGATTATTTGTGGAGCCACTGAATTCAGTAGACTGTTCCTTAATTCTATGCCTCTGCCATTGTAGAAAAGATTTAGGAGGAAAGTGAAGTAAAGTGGGTGGAAGACAAGTTATCATGGATTCTCCCACTCTGGATGGATCATCATATCTCAGATTTCTCTCATGACTTGGGCATTGGGGAAAAGAAATCTTAATTCTGAGACACAATTGGTTTTACATTAGTTTTTCTGCCTACGTTTTTAAATTTTGGAAGTATTTTACTTGCATTATTAGTTTTAAATGCCAAGGGCATTTCGCAGATATCCCTTGCAGTCCTTAAACTCCTTTCATCACAGCTCTGTGAGGTCAGTAACCTCAGGATTTTTATTATTGCTATTATTTCCATTTTACAGATAAGGAGATTAATATTTTGAGACATAAGTGACTCTCCAGGGTCATAGAGTTAGAGGGTCTCCTGGCTTTATCTCCAGTTCTCTGTGCACCGTAACATGCTACCTTTTTATATAACTGTATGCATCTGTAATTATGAATTCTCTTGACTGAATTAATTACTGAGAATAAATGAATGACATCTTTAGTTTGGAGAAAAGAATTTCAGTCTAAATTTCGTAGAGGAAGGTAACCTTGGGTAAAATTTGGCATCGATGGAAAAGTCAAAGTTTTAATAGTAAATTTGATTTTATGATTGCCATTTAATCAGGAACTATAACATGTATAGAAAGGCATGTAACCCACTTAAGACCTGCCTCAAAAGATGTTCCTTGGCCAAAGGAAACTATAATCATATTTGAAACCTGGTTATTGGAACTTGCCATTTTTAGATGCTATGGGACTATTAAGCGACTGTTCTTCTGAGTCTAACTCCAGGTATGGGTAGCAGGATATGAGCCTCCAATACATGATGCCAGTAAGCTGATGAGATGCTGGTATGAACTGCATAGGCGATCTCAAGGGAAGGGTAGGAGAGCAATTGTTCAGGATGGGCTGAGGAGGGATTCTCCTGACTCAATTTCCCCACTGACACCTGGCAGACTTTAAACCTGACTGAAGGCAAGTGGATAATCTAATACTGCCTGGGGTTGACATGAAGTTGGGGAGAGATTGTATCCCTGCAATGTCCCTGCTCTCTGTGGCAATTTCCTACAGTCAAAAGGTTTTTAAGCTTAATACCAGATATATTAAATTACAGATTATGGGTAGGGGAACATCTGAAGTTGTCTAAAATTAAGGTATTAGGCATAGGACTTTAGACCAACAACAATAAATTAGGGTCCTTTAATTCTTAGTAATACTGTGGAGACAATTAGGTCAAGCTGGGAGCTTGTGAAGTTAGCAACATAAATATATTTGTGTCTCAGTTGGTTAATGTTTAAAAAAAAATTTCTTTGTGGTCCATATTGTAAATGCTTTAAAAATAAGTATCACCTGTCCAAAAGTTGGAATTGCTTTATCTGTCATAAACTGTGTTAAAAATAAATAATAAAAAAATATAATTATGAATTCTCCCTCTATTTCTCTCTCCCTCTCATATTCAATCTTTTGCCAAGGCCTGTCGATTTTCCCTTCATGTCATTTTTCATTTATACTGCCTTCTGTTCTTTGTACCATTACCCTGGTACAGGCCCTCCTCGCCACATGACTGCACTATTGCCATAGACTGCTTTCTGGTCTCCCTGGCACAAATATCCTTCTCCTAATCATCCTCCACTCAGCTATCAAAGTGATCTTCCTAAAGCATATGCCTGATCATGTCAGCTACCCCTCCCCCAAAACACACACTCAATAAATTCCAGTGGTTCCCTATTACTTCCAGGATTAAATATAAAACTCTCTAGCATTCTAAGCCCTTTACAACCTGACCCCCTCCTGCTTCCAGTGATGTCTCTCTCCTTGCTTTTCCTTGAAGAAGACACTACATCTCCTGACTGTAAGTATTTTCACCAGGTTGAGCCTCATGATTAGAATATTTTCCCTGATTATCCTGGATCCTTTGGCTTGTTTCTCGAAGAAGCCTTTCCTGATCCCCTTTAATATTAGAGCCTTTTCATTGTTGATTATTTCCAATTTACCGTGTGTATGTTTTTTTGTATATAATGTTCACAGCCCTATTAGACTGAGCATCTTGAGAGCAGGGACTGCCTTTTTTAAAATAGTGTTTTTTATAATTGTATACAAAGACAAATTTTAACATTAATTTGAAAATTTTGAGTTCCAAATTTTTCCCCACTCTGTAAGATGTAGTTTGATATAAATTATATATGTACAATCATATAAAACACAGTTCCCTATTAGCCATATTGTGAAAGAAGAAACGGACCAAAAGAAAAAAAATCCATGAAAAAAATAAAGTGAAAATGATTTGCTTCAGCCTGCATTTAGACTCTTATCAGTTCTTTTTCTGAATGTGAATAACAATCTTTCTCATGAGATCTTAAGAATTGTCTTGAAGCATTATTTTGCTAGGAATAGCTAAGTCATTCATAGCTGACCCCTGTACAATGTTGCTGTTACTATGTACAGTGTTCTGGTTCTGCTCATTTCACTTTGCATCAGGTCACGTAAATCTTTCCAGTTTTTTTTTCTGAAATCTGCCTGCTCATAATTTCTTATAGCATAATAATATTCTATTACATTCATATACTTGTTCAGCCATTCCCCCATTGATGGACATCCCCTCAAATTCCTGCTATAAATATTTTTGAACAACTAGGTCCTTTTTCCCTTTCCCTTTGATCTTTTTGGCATACAGATCTAGAAGTAGTATTGCTGGATCAAAGGGTATGTACAATTTGATTGCCTTTTGGGCATGGTTTCAAATTGTTCTCCAGAATGTTTGGATCAGTTCACAACTCCATCAATAATACATGAGGGCCCCAATTTTCCCACATCCCTTCCAACATTTATCATTTTCCTTTTCTGTCATATTAGCCATCTGAGAGGTGTGAGATGGTCCCTCAAAATTGTTTTAATTAACGTTTCTGTAATTAATAGTGATTTAGAGCATTTTTTCAAATAACTATAGATAGCCTTGATTTCATCTGGAAACTGCCTGTTCATATCTTTTGACCTTTTATCAACTGGGGAAGATTTGTATTCTTAGAAGTTTGACTCAGTTCTCTATATATTTGAGAAATGAAACCTTTACCAGAGACATTTGCAATAAAAACTGTTTCCCAGTTTCCTTCTTTCCTTCTAATCTTGATTGCATTGGTTTTGTGTAAAAACTTTTAAATTTGATAAAATCAAAATTATCCATTTTACATTTTGTAATTCTCTCTTTCTCTTGCTTGGTTATAAATTCTTCCTTTATCCATAGATCTAACAGGTAAACTATACCTTGCTCTTCTAATTTGCTTTTGGTGTCAGTCTTTATGTCTAAATCATGTACCCATTTTGACTTTATTTTGGTATACAGTGTAAGATGTTGGTCTATACCTAGTTTCTGCCATGCTGTTTTCCAGTTTTCCTAACAGTTTTTGTTAAATAGTGCCTTCTTATCCCAGAAGCTGGGATCTTTGGGTTTATCAAACAGTAGATTACTAGGTCACTTACTCCTGTCTTGTATACCTAATCTAGTCTACCGTTCCACCATTCTGTTTCTTAGCCAGTATTAGATCGTTTTGATGGTTACCACTTTATAATATAGTTTGAGATCTGGTATGATTAGTCTGTCTTCCTTCACATTTTTTTTTACTAGTTCCCTTGAAATTCTTGACCTTTTGTTTTTCCAGATGAACTTTGTTACCATTTTTGTAGCTCTATAAAATAATTTTTTGTAGTTTGATTCATGGCACAGAGTAAGTAAATTGATTTAGGGAGAATTGAAATTTTTATTAAATTGACTCAGCCTATCCATGAGCAGTTCATATTTTTCTAATTTTTTAGATCTGATTTCATTTGTGTGAAAAGTGCTTTGTAATTGTGTTCATATAGTTCCTGGGTTTATCTTGGCAGGTAGACTCCCAAGTATTTTATATTGTTTCCAGTTATTTTAAATGGAATTTCTCTTTCTGTCCCTTCATGCTGGGCTTTGTTGGTTATATACAGAAATGCTGATTATTTATGTGGGTTTATTTTATATCCTGCAACTTTGCTAAAGTTACTAATTATTTCAACTAGTTTTTTAAGTTAATTCTCTAGTATTCTCTAATTATACCATCATATCAAATCATCTGCGAAGTGATAATTTTGTTTCCTCATTGCCTATTCCAGTTCCTTCAATTTCCTTTTTCTTCCCATCAGTATAGATAAGATTTCTAGTACAATATTGAATAATTGTGGTGATAATGGGCATCCTTGCTTCACCTCTGATCTTACTGGGAAGGCTTCTAGTTTATGCCCATTGCTGATAGTTTTAGATAGATACTATTTATCATTTTAAGTAAAGTTTCATTTATTTCTATGCTCTCTAATATTTTAAATAGAAATATCAAAAATATTTTTTGCACCTATTGAGACAATCATATGATTTTTGTTGGTTTTGTTATTGATATGGTCAGTTATGCTAATAGTTTTCCTAATATTGAATCAACCCAAGCAGGGACTGTCTTCTACCTTTCTTTGTATCCACAGTGCCTGACACAAAATAGGCACTCAATAAATACTTGTTGACTAACTAAGGGTCCAGGTTGGCATCATGTAGTTCCACAGAACCCAGTTCAATTAAATGAATATTTATTAATGGCCTACCATATAGTAGTAGAGTGCTAACTTAGGAATCCCAAAACCAAGGTTCAAATCCTAAGTCTGCTGATATTCATTTGTGACCTTGGACCATCATTTCACCTCTCTTGCCTTCAGTTTCTTTATGTATAAAATGAGGAAGTTGAACTAGATAACTTCTAATGTACTTTTTTACTCAATCTCTGATGCTATGAGAAACCAAGAACAAAGAGAAAGATATCAAGAGGCAATGATTAGGGAGGCAGTCTTTTCTGGACATACTGGAAAACTGAATCTTAATTATGATAACCAACCCATCATTGCCTTAAACTCTCTTCAGTGCCCATACTATAATGTTTGCATACTGCATGAGGAAACCTAAATCCACGAGGCTGCTCTGAAGGCTGTATTGTTATCTCAGTCACTGCAGGTATAACTGCAGCTACACACAGGCTCATAGCTGTTCTCCAGCTGCTTAAACAAGCATCTCATAATTGGCATGTGGTTTGCATAGGGAAAGTCTGTCCTTTACAAGGCATGAAATACTGAATCCCTTGTAATCACAAAGAAAAGATTCCTTCATCCACAGAGCTGGGTGTGCACTTCCCAACTATGATCTTTATCTTTATTTAACATCCCCAGGAGGGTGAGAGGAGGAAAAAGTACATTGGTATTTTATTTACTGATGTTGGGAAAACTCAGAGTGGAGAAGTTAAATTCAATGTTTAAGGGTTCTGAGTGAACCTGAGCCTATGACATGCAATCTAATGCTCTCTCCTCTGATCATGCTATCTCAGATTGTTTAGGGTTGTATGGCAGGTTTGAAGTCACAGGATCCTAGAGCTACCTCAGCAAAAACCTAGTGAAGTGACTTGTTAGAAGTCACATAGTAATAAGTGGCTGAACCTGAATTTTGAACCCAGATCCCATAACCATAATCCATAACCCTTTCCACTATACCATGATTTTGCTGCTTCTCATTCCCCAACAGCTAACCCCTGCTCAGAATCTCTATTCCAAAGAACCCTGGCCCTCCCGGCCCCTCTGGATTTGTAGGCTGTCCTGCTCTAGATTCTCACTACTCCTATTCCTCTCCCTAATCATCTAGGAGAAAACTTAACTGAGACATGTCTTTATGCACACTTTCCTTGTACAAGATATGTCACCTTTCCAATTAGTCTCTCTCATCTTGGACAAGCGATGAGACACAATCATAGGGGGATGACTCAAAGCTGTCAGTGTTCTCCATGCCTCCACCAAAAATTATGTGTGTGTGTGTGTATATATATATATTTTCCAGGTCATAGAAAATATTGAAAGGTGAAAAAAATTACCTCATCCTGTTGGGGAAGAGAATTGTGTCACTTATGTCAGAAGACCTGGATTCAAGGCAAGCTCTTAAATTTCCTATAAATCTATGATTAAATCTCTTGATTTCTTTGAGTCTCAGTTCCTTCATCAATAAAATAGGGACAATAATAGCATAAATTTTATAACCCTCTAGAATTTACAAAGATATAGCGTTTTTAAAAAAAATCAGACGCAAGTTTCATTAGTGTAGGGAGCTCTATGAGGAACTCCACTGTCACTCTGTCAATCTGGATCAATACCTTTCCTGTAGGTCTTAGAAAGTTACTAGGGATACTGAGAAGTTAGATAATTTGCCTAGGATCACACAGCCAGTATGTGTCAGAGGTGAGATTGAACCCAGGTCTTCCTCAGAAGCTAGCTTGCCATTGACTATGCTATGATGCCTCTCATTACTCATACACAGCAGGTTATCAGGCCATCTCCATGTGCTCTGTCTGGCTAGAGCACACTCAATTGAAACATTCCTAGATCTGAGTTTATCACTTACCCCAAGCACTTTCCCACTCCAGCCCTCAGTTCTGGGGATATGTACTCAATACATAAAAATTTGGGGATGACAGAGCATCCCCAAGACAGAGTCAGGGGGAGGTCAAAGGGCATCAAAGAGAATTGGCACCAAGGGTGAAAAAGCAATCTACTCAATAGACCTTAAAAGAACCACCCTCTAGTGCTCTTTTTCTATTCTATCCCTTTGTTATAGTGACAACTTTGCAGAGGCTCTCTTTTGGACCTCCCATGGGAAGGAAAAGCATCTCTTCCCCCTGTAGCAATGGCAATTTCTTAAACATGGCAGCAGGCATATATACTGCCTAGGTGAACCTGAGCCTTGGCCTTGAGTCCCTGCTACCTCTTCTGCTTTACGTTTCTTTTCTAACATGAGTGATCCTGAGATGATTATTTCCAGTCTTGATGGCAACCTAGTTTGTTTTCAGGAAGTTGTGAGCTCCTGGGTTCCTCAGACAGAGTTGAATGATGGTAGTAAAATTTTCTCCTACTTGGAGAAGATGACTGGCAAATGAGGCCAAGCCACAGCCTGGCTTACCAAAAGGGTAGTTTTTTTTTCCTGTTTATACAAAACCTGTGTGATAAACCTGCAATTTTATTATATATCATCACAAAGTATAAAAGCTTTAGTACTATTGCACCATAACTTAGGACAAAGCCATCTGATATATAGTTAATTGCCCTGACATATGTCACATGGGCAATTCTAAACAACTGCACATCTGAGTTCACACAAGTCTGCAAACCTGGGGCCTCCATGGGCCTGAAGGTGGGCAGTGGAGTCTCTGCCATTCTGCCACTCATCAGTAGACTAAACCTGCTGGGATCCATGCTCACTCTGCGGCATGGCAGATCCTATTACCTGCAGCTGTGAGGGCAAGTCTCTACTTCATTATATAAATAAATGGGAAGACAACTCAAGTAGAAAAGAAAATTAGCAAGGACTAATGTATTAAATAGTTATTAGGAAATGAGGAGTGGCTGGGAATAGAAAAGGTCCAGAAGGGTTCTGGGGTGATGTTTTCCAGGCTAAGACTGTTTGTAAAGGCTCCAAGCCAGTCTCCAGATACAGTCTTTTGTGTGTGCTAATGTTTGTCAATAGCAGCACAGCCTTTGTTCTGACACCAGGTTCCTGCCAGTTGCTGGTTCTCCAGATGGAAAAGGGAAATCAAAAGTCCACCATGGGACCAGTGATACTAAGCTTCCCGCAGACCTTCAGTCAAAGAAGGTAAATCAACACTCAGCCACATAATTGTTACATTCTGCAGGTAATTTCTGCAATGTGTTCTATTTATTACCCATGAATTTCTGTTTTCAGTGTTTTCAATCCAAAAAGGAAATAAAGATGAAAAAGAGAGTAAATGAGGTGGGGGTGGGTGGGGAGCATTTGAATATTCATAACCAACAGAGACTTCTCAACTCATCCTGGTAATTTGAAATAGTAACCCTATTAAAATATGCTTGAAAAGCCAGCGCAAAGGAAGGTAGGAAAGATGCTTGTTGCACAGTTCCCGAATAGTATCCAGAGACCTGCTAGGGCGATAATTGTTCATTTTAACATTCTTAACTGTCTATTATAATTGTATTTATTGCTTAATGCCATATACAATTAAAGTCCTATTCTAATATGGGGACACAGAATGGTGTTCAGGGTAGGGAACTATGAATGTGACATACACATTGAAAGAAAGTTTAGCATGTTGGATGTCATTTTTTTAAAGGGGAAATGTGTGTGTGTGTGTGTGTGTGTGTGTGTGTGTGTGTGTGTGTGTGTGTGTGTGACTTGGGGTGGAGAAGGGAATGAAATCTTTTTCAAATCATTCTAGTAACTGGCAAATACTGGCATCAGGCCCATTTTAGAGAGCCTGATTTTAGCTGCTGCTGTTACCTGTTAATTAAAGGCTTTCTCCTTCCCTGAAATCTCATATTCCCATTGGTGCTATGGTAACACTGACACCAGAACCCTAAGATCAGTAGGAAAATCAGTGTCTGGGATCATAAATATCCTATGGTCAGAATCACTGACATCCTTTGAGCCATGCAAGAAATGTACTACAGGGGAAAAGCCACATCTAGCTCCTCAAAATCCCCTCCATGAGGAAAGGACAATCACGAAGGGACATCTTCAATTTTCACCACTGGCTCCTCTGCAATGTATGCCTTGATACATACAGGTTCTTTTTCTCATGTTTACATTAACTTCGAAATTTAAGTGGTAGAAAATGGCAGCTTCTTTGCTTTGAGTTTCTGAATAGAGTATTTTGAAAATGAGCTTCACTTAAACTTTGTTACTAATTTGCCTTCCTAAGCAATAAGCCGCTACTGCACCACCAGAAGTCTAACAACTGTGGTTTTCTCTTGTTCCAGTTTTGTCCTTCCCGAGCCTGACCTGTCACAAAGCAGACAGCTGTGGAATGAGCCTACCGTAATTCTGAAGGACAGCTTTAGAAAATCTCTCCCACCTCTATTTCAAATGGTTCTCAGACCACGTGGAGGATGGAAGAAAAAAAATAAACACTGCACGGAAAAGATGATGAGGAAAATAAGAAGAGGCCTTAGTGGTTTCTTAGGGAAGATGAGAGGCAACACTTTAGAGCTAACCACAGAAACCTTTCTGGACTTTTGGTCTTTGTACTACAAATCCAAAGAAAAATCCATAAGAAGGAGGTCCCTCTGGGCTTTTATGTTTTAAATATTGTGCTTCTCATACAGGAAACATCCAGTGGATCTATGGGGGCCCAGGGAAAGGCAGGCCCTGGGTCTAGTCTAGACATTGCCTTTTTAAGCTCGTACTCAATAGGGAGCCAGGAGGAGCACTTACGCCCACACCCCTGATACCACAGTAGTAGACCCACTCCAAGTTCCTTCCCAATCTGCCTCCCCCAATCCTGAGCTGTCTGGATGTTAGAACCAGGGTTGAGATTTTCTCCAGCCCAATCACAGTAAGTAATCTGGGTATGAGTTAGGCAGTGAACCACCCTCTGAAATGAGATCTATGTGCCTGACAATAGGCACATAGACATAGGATTTCAGAGATGCGGAGGGCCTTGTTAGAAAACCTAGGTCAAGTACTTTATATTGTAGGTATGGAAACTGATGGGTAGTTAGGTGACTCAGTAGATAGGGGGCTAGTCCTGGAGTCATGAAAACTCATCTTTTTGAGTTCAGATCCGGCTTCAGACATTTACTAGTTATATGACTCTGGGCAAGTCACTTGACTCTGTCTTAGTTTCCTCATCTGTCAAATGGGCTGGAGAAGGAAATGGCAAGCCACTTTAGTATCTTTGCCAAGAAAACCCCAATTGGGGTCATGAAGAATTGGCTATAATTGAAAATGACTGAACAATGACAAAAACGGAAACTGAGATCCAGCACAAGGAAAGGATTGACCTAAGTTTACATAGTAGTCTTGGAGGCAGGTCAGGATCTGTAACTCAAGTATTTGTTCTGATTGCAGTTCACTTCTCTTTTCATCACATCACAGGCCAGTCTCATTTGCTAGATGAAACTGCTTGCTAGCTCGTACCTGTCAGTAATGCATTTCATGTGATATATAAGGAGATACCACCTGCTGCTTTGAGCAGCCAAAGTCAAAAGTAACAGAGTTGGAAGGGACCTTAGCGATCATCCAGTACAATGTCCTCACTGGATGAAGAGACAGTGGCCCAGAGAGATGAAGCAAATTGCCTGAGATCATAGAGAAAGTCAATCCATTCAGGACAGAAATTAATCTTGGGTCTTGAGCAGAGGCAAAAAGGAGAGGAAGAATAATTACCACAAAGATAATCTAGAGGAGCTCAAGTAAGCCATCGTTTTGCCAGTGCCCATCTATGCCAAAGAGAATGCTTAAAGAACCAGACCACTGTTGCTTTGGTTGGCTTCCCTGTGCAAAGGGAATGGACTGAAAAGAATCATGGTTCTAGGAAGAACTATGAAACAAGGCAGCCAAGGCCCTACTGGATCATTACAGATGGCTCGTCCTCATTTTCTTTTCTCTCAACTCTCCCTAGGTAACTTCATCTGCTTCCATGGCTTCAAGCTTCAACTGCGTATGAATATCTACCAGATTTATATACCCAACCCTAATAGCTCTCCTAAAATCAAGTTCTTCATCATAAGTTTCCTGCTGACCATGGTGGGCATTTCAAATTCAGTGAAATTAAAAAATGAAACTCATTAATTTCCCCTCCTAAACCCACTCCCCCTCCAAACTTCCCTATTACTGTCAGAGAGCCAGTCACCCAGATTCATAATCTCAGGATCATCCTGGCCTCTTCCTTCTCTGTAAGTCCCAGGCAGGAGTCAAATCTTGGATCTTGGATCTTCATAAGAATTCTACTGTCCATTCACTTTCCTTCTTTCACATGGCCTCCATGCAACTGCAGGCCCTTATCACTTCTTTAAGGAGAACTGTAATAGCCTCCTAATTGATCTCCCTGCTTCTACTCTCTCCCCGCATCCAAATAAGCCTATACATATACATACATATACATATATATGTATGTATATGTATGTATACGTATATGTATATATATATGAATTATATAGGAATATAATTTTCCTATAAGCCACAAGTCTAACTTTGTCACTTCCCCACTCAAAAATTCTAGTGGCTCCCTCTTGCCCAGGCAACTAGGTGATGCAGCTGGACCTGGCATCAGGAAGACCTGAGTTCACATTTGACCTCAGATGCTGTGTGACCTAGGCAAGTCAGTTAACTTCCGTTTAGCTCAGTTTCCTCCACTGTAAAATGAGCATAGTAACAGCACCTGCCTTATAAGAGACTTGTAAGGATCAAAGGAGATAATATTTGTAAAGTGCTTGCCACAATGCCCGGTGCAGAGCATGCATTCCATAAATGCTTCTTCCCTTCCTTCCTCTTTCCCTCCTCGGATAAAATATAAACTCCTTTTCCAAGCATTCAAGGCCTGCTCCAGTTTGGTTCCTGCCTGACTAGTCTTTCATATTACTCCCCTCCACACACACTTTACATTCTGGTCCTTCTGGACTACTAATTGTTTCCCTAACTTGACATTCAATCTCCCACCTTAGTGTGTTTTCTAGGCTGTCTCTCATCTCTGGAATAAATATGGTAATAACAGCACCATATATATGATGAGGTGATATATATTATATATGATCAGAGAGACAGAGACAGAGACAGAGAGAGAGATCTTGGGTTTACAGAGCCCTTTCTTCACCACAATGTGTGAGGCAGTTAGTGGAAATTATTTACTGCCGTTATACTTGTGAGGAAACTGAGACACACAGAGGTTAACTTACTTGCCCAGAGTCATACAGCTAGTAAGTGCCAGAGCAAGGAATGAAACTCTTCCCCTGACTCTGAGTTTGGAGCTCTGCCCTCTTCCATGACGTTTACTCTCTCCTCTCTGCTTCTCAAAAAACCTTCTCTTCTTTCAAGGCTCAGTTCAAGTGCTATGTGCCCCCTAAAATCCTTCTCTGATTGCCACAGCTGTTGGTGTTCTCTCTGTCTTTTCAAATTATCTTCTATATAATCATCTGGAAGGAGCGGAGTATAAGCTCCTTGAAGGCAGAAGCTGGTGCCTCAGCATCCCCTGTACCTCCCATACTGCTTTATATGTATTAGGCATTTCCTAAATGCTTGTTGAATTGAAGTTACTAAAGATTCAGTCAATTAGCAATTCCATATTTGGCACTGTCCCAGGCATCCTTTTCCTTTTGACATCACTTTGGAGGATATATAGTAGGACCAACTCTGACTCAAATACCATTTGGGCTATGTGGCCTCTTCCCACTGTGTGATTCACTAAAGTACTGTTTGGCACTCAGTCTTATCTGCTGGCTCTATTCATTTCTTCGTGGGTAGGTCCTGTCTCCCCAACCAGATTATAAACTATCAAACTCTCAACAACTCCACAAGCATTTAGTAAATACTTACTATTTGCAAGATATTTTTAGATATGTTAGATGTTATGTTAGGTAGGGGATACAAAGACAGAATAGTGTAGGGGAAAAGGAAAAAGAAATCTGTGCCAAAGAGTTCATTACCTATAAGGGGGGAGGAAGGATGGAGGATAGATAAATGCAAAATAATCTGAGGAATGGGAAAGCAGTAACAACTAGGTAGGTTTGAAAGGGCCTTAATGGACACTAATGCCTCTGAGGAAGGAATGCATTGGAAGTCTGGAGGACAGTCTGCAGAAAGCAGAAGACAACAAGTCCATGGAACGGTTTTACTGGAATATAATATGTATGGACAGTAATAATGTGAAAGAAATCTGAAAATGTAGCTGGAGCAAAACTATAAAAGTTTTTTAAAAATTTAATTTAAAAAATAAATCTATATTGATTTTTTTTGTATCACCTTAAACTCTCACTTTATTCCTCCCCCCACCCTCTCTCAAAGAGCTATCCCTTATAAGGGGAAAAAAGTACAGCAAAACTAGATAACTTATCAAAAAAGTTTGATGTTGTATTCAATATTCTATATCCATAGTCTCCCACTTCTTCAAAGAAGAGAGCAACAGGGGAGATGTCTTCTTATATTGTTTCTTTAGGTCAAATCTTAATTATTGTAAATATTCTGTATTTACTTTTAACAATTTAGTTGTTGATCCTAAAAGCATTGTGAATATTGTTTTCCTGGTTCTGTTTACTTCACCATGCATCATCAGTTCATGTCCTTCCATGTTTCTCTATATTCATTGTTTTTGGTAGCACAGCTACATTTACATACTCTAATATGTTTAATTGATGGGCGTCTACTTTGTTTCCAGTTCTTTGTTATAACCAAAAAATGCTAGCATAAATATTTTAGTGTAGATGGAACCTTTCTTTTTTGTCATTGATATCCTTGGGATATATGCCTAGCAGTGGAATCTCTGGGTCAAAGGGCAAGGACATTTTAGTCACTTTGGTATAATTCTCAATTCCTTTCCAAGAGTGGTTGGACCAATTCACAGGACTACAAAAAATGAATTAGCTGTCCCCCTCTTTCCACAATCCCTACAAAACTGGCTTTACTTATCTTTTGTCCTCTTGGTCAGTTTGGGTATAAGGTAAAATGTCAGTGTTGTTTTGACTTGCATTTCTTTTTTTCTTTATTTATTTATCTTTATTTAATAAATTTATTTATTTAACTTTTTACATTCATTTTCACAAAATTTTGGGTTCCAAATTTTCTCCCC